>JAWNON010000196.1:1127500-1727500 GCA_035045945.1 Drosophila anceps
GTCCAAGAAAGGTTAAATAATTCAAATAACAGCTCTTCACAATGTTCAGGTTATCTTCTAGTTACACCATCCCGACTAGAGTGTCCTCACTTGTTTATTTATATTCTTTTTTTCTTATTCCGTACGCTTTGAATTGATATAATATTTGCAGCATATTTCGCTAAATATGTTTTCAGACGGCTCATTCAATTAGTTGAAGAAAATCTTTTGTTTACACATATTTTTCCATTAGAATGTTTTTTTTTTTGGGATATGTCCAATGCTAATAGAATTGAAATTGACAGCACTGATTTGAATGCAGCTTCGTGCCTTTCGCTTTGATGTTTAAGAAATTCTTAAGAATAAAACGAGAAATCAATTTGTACTCAACTCTGTTGCAGTAGGTATTGAAGATCAAGGATAAATATGGGAACATGCCAATCTGTTGTCTACTTCTGTGTACATTTCTTAAAGCTAAATGCTACTAGGAGTCGGCTAATTCATTAATGTTGAAGATTCTTATCTTAAAGTTTAAAGTGCCTTACACTTACTCAACTTCTCTAAAGTCCTCAATTGGGCTCATATTTTATTTAAACGAAAGTGTAAAACGAGACAAAATAAGACACAGACAGAAAGAATTGAGCTGAGCTGAGTGGAGTTCAGCAAAGCGTTTTGCTGCAATGGATTTATGCGTCTTTTGATAACTAATTCCCTTTGGGCAACTGTCAACAAGGAGATAAACTGCTAGGCAACTGCCAGAAGTCCAGTCCAAAGCACATGTGCGGAACAGAGAACAGAAAAGAGAGAACTCCTTTTTCAGGAAGCAACTTTAAGCTGAATTCCTACAATTTGCTCAATAAATGAGAATGACTGGCAGAGTGACAGACTGACTGCCAAATTGTGTGACTAACTGCTTGACTGCCAGTCAGGCTGACACTCATATTAATTCGTTGTTAAACGGCAACCCTAACGGCATTTTTCGAGGGTTAACGCCTGGCCAAATGTGCAGAAAAAATGGCCGAAAACAATTTGAGGCAATCAGCTGCGGAGTACGTGACATGAGCTGCCCAAGGATCTGGCCAACTATTGATAAGAGAGGAAAACTCTAGGAAAAACTTGGAGAAAAACTTGAGCAAAATGTAGTGCAAAATGCAAACAGCTGCTGCTTCAGCTTATGCGGCGGCTGCTGCTGCTGGTGCTGCCCTTTGGGTCCATGTCAATGACCTCTCGGCTTGCACGTGAGCCAAGTGTAGCGGCAAATGAGCTAATTTACTCGAATTCCAGCTCCTTGGCGACGGACACATACACGTGTCGAGCAAAAAGTCAAGAAATTCAATTGTGAACATAAATCATGCCACACGGCAGATGCACACGCAATCAGCTGTTTTTGTCACAGAGCCACTGCCGAATCGCCGTGCTAGTTGAAAGGGAAATGGCACGGGGTTCCATTGTGGAGCATGTCAATCAAGCCACAAGAACAAACGCCTGCTGGGAGCCAAGGGTTGAGCTAGCTTTAAACCATCCAGACATAACAAGTTTGCTGCAGTATGGTGCAATAGGTAGACACCGTTACAGATACCCTGCAATTGGCGCTAACTTTTACTACAAGAAAGTATGTAAAGAAATTCTATGAAAGTAGTTATTGAAAATAAAAGTTACGAACAACTTTTGAAAATATTAAAAAATTATTTACAAAATTAATTATTATTATATTATATATATAAATCTCAATTCTTGTATGTATAGCTATTAAGATTTTACTTTCAAAAAAATACATATAAGTAAAATATTTATTATTTATTTCCCTTTAGTCTATAACTTTATTGCTCTTCTATTTGAAATGCTTTTATATATAGGTGTTATCTATTGTTTGCCAAATGTTAGCTCTCGCACCACATATAAATATACCTTGTCCCTTGAAAAATACAACAATTTTTGTTTAGAATAGAAGACAAAGAAGGGAATTGCAAAAAAGAAACAAATCCAAAACAAATTCTTTCGTTCGAAATTTATTTGTTTTTGAAAATTTTAGAGAGATACATTTTATCAATCCCGTTGATTGGCCTACTCCACAGGGTATACAATGGCTTCGATGGCTTCCAATGTAGGCGATAATTTATTTAACAATGTGTGGGCAACGAGCCTTCGGGCCGGCTGCTGTTGCCCTTGGCTGGTTCAGTACATTGAGATGTAAACGCTTGAAGTTCGAACCGGGCGCTAGAACAAAGAAAAACGAAGAGAAACGTTTTTATCTACCGCAGCATCGCACTCCTTCTATTTGCCAAGTGCAAATTGCAAAATGATATTAGACTGGCTATAACGATGGGGCTGACAACTGCGGGGGTGGTTCGTCGCATTCTGCACACTGCATCAGCAATTGGGGGTTGGCCAACATAAAGCAGAGTGAAAGTGGAAATGCGACCAGCAGCTCTTCCCTAATGAGCACGAGAGCAAATTTAATGTGATTTGTGCGAGGGGTGCAACGCCTTTTTCAATATTGGAATGTCCCTGTGCGTGTGTGTGTGTGTGTGCGTGCTCTATTTGCTTTTGTAATTGACGTGTTGGTCCAGGATACAAATCCAACACACTCTGCCCAGCCATTGACTCTAATACATAATTGAGCACACACCTAAACGTTGTGTACGTGAAAAATACACAGAAATAGTCATGTGCATTTGGCAACACATTCAGGACAGCTGCATCAGTTCTAAAGCAAAAAAAAAATAAAAAAAAAAACATTTATCATATGCTACTTAACAAAGGACAACATTAGTTTTGGTAATTGAACAGGGTAGAGAAAAGTGAAATCAGAGAATATCATTTATTTTATGAAAATCTCTTGATTGAACCAGTTTATTTATATAGTTTTAACCTTACGTATATCAATGGCTGTTACTAGAGAGATAATAGAGGATGAGTGGACTGAGAGACACTGCGCGTTATCAGGACAGAGCACCCTTCACGTTCTTCGTTAATGTTGGCTATTTTCTATGCCATTCAAGCCATAGTTCTACAATTTCTTTCTACTTGACTCTGTTTTACTCTTCTTAAAATTAAATTTATTTGGCTACTGTACTGTGTCAATACAAATAAAAAATTTGTTTCCATTTAATCATTTTGAAAACTGATCATTAGGAAAACGCAGTCAGCTATGTTATATACTAAAGCATTTGAATTATTGTATTGTATTCAAGAGAAATGAAACAGAGCTTTGACATTATGCTGTTCTTGTACTTATATTTCAATAAAGTCACTTTGAATTGGAAACTCGAGCCGGTCGGTCAATCATTTTATTGTTTTAGTGCCAGAGTGTCATCTCTATCCAAATTAAGTTGATTGAACAATTTGTTTCTTTACTTTTGTTTAAAATTTTACCTTTTTTGTTTATTTTTGACAAGGACTCTAATAATAGACTTGGAAAAAAATCGTTAAGACAATTCATAATTATTATTATTATGGTGAAAAAATTTCATTCAGATTGTATTAAAAAATAAAAAATATGATAATTTAGTCTGAGTTGCTTTTTCATTTAACTTTTTGGTGTTTCTATTTTAGAAAACAAATTAGGAACGAGCACATAAATTTTATAACTTTAAGCTCTATTAAAACTTATAACAATTATCTTCCAAGAATCTACAAGGGCATTAAAAGATAATTATCCAGTTGTTAAGGCTTTAATTTATATGTATGACTATATTTTTGCCCATTTCGGCAGTCAACTCCTTTCCCTATTTCGCTTTCAACTGCAAATCTTGTTACATTTTAGCTTCCCTCCTCTCTGCTCTATTCGAAAAAAATGAAAGGAATGTCCTTTAGTGCCGCCTGCTCATTAGCACTCGGAATGTCTTTTATTGAGGCCACTAAGCAGGCAAGTGGAAAGCTCTTTAGCAGACGTCTTTATGGCTGTTTGCTGATGCAAATACGCCCGAAAAGTCGTATAAAATTATTTCCGCTATTGTATTGTTTAGCGGGTTGTTGCTGTGCTTGCTTGACTTTCAAAAAGGCTCGCTTGATTTGCTGACACGCAAAGGACTTGGCTTGTTTTTGGCTTGATTTAGCTGCGTTGAGATAAATGCGCTTTGTTTTGCTTATCGTTTTGAACGAGAAATGATAAACATAAGTTGAACTTCGGCCGAGGCATTGACAGGGAATCGAGGACAACGGCATAGCAGGACACGTGGTGCGTGTAAAGCTATGTGCCAAAGGCCCAGGAACCACGCCAACTGTAACGACCTCCACCCGTTCGACTAGCTACGTCCTTCGCCCTGTGTCCTGTGTCAGCGTCTGGGTTTGGGTGTTTGCATTTTAAAATCAACCCTCGACAAAACGCTTGCCAACTTCAATTTCAGTTGCTGTCATTTGAAGCGACCCGTTTGCCCGCCCCTCTTAGCATGCCAACGCACAGTGGTACAAAAATTTACTCAAGAGTAGACTACAGAACTTTTGCAACTAATGTTTGAATTTAACAATTTCGATGTCGATGTTTAAACGAATATAAACTATAAGCATTTCGAAAAAAGCATATACTATCCATTATTTCGTTAATCAAACTAAAATAATATTAATAATATATAAGTATATAATGGATAATTACAATATAGGAACAATAATTATATGTTTGAATAGAAAAAGTTTGAGGAAATTTCCTGTCAACTTATCCATGTAAAACACCAACATTTGTGTAATACCTAAACTTATTCAAATTAAAGTGCCCCATATGTAGATCAAAGCAGCAATGAATTTCATTTATAGATATTTATTATGTTTTAAGTTATATTAAAATACACTTTACCTTCTCCTTTGTTATTTCTTCCATTTATAAATATTATGGAATCCAAATCTTATAAGAATTAATGATTTATATAGCGATATACATTAATGATTTTTGTACCAGAGTGCAACTCATTCTGCTATCCCTTGGGAATTGCTGGCGCTGTTTGGTAACCCCATTTGGCCTGCATTTTGCGCGCTTTTTCGATTTTAGCCTTCTGTGCATAGCAATTCATATGACGATGGCGATTGGGGTGTACTCCACTTTGTGTCGTCCATTTTGGTCCAGGTAGCCTGTCAGCTAGCGGCTGTTGCAAGTGGCCGGCTATATGTATGTGTTTTGTGTTGTTGTGTCTGTAGCTTGGTTAATTTTTTATTAGATTTGCTGCAGCACTGTCTGCAACGTGCCCATAATTCTAACTCTGAATGCGCGCGTGTGTGTGTGGAAAATTGTTGCTTCTAAAGCTGGCGCCCTTCCGCTCTTTTCCCCCCTGCATCGATGTAGCCAAAAATTCAATCAAAAAACTACAAGCGTAAACAAGTGGGTAACATGGCCAGCTCTTGTATCGCTTCCACTTCAATTTTCAAGTGTTTTCTTTTCGAGTTGTTCGAATCACATTTTTGTTCATTTTGGGGTGCGCTGTGTTGACGGCTGTTTTTTTTTTTTGCCAGCTCGAATTGAAAATCGAAGTTGGTAGCGTTTGATTTTGGCCAGGTTTAAACACAACCTTGGTTCACTCTCTCTGGCGCTGTGCCCCCCCTTCTCTCAGCCGCTTAATACACCTAACAGCCGCGCTAAGTCCTGACGAGGCTTAGGCCCAAACGCCGTTCAAGCAGTATTTGCACGCATTTTGCGGCCTCAAAGTATTCGAGGCCTAAATTACTTAACAAACACCGCTGCTGTTGCTGTTGCTGCTGCTGATATCTGCTGATTTTTTCTTCAATTTTTTACAGCTGTTTGTGTGCTTTTATAAACGGAGGGTACTTTTACTTTTAAACGAACTTCGAACTTGTTTGATTTTTCGTATGCACTTCGTAGTATATGTATTAAGCAATCTATACACATTGCCACTGACTTTTTAAGTATGTCAATCAATTTGTCAGTCAATCAATCATTTACACTATCAGTTAGTCAAATATGTGGTGAATAGGTTAGTTAGGCATAAAATCAGCAAATTCGTAAGTTAATAATTGATTGAATAAGTAAGTGAGTCAGTCAGTTACGCAATCAGTCAGTAAGTCATTCAGTCACTCATGATTTCAATTGAGTCGATCCATCCCGGTTAAGTCTTCAGTCAGTTATTGAGTAAGTCAATATAGCGGCGAGCGAGTCAAATATTCAATGTCAATCATTCAATCAGAATAATTTAATTACTAAGTAACTTAGTCAGTAAGTAATTATAACCAGCTTTTGAATCAGTAAGTACGGCAATCACATTGTCAGTCTGTCAGTGTGCCATTCAGCCGTACAATCAATTAGTCAATGTTTTTGTATGGTCAGTCGATCACGCAATCTAAAAGTTATCAAACCAATCATTTTCTTAATCAACTCATCAATCAATCATATAAAGTAAAACGTATACATTTTTAAGAGTATTAACACTTCGGCTTTTGAAAATTCACTTTGCTATTTGTTTTTATTGCTGATTGTTTCGCTTGTTTTTGAGGATAACAATAAATTTTTATTGTTGTTCCGCTCGCCTTTCGCTTTTTTGTGTGTTGTTTATGTTTCGGTTACAGTTGGGTTTGTTCTTTTCCTTTTCATTTTTTTCTTTTCGTCTAGGGGGTTTTCGCTTTCCGAATGTGGTTTGGCTCTGTCTTATTTATTGATTTCTGACTTATTTCTTCTCTGCTGGCATTTTGTCAAAAAGTTTTTTGGCTAACAAATGTTTTGAACTTTGTCAAATGTTTCCATTTTTCTCCAGTTATTGCTGTTGCGACGGAAAACTTCATTTAAGCTAATTAAATTACTGCATAGTAACAGTAAACTTCATTAAGTTTTCCATCTGCTGTCGTCTTGAACAATGAGCCAAGTTAATGTCCCCGAACGATGTTGTGAAAGCTGAGGCAGTGCTTCATTCTCTAAATTGTCATAACTATGGAGCTGTTTAAAGTTATATTCATTGTTGTTGTAGTTGTAATTAGCTTCGAGTCTGCAGCTGGTTTTGGCCCTTAACCTGTTGTGTTCTCTACAAAACTTTTTGGTATGAAAGTCTGTTGCATAGTTGTTCATGGGGTTGCTTCTTTGGGCAAAGTTTTTGCTGCCAAGATATGGCATAGAAACATTTGACTATAATCATTTAAAAGGCTTACAAGTACAATGGGCCACAAAAGTTTTTCAAATTAGATCTTTCAATTGTCAGATATCTATTTATATGTACTTATGTATGTGCGCACATTAAAGCAATTAAAAGTCTTCAATTTAAATTGCTTGCTGTAATCCGATTAGATTCAACAAATATGCCATGTGAAATATAAGCGGATTAGCTTCAAACCATTTAAAGTAATGCAAATGGCATGAATCCGTTGAAAGTGGATTACAAGTTTATGAACTTGATTGCCTATCCACTTATTCATATATAATGTATATTCATGGAAAAGATCTTATAGAAAAAAATGATTATAAAAATGTGCTAATTACATTTTTATACCCAGAGCGCATTAATAATGTGAAATGAGGGGTTTGTTTTAATATATATAGATCACGTGCTGAAAAATCACATTGAAATCGTATTCGAAGGTTCATGAGCTGAATGTCTGCACAATATAATAGTTTTATGGGGCTAGAGTTTTATATCTTTAAATATGATTCCATATAGTTTCAAAGTGTAATGAGCTATAAATATATATATATTCATATATATATTATATAAGTCAGGCAAACTTTAAGAGTTCTTGATTTTTGAAAACTTTAGAATCTATTGTGCGAGAGTGGCTGTCTCTCTCCCCTGCCTTTGTCGACTGTGTTGATGCAATATCTATTTAATTTGTAGTTCACGTTCTTCGCTTCTTAAGCAAGATGTAATTATCATAGGTCTATTTTCTTTTAATTTTCAGTGCTGTTAATTTTTATTAAAGTTTTTGCTTAAAGCGCTTTTCATGTATTTTGCTTATGCATCAGCCATTGTACCCTCAAGTTTTCTTGTCTGTTGTAGTTTGTCATAATTTGCAACTGCTGCAGTGCATTGCAGCGACAACCATGTTGCACATGCCCCAATCCCAACGTTTCACTTGTTCCTATTAACTGCTGAGCCATTTGGAGTTAATATAGCAAGAGAGGCAGGGAGCGTGTGGAGGCCAGCTGGGAGCAATGGCTTGGCATTTGGAGTGTATGTCCTTGTTGCTGTTGTTCCTATAGCTAGCTGGCTAGCTGCTTGGCTGGCTGGTTTGGTTCTTGGTGTCCTTTGACAATGTCGCTGCATAATTTATGACTGCTTAGTTGCAGTTGGCTTTTTTGTACCACCACCGACGCCGCAAGTTGACTGCCACTTGCCACTTGGCATATGGCATGGCATGGCATGGCATGAGACGTCTGTCTGCTGCCACAGTGCGTGGCAGGACTCTTAAATCAACTGCAATTCGATGCGATTGATATCCCCCTGAATATGCATTTGCATAAGTCCAACAGCACTTTAAGCGCTGCGGGTCAATCGGAATTGGCCCGAAGTACGGCACTAACTCAATTATTCAACCATTTCATTTATGGCCAGTCCAGTCGAGATTTACAAGAGATGCCATACACATATATGTATATAAAGCTCATAAATTGTAGGACTTTGGCATATGGGGAGTAGAAGGACCCCCCTTGACTACTCCCGCTGCTACCTACCCGCAGGGCAAGAAGTGTATTTCTGTTGTTTTTAGAAGTGGCTTCAGCTCTTAGTCTTCTTATTGTTGTACTTAATTAGTGTTATGGCTGTTGCGGCAGCAACTCATCTGAAATGTATTAAAGCTGCCAATGAAATGCGTCATTAATTCAGCCTCACAATAAGCAACACCATAAAAACGATATAAAAAACGCAATATTTTGTTCAGTTTCCTTTTTACGATCTGTGCGGATGAAATGTTTCATAAGTGAAGTGTTTGCTAACAATTTGCTGTCAAAAACAAATATTCTTTAACTTTTACCAAGAGTAAGTATTAAAGTAAATCAAAGAAATACAAAAATTCTGTGTTTAATTTTTCGTACACTATATAATTGCAGTAAATATATAGAGAAAGACAGCTCTATAAACCAAATTTAATTTCAATTTGCTGTTTTTTTAAATTCTAGAAATTAGGGCTCACATGAATTTACATCACCTATTCACATTGAAGACAATGGTCCCTTATTAATTTGCAACTGTCTCTACTTTGTTAAACTTTTCAAAATTATAATTTTGAATACTTAATAATTATACCCAACGATGAATGATTCTAGTATATCTGCCAAGTGCAGAAGTCGTCAATCAAACAATTAATATAATATGCACTATGCCCCCTGTAAAGTGCTTTGTTCTGTCTTCACGCGCCCATACATTGTATGCTCTATAGCAAGACATAGACGATAAATTACCAGCTATTGGATAATAACCGTACTACAATATATGGCGTAAGCCCGCAGATAGTTCTTCACTTTGTTTTTTTAAAAAAATGCACAAATTTTACATTTGCGCATATGAGATCGCACTGAATTTAAAAATCCATACTTCGATAGATCGACAGTCCGTGATGGCGAAAGCCGGACGTGGTTACTTCATTGGCTAGTCAGGATATACAAGTTCATGCCAAACCACATCACGAAATACGCTTTTTAAATTTACATTGCAGCGAATTTACTAAAAATCTAGTTGTCCAATCACAGATCTTAAGGCGAATTCGTTATGCTCCATTATACACGTGAATCAGGGACATTGAAAACGATCTAAAACGGGCGATGTAATTCATTTATGACTAAATTGGCAAAACATTTTTTGTTGCTTGCAGCGTGTAACAAAGGTCAGAATCTGTAAGAGAATCCAAGCTCCTGGTCTCTTTGACATCTAAATGTATGGAATAATCTTAATAACAATTCAGGAAAGGCCAAAAATATATAGAAATATTAGATGCTCATTCTAGCAAGGCGCCTAACCGCTGCTAAGAACTGCTAGAGCCAAGTCTACAGCTAATTAATATAAAATATCCTCTTAAAGTTTATCTGTCACACCCTTTTCCAGCAGTATGAGCGTCAGCGTTTTGTGCTCGCACTTCACAGCATTTACCCAAAAGGTAACAGCACACTAATCTGTAAATATTTTATCAAATAAGAAAAACCTAACTATGTTAAGAACAGACTTTTTTATGATTTAGTCTAGTAGTGTAAAATAAAACAATTTAAAATTAAAATGTATTACTCAGTTGGGTCGAAGTCCCGGCGGTACTGCAATACCGGGCCAACCCGCGACAGAGGTGGAGCAAGCCCCTAGCACTCCGTCTGATTCCAAAAATCAGTTTAACATTTGTTGTTCTCCAATGGAGAAACTATCAGATGTTAAGCTGATAAGAACAGATACTACACTTTGATCTTAGCCATAAGGCCGAGAAGCGATAACTAATAGAGGGTAAATATCCGGTACTCTATGTGGTCACAGCATAAACCAGTTAAGAATTATAAGCAGCTCACGTGTCTGAAAGTAGCTGAGGAACATTGCCTACTTTCGGGGTAATGCATTTCAAATAAAGTAGGCGTTGTATATAAACATTGCTCGCCCAAATAATCCACAAATTATTCTAGCTGTTACGAAATCCTAGCAAGAGTCTTACTCATCACATGACTTAATTATTGACAAAAAGCTGTAAACTAGTTAGAAATATTTAAGGCTCACCTGACGCAACACATCCACTTAGAATTGGATATCAAAGGAGCAGATCTTTATGGATATTCTCAAGGAAGCAGCAATGCTAGGGACGCTTTTAGGAACAACATTAACTATCCTCGATAATAGCTAACCTAATTCGACTCAAATGCATTGGGTGGAAAGAACATGTGAGAACAGGCGATGTTCGAATCTAACTGATCTATAATAGGCCCTAAAAAGTGCTGGCCCAAAGAAAGCAAATAGAAATGGATAATTTGGTACAAGTCGCAGGACACATCTCCATTTCCTATAAGGGACCCGGATAGCACTCTTTCTTGTTTTTTCTTTAGTAGTAAATCAGATCACAAACTTAGAATCACTGTAATTTGCATATATCTACATCATTCATATTGAATGTCTAACCATTTATCCAGCTCTACGCCTTCTAAGGTAAGCAATTTGAAGAAATTTTCAAAGTGGTGTTCGCAATCGTCAGACTTTGATCTGGCAAAGGCATTAAAGTATCGAATAATAGAATTTGAATGTCCTGTGGAGTCGGTTGATTCAAGTATCATTTTACGAGCTACAACCTTGAAAGCATTATATAGTCGCTTGACGGTTTCCTTGTGATGAATGTTTAGCTTTTGATATTCGCCCTTGGTATATCGGTTAAGTAAGTCCTCATCTTTATTAAGCAGCAACATTTCCTTTTGCGAGCTAAACTCTTGAAGCGCGGCGTAATCTTCAGCTAAGGTTAACGCTTTTGGAGTCCATTCATCGATAAAATGTTTCCATTTCTCTAATTCTTCTTTATCCATAATCTCAGAACTCACAATTAATCGGGCCACTGACAGGAACAATTTCACTTTCTCCTGTTGTATGAGTGTATTAGTATTTCGAGCAGGTCGTGCGATATTTTCTTTGAGTTTGCCAGGTAGGAATGCGGCACTAACAACGCTCTGTAAGGAGTAGAATTGAATAACAACGATCTTCAATTTGTTTTTCAGTCTATTATACCAGCAATGCTAGACTAGACGCTATAAATCGCATTTTCAATTTACGGAAATATAAATAATAAAGTTCTGAAGTGTAACTTAAGATAATTTATATACTGTAGAAACTGGCATTTGTAGTCCTTAACATAAACTTTTTTATTATATTTTTGTGAAGTGTAAAACTATGAATATATGTAAATATAATTGTACAAGGTAACACCCAAGTGTCAGCTGAGGAAATTTGTCATTGGTTTGCTGACGTCGCTGCCAAATCATGTAATCGAAATGCACTTTAAAAAATGGATTTGTCAACAAGGATTTCTTATAAAAAATTAAAATGCTCTTATTGTTATAGATAGCCTAATTTATAAAAAATATATCGCAATATCCCATTATGAAGAGGTATTTTATTTGGCCACTGGGCAGCTATGCCCCAGTTCACAGCCGAATAGTCACTGATGAAATGGAAAAAATCTAATATTATTGGACTCTGATTCAATTAGAGACTGTTAATGAAAACTTTAAAAAAATATGTTATAAAGAATCTTTCATGTAATTATAAATAAAAGGAAATTAATTTAAAATTAAGGCAAAAAAATCTGCACGCGTAGATCAAGTTTGTTTAAAAAAAATCTATAGCCATTAATTATTATCGATTAAAAACCTTATCGAAATACAGTTTTCAAATTTTTGAGCTTTTTTTTACAAATATTTGATTGTGAAGGTCCCAGTGCAGTCTTTAGTAAAAAGTTTTTATAAATTTACAATGTTATAGATTAAAAACCTTATCGAAATACAGTTTTCAAATTTTTGAGCTTTTTTTACAAATATTTGATTGTGAAGGCCCCAGTGCAGTCTTTAGTAAAAAGTTTTTATAAATTTACAATGCATATTTATAAAACGAAGATCCTTCGGGGTTCAGGGGTTTAATTAGGCTTGAAACGCAACCATGACAATAGCTCCACAATAGGTCGAAGCGACCTTGTTCTTTGCACGAATTTCATAATACTAGAAGGCTATGCCAGGTAGGAATGCGGCACTAACAACGCTCTGTAAGGAGTAGAATTGAATAACAACGATCTTCAATTTGTTTTTCAGTCTATTATACCAGCAATGCTAGACTAGACGCTATAAATCGCATTTTCAATTTACGGAAATATAAATAATAAAGTTCTGAAGTGTAACTTAAGATAATTTATATACTGTAGAAACTGGCATTTGTAGTCCTTAACATAAACTTTTTTATTATATTTTTGTGAAGTGTAAAACTATGAATATATGTAAATATAATTGTACAAGGTAACACCCAAGTGTCAGCTGAGGAAATTTGTCATTGGTTTGCTGACGTCGCTGCCAAATCATGTAATCGAAATGCACTTTAAAAAATGGATTTGTCAACAAGGATTTCTTATAAAAAATTAAAATGCTCTTATTGTTATAGATAGCCTAATTTATAAAAAATATATCGCAATATCCCATTATGAAGAGGTATTTTATTTGGCCACTGGGCAGCTATGCCCCAGTTCACAGCCGAATAGTCACTGATGAAATGGAAAAAATCTAATATTATTGGACTCTGATTCAATTAGAGACTGTTAATGAAAACTTTAAAAAAATATGTTATAAAGAATCTTTCATGTAATTATAAATAAAAGGAAATTAATTTAAAATTAAGGCAAAAAAATCTGCACGCGTAGATCAAGTTTGTTTAAAAAAAATCTATAGCCATTAATTATTATCGATTAAAAACCTTATCGAAATACAGTTTTCAAATTTTTGAGCTTTTTTTTACAAATATTTGATTGTGAAGGTCCCAGTGCAGTCTTTAGTAAAAAGTTTTTATAAATTTACAATGTTATAGATTAAAAACCTTATCGAAATACAGTTTTCAAATTTTTGAGCTTTTTTTACAAATATTTGATTGTGAAGGCCCCAGTGCAGTCTTTAGTAAAAAGTTTTTATAAATTTACAATGCATATTTATAAAACGAAGATCCTTCGGGGTTCAGGGGTTTAATTAGGCTTGAAACGCAACCATGACAATAGCTCCACAATAGGTCGAAGCGACCTTGTTCTTTGCACGAATTTCATAATACTAGAAGGCTATGCCAGGTAGGAATGCGGCACTAACAACGCTCTGTAAGGAGTAGAATTGAATAACAACGATCTTCAATTTGTTTTTCAGTCTATTATACCAGCAATGCTAGACTAGACGCTATAAATCGCATTTTCAATTTACGGAAATATAAATAATAAAGTTCTGAAGTGTAACTTAAGATAATTTATATACTGTAGAAACTGGCATTTGTAGTCCTTAACATAAACCTTTTTATTATATTTTTGTGAAGTGTAAAACTATGAATATATGTAAATATAATTGTACAAGGTAACACCCAAGTGTCAGCTGAGGAAATTTGTCATTGGTTTGCTGACGTCGCTGCCAAATCATGTAATCGAAGTGCACTTTAAAAAATGGATTTGTCAATAAGGATTTCTTATAAAAAGTTAAAATGCTCTTATTGTTACAGATAGCCTAATTTATAGAAAATATATCGCAATATCCCATTATGAAGAGGTATTTTATTTGGCCACTGGGCAGCTATGCCCCAGTTCACAGTCGAATAGTCACTGATGAAATGGAAAAAATCTAATATTATTGGACTCTGATTCAATTAGAGACTGTTAATGAAAACTTAAAAAAAATATGTTATAAAGAATCTTTCATGTAATTATAAATAAAAGGAAATTAATTTAAAATTAAGGCAAAAAAATCTGCACGCGTAGATCAAGTTTGTTTAAAAAAAATCTATAGCCATTAATTGCTATCGATTAAAAACCTTATCGAAATACAGTTTTAAAATTTTTGAGCTTTTTTTTTACAAATATTTGATTGTGAAGGTCCCAGTGCAGTCTTTAGTAAAAAGTTTTTATAAATTTACAATGTTATAGATTAAAAACCTTATCGAAATACAGTTTTCAAATTTTTGAGCTTTTTTTACAAATATTTGATTGTGAAGGCCCCAGTGCAGTCTTTAGTAAAAAGTTTTTATAAATTTACAATGCATATTTATAAAACGAAGATCCTTCGGGGTTCAGGGGTTTAATTAGGCTTGAAACGCAACCATGACAATAGCTCCACAATAGGTCGAAGCGACCTTGTTCTTTGCACGAATTTCATAATACTAGAAGGCTATCCTGTGTCACTGAATCGAGCTTTTGAACCTCTACTGTATTTTATTCTTCTCTCATAGCCTGATGCTAAATAAGGATAAGACTCGCTGACCGTTAATACAGTGAAATTGTGTGCAAATCAAACTTGGGCCTGTGCATTTGTAAAGAGGGGCTCCGGCTATGAACTGGCGGCCACGTGAAAATCAGCTGAGCTGTAGGCGAAGGTCCATTGCTCCAAATTCAAACCGCAGCTTCTCAATTACGCGCCAAAAACAATAACTCGTCTCCAAAATCAATTTATTTAGCAGATATTCTACATCCGACAGCCACAACTATAGCGAAAGCAGCAAAACTTTCATTAGGTCCCCTTGCATATAGCAAGAGGTTTGCTCTATTATACCGCATCAATTGTGTTAAGATAAATTTGAATAGTATGGATTCTACACTTAATAAAAATAATAAAAACAAGTAAAAAAAAACTCTAGTCGAGAGTGCTTGACTAGAAACTACCCAGAAGCAAACAAATAAAAAAACACATTTATTAAATTAAAATAAAAATATTTAAATTTATTTTTAAATATTTATTAGAAAACTTAATTATATATATATTTATAAATGCTTACATTAGAGCTCCCTATTCTGAATACTTAATGAAATACCACTGTGGTAACTATAAACTGTTTCAAAAGTCGTAGAACTAATATTTTCATTAGATAGATTTGAAAACTGCCAATCAAACAATTGGATGTAGGCGTTTTCAAGTGTAAGCTTCTAAAGTTTCTGCCAACTAACTCTTTATATAAAGGCCTAGCCGATTGAAACTTGCACAAGCACAAATTAAAATTTCCTAAAAAAACAGAATTTTCTAATAAAAATGGATATTGTAGAAATAGATCCTTAAACTCAAAAACTTGATAAAACAAAAAATTAACCAAATAGATTAGGGTATTACTCAAATGAAACCAATTTTTTTTTTAAACTTAAACGTAGAAATAATTAAAAATAAATAGCTTAAGCAACTCGTTAATTGCAGTGAACAAAATTATTGGCACAACCAATAAACAACTTACAAAAATAAAAAAATTTTATGGAAAAAAATAATTAAGGACTTTAATTAATATTTTGTACCACCAAAGTGCAAAATGCTTGGATATTGGAATTGTAAATCAATTTACTTCGTGTATTTTACCTTTGCATACCTGGAGAAGTTATGTACAGAATGTTGCATACTTTACGGGCTGCTCACTTAGAAACTTCTCTCTACAATTCTCAACTAGTTAACGCAGAGAACAGTTAGGGTGAGTATGTTTAAGTCTGTCTTATCACTCTGGCTTCTCTTCAGTTGTCGAATAAATCTTTCGCCTTTTACTAAAGATTTCCGTGGAGAGGAGCACTCTAATGAGTCTAAAATAAATTTTTTGTGGTGCCTAGCAGCTTCGGTTGCCGGGCCATTAATAAATGCATCATGTTGATAAACTATGTTTGGTCAGTGGGGTTGGTTTTTCGGAGCCTAAAAAGTTAGATATCCTAATTAGAGATGGGCATGACACTCCTTTTTGAGGCACGGTACTGTCCAAGCACGACTGGTAAAAACTGAGGCACAACACGGAATTTTTTTTTAGTCATGGCACGGACGAACACTAAAAAAATGTAACCCAATTTTTTGTTGTATTTTCAAGTATTTATTAATCATTAATATAAGTGCATATTTTTATGTAAAATAATATTTTATCTAAGTTGCTACTGCTCAGGCTTGTTAGTTTTTTACTTAAAATTATGTCAGAAGTGTAAAAAAATTGTTCGCTTGTTGTCGAACTTGTATACTTAAAATATTTCTTGCCAATGCTTTCAAACATTGTTGAGTAATGTTTTTTTTTTCTCCAGAAATCTAAAACATTTATGTCACAAGACTCAGTCACTGCTAAATATTTATCAATTTCTATTTTTACAGAACTTTTTTCAATTTTTCTTTTTTTTTTTTTTTTAACAATTTTGGAAAACGCATTAGCATTTGTTGCGATAGCTTGGTTTTCATGAGACTGCTGTACGCTCTGCTTGCTTTGTATAACTACTATCATGGCTTTTACTGTTGCCCTTACTTGCTCCCCTTTTTTATACGGGGGATTCAAAAATAAGCCAACTAAGTGGACGGCAGATGGAGAAAATCCTGTTTCTAAGCCTTTCAATGTTGTTTTTTTTTTTAACTTCTGAACAATTGTAGAGTCAAAACAATTGCTTGAGCAATTTTCAACCAACTTTTGAAAAAAAGGGGTAAATATGCATAGTTAGCTCTTTGTCAATGCTTAATTTTACAGAGCACTCTTTAAAATGTTTAAAAGTAATCAGACTTTCAAGTATGGTGTAATCTAAATTTGCAATGCGGCTGGGTTCGTTTTTAATCAATAATAGGTTTTCCCTTCCTCTTGGACTTCAAAAATGCTATGTAACATAATATACGTGCAATTCCAACGAGTTCTGACATCCAAACAAGCGATAAAACTAGGCCTACTTATCGATACTGCCATATTTAAATTCTAAATATTGACAGTGGTTCTTTCTGTACCGTGCCTTTCGTGTCTACCGTGCCTCTAGACTTTGGCACGGTAAAATTTTTCGTAAGGGGCCCCACACGAAATTTTTTTAAATAGGCACGGCACGGCCCATGCCCATCTCTAATCCCAATAAAAAAACCTAAGTCGTGATAAAAAAAATTAAAAAACAAGCTTTTATTATTTTTATAAACAATTTTACGATAAAGTAAAATATAAATAAAAGAAAAATAAGACTATTGAGCAAGAAAAGCCAGATTGGCAAAAAAAAGCTGAAAAACGCTAAATCAAAAGAAAAGCTGAGAAAAAGCTAGTTATTAAACAATATTTTCTTAGATAAATTTAAGTTAACTGTTTTAATATATTTCAAGATGTTTTAAATTGTAATTATATTAATTAATTTATATTCATTATGAGCTTGAAAATATTTTTTTTGTTTTATATTTTTTTTTTAAATTTAGTTCTTCCTCGTCAGGATAATAAGACCGGTTGCTCACTGCACGCAACCATTTTTGGGGCAAAATGTAATCATTGCAGCATTTGGTGCTTCGATTAATTCCGTATCTGAAATTGAAAATAAATTAACGGCTAAAATTGAGTTTAGCGTGTTTAAATTCATACCATTCCTCAATTTGGATTTAACCAAGTTCATCTGGCTGAAGACCCGCTCCACTTCCGCATTAGACAACGGTAATGACATGACCTGTAGCGCAATTTTTGGCAGGTCATGAAACCGCTGGTTTCCGCCGGAATCCCGATACGCGAGAACTTCCAGAGAGGTTTTTAATGTGTTCTCGGTGCTCTCCCAAGTACACAGCTTAACTCCTTTAAATTGTCCTTTGATTTCTCCAATATTCGAAATATTAAAATATTCCAGGACTTCAAGAATGCTTTGCTGTTTTATTCTCAAAACATTTTCTTAAAAATTGTCAGGCAGCCTGAAAGATATTACATAAAAATAATTAATTTCTATGCAATTAAAACAAAATAATAAAGATCTACCTTTGCTTCAACTGTTTAACGAGCTCTATTATAAAATTGGTACAGCGCTCCTGAATAGACATCTCCAAAACCATGTCCATTTGAACAGTTTTTATCTGTTTTTCGAAATTTGTAAAGCTAGAATTCCCGCCACCCGCTATTTTCAAATTTTTTCCGGCAATGCTTACTAAAAAAACTCAGATGACTTGAAAAAAGCTAAAATAGCTGCACTGTATGGAGGCGACATATGTGTCGCCAAAGCCATCCTCGTGATAATATTCTTTTTCATTCATAGATTTTAAAATGTTGTTCGGCAGCATATAATTAAAACAACTCTTTTTGTGTCGATGTAATCCATATCAAAAACTTTTGTATTAGCTATATAAGTTAACACATCCGGCCTGACAAAAGTCAACGACTGCAATTCTGCATGATCAACAAAGTTGCAACAATGTCAACATTCCATGCGCCGTTGAAACATGTTCCACTCATCATAATCGCTGACTCAGCGATTTTAGGCCAGGGTTATAATTCTATTTCACTGCTTTAACTTCGTGCAAAGATCACAAGTAAACAGCTGATAATAAATTGTTAACTGGCGCCCAACAGTGGTTTAAACCTACTCACCAGAAATCCATAAGCAAGAACGCAACATCGTTGGATCGACATCGCTGAACTTGCAGACGGAAAAGAAGACAATTAAAACTATAGTTTTTAACAAAACAATACACAACACAAAATAGTGGAATGCTTAACTTAAACAAATAAAGAAAAAAGAGTTGAAGAAAAACAAAACGTGCTCATAAAATAATCTTTGCGGGGCAAAGATTTGTAGAGCGAACGATTGCAGGTAGACCAATCAACTTATTTATAGATACAGGCGCTTCGAAAAATTATATAAAACCAATCCTAGAACTCAGAAATATAACTAACGTTGAAGAAAAATTTTTAGTTGTCACTTCATGGCTTTAACTCCGTTCAAAAGAAATGTCTAATGCACCTTTTTGGCACCACAGCCAGCTTATCAAGCTTCGATGGTATAATAGGACTTGACCTATTAAAAAAAAACCAATACCAACCAAGACTTCAAAAATAACATTAAAAACCGAAACTGGATCCGAAATAATTCAATATGAAATATGCGCAAACGTTAACTTTACTGAGGTAAAAACATAGAAGTTCCCCAAGAACTTGAAAAAGGATTTAAAGAAATGTTAAAAGAAAAAATTAATGTTTTTGCTGATCCCAATGAAGCTCTTCCTTACAACACAAATATTATGGCTACAATTCGAACTGAAGATGAAAACCCGATTTACTCTAAACTTTACCCCTACCCATTAGGAGTATCCGATTTTGTCAATAATGAGACTAGTGACATGCTAAGGGATAATATTATCAGGCCTTCTACTTCACCGTATAATAATCCGGTGTGGGTAGTTGATAAAAAGGGAGTAGACGAACAAGGAAATAAGAAAAAACGTCGTTATTGATTTCAGGAAGCTAAATTCAAAAACCGTTGACGATGAATATCCTATACCAAACATAGTTGATATTCTCTCAAACCTTGGGAAGGACAAATACTTTACAACACTTGATCTGAAATCGGGATTTCACCAAATACTTCTTGCAGAAAAGGACAGAGAAATACTGCATTTCTGTAGGAGATGGGAAGTATGAATTTTGCAGACTTCCCTTTGGTTTGAAAAACGCTCCTGGAATTTTCCAGCGATCAATCGATGATATACTACGAAAACAGATTGGAAAGTCATTCTACGTTTATGTAGACGACGTGATCATACTCTCCGAAAACATGGAAAATCACGTTATTCACATTGCCTAGGTAGTGGATAAATTGTTTAACGCTAACATGAGGGTATCACTTGAGTTGAGTATCTTGTATTCGTGGTTTCCCGTGGCTGCATCTAACCCCAGCAAAATCGAAGCAATTGGCAAATTTGAACTGCCCACCAGCCTGTTCCAATTCAGATCATTTCTTAGTTTAGCAAGCTATTACATATGCTTTTATAAAAGATTTTGCATCTATAGCCAAACCATTGACAGACATACTGAAGGGTGATAATGCTAAAAAAAGTGCATAACAGGTTCTGAAAAAGTTATTGTAATGTTCGGACAGAAAACGAAACATATTATATACTTTTCAAATAATGAGAACTTAATAGGAAAAGTGTGTGATGCGGTAAAAGACGTAGTGAATGCAATCAAATGCGACTTGCCAATACTGGCATTTATTCAAAACAAGCTAGTTTAGACTTTCCCGTCAACAAAATTTTTGGCACCTCAACAAGTTGGTAATCGACGTTCATGACAAAAACGAGCAAAAACACCACAAAAAATACAAAACAAATTCTCCAAGACTATTTTTTCCCAAAAATGACTCGTTTGACAAATGAAATAGTTGCATATTGCAAGACTTGTAATAAAGGAAAATACGAACGACACCCACAAAAACAGTACATCGGCAAAACGCTAGTTCCCAACCAAGTAGGAGAAATTCTTCACGTTGACATTTTTTCTACAGAACAAAAATATTTTTTAACCTGCATTTATAAGTTTTTAAAATTTGCCATTGTCCAACCTAGCAGCTTTTAGAACAATAAATAAATTGTAAATTCTCCACCACTACACAGTACTTCAAACGGACAGGTAGAAAGATTTCATAGTATTCTTGCAGAAATTGCCAGATCCTTAAAATTAGAAAAACAATTAAATGACAACTGACGTTAAACTTCAAGCAACAATAGAATACAATAAAACAATTCACTCCGTCGTTGATAAAAAACCAATTGACACAATCCACGCTTCCCCACCTGAATTTGAAGAAGAAATAAAAGATAGAATATCAACAGCGCAAGATCTGCAATTACGAAGACAAAATGCAGACAAAAGAAATAGAAATTTCCAAGTAGGCGACAAGGTACTCATGAAATTGAATAAGAGACTTGGTAACAAGTTAACTCCATGATTTGAAGAAGTCATTGTGGAAGCCGATTTGGGGTCAACGGTTGTTACATAAGGTACATAAGGATAACTTAAGATAAAAAGAAAACTATCCTTTCAGTACTTATTCTGCTCTATATCTTTACTAGGGTTTGGATTCTATGCTTTCTACTTTTAGTAGCAGCAACAGCTGGGAGAATTATCAACTATTCGAACTCGGACTATATCCCTATCATGGACGGAAACGCGGTTATCTGAGAAGATTTTAGAATTCTAAGGCATACCTCTAATCTAGCAATGTAATCGGAAATTGCCGTGGAAACTAATTCACTTATGGAACATTTCCCACAGTCTCATATGATACAAATTCTTCAATCCGATTTAGGTCATATTAGATATCAATTTCATCAGCAAAAGCTTACTGACTCAGTCAACCAACAGGCACTTATAAACACTAAGGTACAGGAAAAAATTAGTATCTTAACAAACATTACTCACAAGAAATAGAATTATAATTTCTGAACTCAAAACTCTTATGTTGTCTATTACGCTCGAAAAGATTCAAATTATGAACCCAGCAATCCTTGACTCTAATGACCTAAGCCAAATTTTAAATGAGCACTCTACAGATTTAACCAGAACAGATTTAATTGAAATAGCTTACATAAGTCTTGTTAGGTCATAATTTTGTACACTTCCTCATTAAAAATCCTAATCCTACCGTAATATGTAAGAAAATAACCATGTTTCCTGTTCAACATAATGGAACAATACTTAACTTCGCTAAAAATAACGTCGCAGATTGCGGTAATAAAATTTTACCAATTGGAAACTGCACCGTTACCCACCTATCAGCAAAAACTACATCCTGGAGGTATGGCGCATTGCAACACTCGTACCAGCCACCTACAACCGTTTGCGGTAATTGATGATGGTATCATAATTATAAGCGAAGAAACAGTTGTAATACGAATGGACAACGGCATGGACAGTCATCCATGGCACACACTTGCTGACGTTTGATGAAGAGATCCATGTACATGGGTCCCAGTACAAAAATACAAAAAAAAAACGTAGTCAAGCGTCACCCAGGCTCGGCAGTATCGGCTACCCTAAATATAACTGGCCACCGAGAGATTTTGAGCATGCCGTACCTTCAGAGGCTGGACTTTGAGAATCTCCAATATATGGGCAACATCGAAAAGAAACTCAGTATGGCAAAGTTTAATTCCAACTATGTCAAACTCTGCGCTACGTTGCCGTCAACATTCCACGCGCCGTTGCGGCGTTGAAACATGTTCCACTCATCATAACCGCTGACTCAGCGATTATAGGTCAGGGCTAGCTTGATATAAGAACATTTTGTTCTTTAGTTTTTAGTTTGGATTTGACCAATAAGCGAACAAGTTATAATTCTATTTCACTGCTTTAACTTCGTGCAAGGATAACAGCTGATAATAAATTGTTAACTTACACATTTAAGGCAATCGTCCCTTATTAATTTACAACTGTGTCTACTTTGTTAAACTTTTCACAATTATAGTTTTGAATACTCCTCCTGTAGAGTGCTTTGCTCTGCCTATTATTTCACGCACCGATACATTGTATGCTCTATAGCAAGACATAGACGATATATTACCAGCTATTGGCTAATAACCGTTTTACAATATATGGCGTAAACCCCCTGATAGTTCTTCAAAGTTTTTTTTTTTTAAAAAATCCGCAAATTTTACACTTGCGCATATGAGATCGCACTGAATTTAAAAATCCATACTTCAATAGATCGACTGTCCGTGATGGCGAAAGCCGGAAAGATGACGTGGTTACGTCATTGTTAGTCAGGATATACAAGTTCATGCCAAACCCCCATCAGGAAATACGTTTTTAAAATTTACGGCAGCATTGCAGCGAATTTACTAAAAATCTAGTTGTCCAATTCGTGATGCTCCATTATACTGCATTCATTTATGACTAAAGGAGGGGCCAAAAAATATATAGAAAGATTAGATGCTCAAACAATCTAGCAAGTTGCCTAAGCGCTTCCAGCTTACGTGATGGAGCTAGAGGACGTAAAAATGCTGTCGAAAATCAGGTCTACAGCTAATTAATATAAAATATCCTCAAAGTTTATCTGTCACACCTTTTTCCAGCAGTATGAGCGTCAGCGTTCTGTGCTTGTCCTTCACAGCAAAAGATAACAGCACACTAATCTGCACATATTTCATCAAATAAAAAAACCTAACTATGTTAACAGACTTTTATGATTTAGTCATAAAAATACTAGACCAGTCATAAAAATACTACACTAAGTAGTGTAAAATAAAACAATTTAAAATTAAAATGTATTACTCAGTTGGGTCGAAGTCCCGGCGGTACTGCAATACCGGGCCAACCCGTGACAGAGGTGGAGCAAGCCCCTAGCACTCCGTCTGATTCCAAAAATCAGTTTAACATTTGTTGTTCTCCAATGGAGAAACTATCAGATGTTAAGCTGATAAGAACAGATACTACACTTTGATCTTAGCCATAAGGCCGAGAAGCGATAACTAATAGAGGGTAAATATCCGGTACTCTATGTGGTCACAGCATAAACCAGTTAAGAATTATAAGCAGCTCACGTGTCTGAAAGTAGCTGAGGAACATTGCCTACTTTCGGGGTAATGCATTTCATATAAAGTAGGCGTTGTATATAAACATTGCTCGCCCAAATAATCCACAAATTATTCTAGCTGTTGTTACGCAATCCTAGCAAGAGTCTTACTTATCACGTGACTTAATTATTGACAAAAAGCTGTAAACTAGTTAGAAATATTTAAGGCTCACCTGACGCAACACATCCACTTAGAATTGGATATCAAAGGAGCAGATCTTTATGGATATTCTCAAGGAAGCAGCAATGCTAGGGACGCTTTTAGGAACAACATTAACTATCCTCGATAATAGCTAACCTAATTCGACTCAAATGCATTGGGTGGAAAGAACATGTGAGAACAGGCGATGTTCGAATCTAACTGATCTATAATAGGCCTAAAAAGTGCTGGCCCAAAGAAAGCAAATAGAAATGGATAATTTGGTACAAGTCGCAGGACACATCTCCATCTGCCATAAGGGACCCGGATAGCAGGTAGCAGAGTCCTGACTACAGCAATCTTTCTTGTTTTTTTCTTTAGTGGTAAATCAGATCACAAACTTCGAATCACTGTAATTCACATATATCTACATCATTCATATTGAATGTCAAATTTAAGCAACAGTAAAATAAGCTAATTGCCAGACCGCAAAATGCCCTTTGAGTGGCGAATTTGCTCAGAAAACTAACAAAAGAGCAAGTGAGCAAAAAAAAAGAAAGTGAGCAAAAAAGAACATTTTTGAAGCAACATGTTCAGTTGCTCAGTTAAGTGAACAACTCTTTTTTGTTTACTCACTCATGAGCAACTATTGGTCAACATTTTCTTTATAACGATTGTAACGATTGTTATTCCCAAAATTTGTTTGAATGCTCGTCATTTTGGCTTGTAAAATGTCTACGCGTAAAATTTAATAGCCGCTTTAAATTGCGCCCGTTGCGGCAGCTGTTGCGCGCCTTTTAATGGTTGCCGTTGGCAGCCGCCTCTCGGTGGCTTACGTTTTATGTGTGTCAACATTTATGACAGCTACAAAAGTCAATTAGCCTTGGCAAACATTGAGGCACCTCTCCTTACAGGCGTTGTTTTATGCTACTTAAGCCGGCCAGCATCACTGTCTCTCTCTATCTCATTTTAATCTGTCTTCTCCTGTTGACATGCAAGCAGCATCGCTTGAATTAAACTGTTGTCTAATTAGTTGAAGCGTCTAACACATGTTGATGAATGCTTAAGCAGTTGATACGTGCACAGATAATTGTATAACCAAATTGCAAAGGGAGAAATATATTCAGAGTACAACTTTCAGATGACAAATGTGGTCACTGATATATTTGTACAGCAGCTATTGTGAAAAGAATGTCTGCTGTTTATACAAATGAATACAAAATTTGCGAGCTCTGTAAACTGTTTTATTTTGGTCTAAGGCTTACTTTTATATAAAGACGCTGCAACAGTTAGCATAAAAATTTGGCTTTTTAATATGAAATCCCGATAAGCAAATAATAAGCTGAAAAGGAATCATAAGAAATCTACAGGCACATTTCAGGCCAGGGCTATAGAACCAAAAGTTAAAGAGAAAGACTTCACTCATGCGACTAATATACAGTTAATATATATATATATATATATATATATATATATATATATATATATATATATATATATATATATATATATATATATATATATATATATATATATATATATATATGAAAATGAACCTGTATTGTTTTTGTAGCTTTTTTTTAACTATTTTATTATATATATATATATATATATATATATATATATATATATATATATATATATATATATATATATATATATATATATATATATATATATATATATATATATATATATATATATATATATATATATATATATATATATATATATATATATATATATATATATATATATATATATATATATATATATATATATATACATATATATATAAAATAGTTAAAAAAAAGCTACAAAAATAATACAGATTCATTTTAAATTTACACACTAAATATTGTCAGTTATTGGTACCATTGAAGGGCTTCTAATCAACTGAGCGACATTGTTTTGCAGATTTGTCTGGCTCGGAATATTGCTTTTTCTGTTAGTATTTGGCTTATAAATTTAGTCAAAGCACGTAGCGTAAACTTGGCAATAAATCCGGAAAACCCAACCGTCCGTGCCAATGACTCCCCTCTCTGACTCAGTCTCCCCCTCCCTCTCTCTCGCTCTCGTTTAGCGCCCGCTGCGTTACACGTGGCGTATTAACAATATCGACATGGGTAAACAAGCCCTGGGGTTAGCTATTTGCAGCTAACTGGGGGAGTGAAAGTAATTTACACTTTTTCAACTTGAACATTTGCTCGAATTCATTTTGATATTTACTTTCGTCTCCGCCTTTACTTTGCAGTCAAATTAAACCATTCGCAGCGAGGGCAACTAAAATTAACACAAATGTATCATAAAGTGACATATCTCGATGCAGACTACCAAAGAGAAAATACTGACAGTGCAGAGCCTCTGAGCAACCCCAAGGACATGGACACGTGTTAAGCATCCTTATCGATAGTCATTATCAGTCAGCAGCGGGGCCAGCATGCCGAACCTTCATCATGTCGACTACAATCGGAAATATTCCGCAACGGAAACAATACAGGTAAGTGCCCTAGTCAAATTACATACAAATATATATATATATATATATATATATATATATATATATATATATATATATATATATATATATATATATATATATATATATATATATATATATATATATATATATATATATATATATATATATATAACCCATTCGCTGACCATTTAAAGTTCCACTTGAGTGCGGTAATTAAAAATAAGACGTTTATTTACTAGCTTCAGCCCCAAGTGGCACGCGACCTAAACTGGGCGATCTGCCCCGCCCCATCTCCCCCAGCGTTTTTCCCACTTGTCGACTTTTCACACCCACAGTCAAGGCAAGAGACTAACTCTCCATCACTTCTCCACTGTTGACCTCGTCTTGATTGATGTGCGCGTTTTCTGTTGTCTGAGCTGCTCAACAAATTAATTGAAGAGTTTTGTGTTCTTTTGGGGGCTGTTACGACCACGCCCCTTTTGCCCACTAATTGCTGTCATAAATTTGAGCTGTAGTTCGAAATAAACATTCGTACGCTGACTGCGGTGGTTGGATTAATAGCTTAATGGGGTGTATTGGACGTGTGAAACGTAATGCATCTATGCTAAAGAGAGCGCAGGAAGCACTTAGAGAATTCTTTTTATAATTATGTAATTTAAATTATCTACAACTCAGAGGATTATGACATAAATATACAAGAGTAGTCTCAAGAGTTATGTATACGAAAAGGCAATAGGTAATGATTAAAATATTTTGAAATATTGCTAACATTTTCATGTACTTTATAAGTATGTTAAATATAATATGTAAGCATTCTATATATACTTAAAGAACCATCTTACTCTTATAAAAGTTTAAGTCTTATTTTTTTAAGTTTTAAAAATACGAACGGTTAACATTTTACTTTTTAAGTAACTTAGTTTTACAGGGTATCACATCAGTTTGTTTTGCAGCATTGCAGGGCACTTGAAAATCGTTTAGCTCCTGTTTTTTCATGTTGTCTCAGCTTTTGGCTTTCCCATGTACTCTCTTTGCTGCTGCTGGTTTTGTTTTTTTTTTGCGCTTTTAATCACAACAACGAAAAAGCGTCGACAAAGTTTGCCGTGCTTTGTTTTTGCTTTCTGTTGCATATGAAAACGGCGCTTCCGCAAGGCCGGAGACAAGGTCTAGAATCATGTGCTCTATCTATATATACACAAATATATATATATTTATACATATATACCTGTATATGTATGTGTGTATATGTACATGAGGGTCTACATCTGGAACTTGATTAAGTAGTTTCCGCGTGTTTTTATTCGCACAATAAAAGCATAAAATTGTTGATGCTGTTGTTTCTCTTTTATTAAAGCCCGACAAAAAGTGCTGGAGGAAAAAGTGTGAAGCGTAGTCTTTTTGTAAAGATGGTTCGGCTGCCTGGCAGACAGCACACAGCACACAGGACTCAGCTCCAAAGGAATGCCAGACTTGCTGTTTGCCATTTAAGCCGCTATTTTTATGGCTTTTGTCGGACTGATGGCGTTATGACTCTATTGTGACACGGCGCCGACGTGCCACAGTTAAAAGTCCATTTATATTTCGGCAGACTAGTAAGACTCGTCTAGGCGGGAGTGTGCGGCTAAGAGGTATCCTGTACTTCCCGCTCTATACTTTGTATCTTTGCCGATTGAGGATTATACCAAAACAAAGTTACTATTTTCTTCATTGATTGTACTCTAGATTGATTCTATTGGAGACAGAATCCAAGAGATAGCCAAAAACGCTTCGAGAGACTTGATTCTCGCCCAAAGCGATCTGCTGGACCTCGAACTATAAGGAGATGAAGAGTCAGATACCATCACTCTTTAGACCTATTAGAGAGGGTATTGATTTAAAATCTATCAAATATCCTTACCTACCTTAAACTTTATTTGTGATAGTTACACCCCATAACTCTTTCTTACGCTAATCTACCTATTATCTTCGACAGCCTTCAAAAAATATATTTATTTCATTTCTGTTTAGTTTAAATTGCTTTAAAGCAAGCAGGTAAGAAAAATAAAACATTTAGATTAACTCTTGATTCCATTGTTTCGTTAAATTTGAATTACCTGTATGAGTGCTCTGGTTGGGCGAACCCGATTCGGAGGCATCTTGAGCTTTTTCCGAGCAGGTGTGTTTAACATTTTCGGTTTTATTCGGCATATATGCGACAAATGCTCTGAAAACTGAAGTAAGACTTTGAAGTTAAATTTTTAAATCATGAGAAAGGTATAGATTTTTTAAGACTCCTTTGCTTTTATAGGATTAGAAATTTATATGTATATACATATTGGCAAACAGTCGGAAGGAAGGGGGCAGACGGACTATTGCTCATGATCAAGAATACATATAATTTACGGATTCAGAACCATTTATATTACGATCTTTTATATTTTTGATTTGTGATGCATATAAAACAACCTTTTTCTTAAATTTCATTTACTTTATATTATTATTAAATATTTATAAAATATTTTTAAATAAATAAAATAGTAAAAACGGGATCAACCCAAATCGTGTCATTGAAGTTTGCTAATGCCAGAGAGTCAGAGGGTCATCTGTGTGTACATTGTATAGGTATATATATGCTATATATAAATATATATTACTGCCATATGGCGCCTCCAGACGCAGCCCATTGAAAATGATTACAAAATGCTGCTTCCCAGGTCACGGTAAGTGTCTCGAGCAACAAGAATGTTTTGTTGCCCATCTGCCCTTCTTCAACTTGCCCCGTAATTTCACTTTTCGCCGCATATGCTGCCCGTAACCTTTGTTTCGCCCTCTTCATCTTTTTTTGTTTGCAACAACAAAAAGTTGTTCTCTTTTTGGCAAAACAAACAACATAAATATGGATTTCTCATTAAAATACCAAAGTTATGCCAAAAAGGAGCTCAGCCTCAGCTGCCGGCGCGCCGTGATTGCCGGGTCCGGTTGTTAAAAGTAGCGCAGGCGCACTCTTTCTCTCTCTCTCTTTCGCTCTTTGCTCCACTCGCTCTCTCAATGTCAATGTCGCGACATTGCGCTCTCTAGTCCTGTGTGCTCTCTTTTTAGCTTGCCGCTGCTGCTGCTTCTGGTAAGTCACGTGCTGCCATTGACGGAATTTCATTGCCTGTTTGCCGGCTTAGTTGTGCTTGTGCCCACTCCCAGCCCTTTTCCACCCCTCTCTCACGCTTTGTTCGCGTTTAACACTACGGCACGACAATGTGCGGCATTTGTCATGAAACGGATTTCCGGTACTCCGAGCATCGCAACTTCACTGTCTGTGCATTGCATAGGGTATGTGCTAGCGGCTACAGGGGATGCTCTTTGTATACCCTGTACCCATTGAATATTTACTTTAGACACGAGTATGTTGCTGATGAACTAATAATAAATATGTAATTTTTATATTACTATTATTTTTATTAGAGGTATACCCATTATACCTATAAATTTTAGTACATACATATAAACATTTTTATTAAATATCTATTTGTATCTGATTTCAGCACTATATTTGATTATTATAGTTAGTTATATTAATAGGCAGAAAAAGTATCAGAAGAAGAAGCTTTCATTGGTTCGTTAGGTTAAACCTACCTAACAGGGCATTGTCAAGTCGACTTAACTGGACAATAATTCTTCAATTTCTTATCGTTTGTTGTCTTCTCAGCTCTTGACACTCCTGACTTTGGTGGCATGTGCTTGTCTCGGCGTGGCCCTTCCGCCTACAAAAACTTGTTCAATCTTTTATGACAAAGACTCGTGCTAAAAACAAAAAATGAAAACGAAAATAAAAATTGTTGTTGGTTCTGCCCTGCCGCAAAAGTGGCTATTTAGCATTTTAGAGTAGGCGACCCTTGGAGCCCTCAGACCAACTCGAATCTACTCCTCTTTATTCATGTTGGCAGCCATTTTACTTGATGCATGAATTTTTCATTATTTTTATTAGATTGTTCAAGCGTTGGGAATTTTAATCAACGTCTTTGCCTGGGCCTCCCAGCATCGTTAATAAATTTGCAACGAAATTCGACAATGATAATAGTTAATGAGATAGCCCAACAAGGGGTGGAAGCAAAACTATCTTAAGCTGTCTTCGGGCTAAATTAGTTTGCTGCCTAAATGGTTGACAATGCGACACTTAGGCGGCAGTTTGAAAGCGTTTGCAGTTAATAGACAGGCAAATGGGGAGGATAATCGAGCTTATATGTTTAGGATAGTTAAAACGCTTTTGGGCCAGCCTGTTTGGAGCTTGCTTTTTCATAACAACTAATGGATTAATGACGCCTTAAAGGGCATGAAATAGTGTGTTTCGTTGAGTTTAACTGGAAATGATCGTAATTTAAGTAATTATTTGCTGTAATTTGTGTGCATTATGAGCACATCATTTCTATGATAGATAATATTCATATTAATTTATAAACCTCTTTATATTTATAGATTATTATGAAATAAATTAAAATTCGTTTGATTTGATCGTTTCATCCCTTTAAATTACTAGGAATTAGCTTCATCTTCTTTCTTCCTTCCTTTTACCTGATACTAAGCTGATTCAGCTGAGAAGTATGCTGCAATTTTATTTCATTTGACATCATCTTCTGATTGTAATTCACAACTGGTTTAGGTTTTTGATTCATGGAAACCCCGGTGCTTGGCTGACTAAAGTTATCTTTGCGCAGAGGCGATATCGTAACCAATGAAGTTCTACTGAGGTGCGATTATTGCTAGTTGAAAACTTTAACCAATACCCCGCCATGGGGACGTGAAATACCGTCCGCTACGGCAATTTTTGAAAGCCCGAGAGGGCGCATTAATTAATCAATTTAAATAAAGCAAATATTGTAATTTAATTTAAATTCTGGGTTGAGTTACTTCTGATTAGGGTTGTCGAAAATTTTTAAAATATCGTATCGATGATAGTGAATTATAAGATCTCCCCCATAGCCAGCCAATGTCGGGTAACCCAATCACCACTATCGAAATACCTTTGTCCATTATTACGGAATGTGACAATGAAGTCTCTTTCCTCGATCCTGTTTTTTTTTTTAAAAACAGCTACGCTCTTTGTTTTATTAATTTAATATTGATTTCGATTATATCTGTACTCACCTCAACTTAAATAAAATCAAGAAACATATATTAATCACAATAATATCCATATAAAGGTTCTTTAATTTATTTTTGTTAATGTAGACCCGAGCCTAGTTCTCATGCTGTGCTGGCAGACATCATGATAGAAGAAGAAAGGCTTATTCTAATCGAGCATTAGACAAATTAAACATTATGCTAACTCCTTTTCGCATCGAGTCGTAATGACTACAACAAGCGCCCGGCGGGGCGCACTTAAGCCCAATTACAATAACGCACAACATGGCGGAGACATTGAAAACGTTAGAGCAAAGCGTTGGCCAACCCTGCCCCAACTCCGCCTCGTTTCGGCTCGGTAACCTGACCGAAAATTACGGCCGCAATTTATGTTTATGTGACTCGAAAGTTTTGCGGCCGTCGGATTTTTATAGTTCAAGTTCGACGTTTTAGGCTACAGAACAGAACAGAACATGAAAAAAGACAAACAAAAATAAAGTTTGGATCGCATGGAAATTTACGTACTGTTAGTTTAGCTGGGAAAAACTTGAGCCTTTTTATGGGCTTAGATCCGGAAAAAGAGAAAAAGCAAGCAAAGCTACAAAATCAAATGTTTGCCACCACATTGCCTGACTAGGCAATACCCTGCATGCATATGGTAGTTTTTTACTCTACTTAATTATAAAGAAAATTCTATTATTGTTTTTAATTTTGCTAAGAATTAGTAAGTCTTTTTGTTAGACTTGAGTTTCTGAAAAAAATGAGGAAATTGATAAAAGAAAAGGTTGCTGCCTGCTCGATGTAGCCTATACCTTGTATTAAGTCTGAATTCAGATATATGCACTTCCTCTTCTTTTGACTTTTTTCTTTTCGATTTGACTAATATTCTGTAGCTGGGTTACGATTGAATATTTAGATAGTATCTTCTAAACTGTGTTCTCTTTGTGACTTGTTAATAATATTGTATATAAGTTAGTTCACTCGAGAATGAATTCATTTTGTTTCTCTATCGAAAGTACGTTTTGCTTCCTGGTACAAATAGTTGCTTGCAGTCATGTAGCCCTTTTGGTATTCCAATGAATACAGGGTACAAAGAGGTAAAGCCATTGAGATTTGTCTTTATATTTGTCTGTGTGTCTGTTTATCATGCAGACATGGGCAATGTTTTGGTCAAACTTGAGTGAGCTTTATGAACTAGCCAAATGTAATTCGAGCTGTGACCGCTGACTCCGACCCGACCCTAGCTGTAAAAACCTAAGCGACGGCCATGAGACATAATTCATTTTTTATGCCAAGGCCTAGTTTGCATGCGGGTCGTATCGCGCGTGTCGCACTGATTTGCTTGTCTACGAATATCCTGCGGGATTCGTTCATCTAATTTATGCGTTATTTATGCAACAATATTGATGAAGCCAAAACAGGAGAACGAATAAAGCTAAAAGCGCGCAGAGAAAACGATAAAAATAATTCAATTAAAATAAAAATAGATAAAAGAAATGGCTTTGGAATTGTTAGGCGCGAGCCAAAGCGCTATGGGGCTATTCCACAAATCTTTCGTACATGGTGATTATAAGACGTAAAATAAAATGGATTGTACTTGGACTGATATTTGAGATGAAGCATTTTATTATACATTTTCTTAAAAATTTTTGTCTTTAATGTTTTTTTGTAAAATTTTAAACTGTAGAATTATTATAAAGTCAGCTTCTTCAGAAAGCGCCAGGTAGATAGTGATAGTAAAGCTTTGTCACTACTTGGTGCAACGATGCACGTATGCTGCCCTGTGGTGTCACTACTTGGTGCAACGGTGCACGTATGCTGCCCTGTGGTAGCCCAGCGGCAATTGGGTACGTGAACGACAGGCTCGATTTTACTTTTCCTCTGAACGAACGACCCTCGAAGTAGGATCGGATCAGTGTGAATAGTGAGAGGGCAGCTGTTCATTAATTTTCGACGAAGTCTCGGAGTATATGGTCTGTCATCCTATGCAGTTGTTCAACTGTACCGTGACCAGCTCGAAAACCCAACTGCTGAATCGGAATCAAGCTTCTGACTTCGCAACTGTCACAAGCCGAGGGATAACCCTTTGCCAGACCTTCGATAATGAAAGTTGGAGACTGATGAACGGGGTTCACCTCATGTTTGCCACGCTTGTGGATCATTACAAGTAGTCTTCGACACTGCTGGAAAATACTGAAGTCTCATGGCATTGAAAATTAACACCATAACGAGAATAGCACTTTTTGGCAGCGTTGTCATGCCCCGGGGCCTTGCTTGGGTTTAGATGCTTGTTTCTGCGTCATATATATTTAAATACTAAAAATCAATTCGTGTGTAGTCCTTCCGCAAAAGTAAGTGAACGTCAAAGCAGAGAAATTTGACAAAAGCAAATTGAAACCCCGGCCGTAAGCCGGCGGCCACGTGCGAAATAGCTGAGTTATCAGTTGGGCATTCGCAAGGAAGCTCAAACTGGTTTGTGTCTACGGAATCTTCAGCACCCAATAAATAAGGCATAAGCGCAATGTCCACTGACAATATAATAACCGAATTCGAAAGAATTAAGGCAGCATTGCAGAGCAGACTGGATGCACGAATGGCTGAGTTACATGCTAAAAGTACCAACTCGTCCCTGAAGAGAATTGATGTGGCATCCATTCAAGGACTGAAAACATCCAGCATAAAACGCAAGCAGCTAAGCTCCCCTGAAGCAATTAGGAAAAAACTTTCTCTGCCTCATCAACTGAGCACTAGTAAAGCTGTAGCTGATGCAGAGAGACAAAGCAGATTTTCACTTCTTCTAAGAGATGACGAAGAAAACGGACTGCACTCAAGCACGGATGTTGAGCAGATCAAACCAGAGATTGGTCTAAAGGGGCATACAGTTGTCAACATCTGTAACCCGCTCAGCCGGATCGACAAAACGCCCTTAAACATATTTTTTGTTGATTTGGCACAGGCCACAAACAACAAACAAGTTCACGACCTGCGTATTATTGCTCGTCAAAGATGCACGGTGGAGCTACCGAGAAAATTTAACGACCTCACTCAATGCCACCGTTGCCAGGAATTTGGGCACACACAGCGCTACTGCCAAAGGGTTCCCAGATGTGTGCGATGCGCCGGGAAACATTTTTCTAAGGAATGTCTGAGCAAGGGGACCAACCTCCAATCTGTGCTCACTGCGAAGAGCAGCACCCGGCGAAATACAGAGGTTGCCTTGTTTACAAGCGACTCCTAAAAGCACAGGCTCCAGTGCAAAAAAAAAAAAAAAACGAAGTCCGGCACAAATCTTCAATGCTGCTCCGCGCCGGGCTGATAAAGATCATCCACACGTTCGCTGCATTGCCCACTAGTGAATTATCATATGCTAGAGCCGCTAGAGGAGAAAAAGCCCAGCCAGCATTTTACAATCCCAATTCGGGCATTATTGAGCTACTGCAACAGCAGCGACAATTTGACATTATTAACATATCGAGCAAAAAAGCTCATGAATTAGCCGTCTTCCTATCACAAAAATTGCAGAAAGACGTTAATGTCCAACGTTAAATATCTTCGGATTTGAACACTATCATGGTCATGGTGGTGGAGCAAACAGTTTTGGAGGATCCTTGCTGCTTATCCGTTCAACTCACCATCACACACACCATCGATTCAATTCTCCGACGCCACACTTCAATTCTCTGCCATTAGCCTTCCTAAATCAATTGGCGAAATTAAAATCGCATCGATATATTTGGTGGGCAAATGCAAGTCTTCGCGTACAAAACACAGCTTGTCAGCCAAAGAAAAAAGTAAACGCTAATTGGAGGCGAATGGTTGGCACCCATTTTGGGGTGGTAACAGACAGAACCAACGTGGAGAGGTAATATTCGGCGCAATACAAAGCGCACAATACTCCATCTTTGCTACGGGAACCCCCACACGCTACCCAATAAATGGACATTATCCCTCTGCAATTGATTTGCGATCTACAAAGGAATCAGTGACAAACTCTTGAGCATTGAAGAATGCCTCGACTTATCTTTGGACCATCTTCCGCCGATAGTCACGGTTCACGCTCAGCCACAACCTTTTACGACCAGACAACAGATTCTGCCCGCAGGTTCGGATCTAGCAATCTTCAAGCTCACTCTATACTTCTCACTGTATCCGGAAAAAGAACTCCGCGCTGCAGAAGATGCAGCAAAAATAAAATGCAAGAAGCTATAGCAGAGGCAGCGCTGCTAGCCGCACCGGTCGCTGATAATCAAAACAACTCGCACTACAGCATTCCTCTCACACCGCATGTTCAAAATCTGTTCGAATACAAACGATGGGCAAGGAGCCGATGGATCAGAACACGTGCAGCCAGCGACAAAAGCAGATACAACGAAGCCACCAGGCAGCTCAAAGTTGCCCTGGCCCAGATACAATGCACGCGCATTATAGGCTCTTGAACAAGCAGATACTCCAGCTGGTGCAGAATTTCAGCTATGGCGATATACGCGTAACGTCAAAAGGCAGCCCTTTCGTCGTCACCCCATCCTGAGCGCTACGGGTGGGTGGCTTGCTTACCGGAGACGAAGCCTTTGCTAATCACCTCCACGAGCAATTCTCCCCGCTGCAAACAACTGAGCCAGCCGACTTAGAGCATCAGAAGAACCGTGAACTCACCTATCCCAGAAGGTATCCCCATAGAAGCATTCACAAAGCCAGAGGTTCTCAAGCTGATGAAAGCTGTAAAAGCTCAAAAGGTGCCGGGACATGACCGAATAGAAGACAAAGTTCTCAGGGCACTGCCCGAATCAACTATAGATTATTTTGTAGTACTATGCAACGCCATCCATCGCATTTAAGACTTTCCATCCTGCTGGAAACCTGCTGAGATAAATATGATCCCGAAACCTGGAAAACCCGAAAAGGAAATTGCTTCCAACAGACCCAACTTCTTGCTACCGGTACTCTCCAAAATTTTCGAAAGAATATTGTTGCGAAGAGTGCTCAATGAGCTCAGTCAAAGTAACACAATACCGGAGCATCAATTCGGTTTCAGGACAGCACGGAACGCCAGAGCAAGTGCACCGAATCGTCAACTACCAAAAGACAAATATACAACGCAATAGTGGCACCTGTCTTCACTTATGCAATGCCTTTATGGGGATCTGCCGTGAAAACACAGATAAGAGAGTTAAATTAAAATCAAACTAGACTTAGTAGCAATAAAGGCATTATTTAGTCACTTTAATATATTTAAAAATGAGAGAGTTAACGACAAAAAACTGCAATAAAATAAAATTAAAAAAAAAACTTAGTAGCAACAAAAGCGTTAGCCACCTCACTAGTTGAGGTATATTTGAGGTACACCTAAAAAGGTTGAACTCGGAGTGACGCAAAGCCAACGAAAGTGGGGATGTTGTGCGGCATTTAGAGTTGGTCAAGTCGCCTTTATAGATGGAAACATGGATACATATGGTTTCAATATATTGAAAAATAATTTGGCCCCCAGTGTGGACAGTTTGCGCCTTAATGGAATACACTGGCTGTTCCAACAAAACGATCGCAAACACCAAACACATCATTTTTGATGCAGCAATGGCTGATTTACCATCGTAAGCAGCTCAAAACTATTCAATCACCGGATCTTAATCTCATTGAGCACGTGTGAACCATACTGGTTAAAAAAAATAAGGACCCTTCAAATTACTTCAAAAGATTCCCTAAAAACGCCAATTTGTACCGAATGGGACGAAATATCTTTACAAGAGACATCCAAATTGGTTAAAAGTAAGAGGAGACGCCCTTAATCCATTATTGAGGTCAAAGGTGACTGGCTATAGGTGCTTGGTTCACTGTATATTTTATGGGGTCTGCCACAGCTCTTTCTGCTTGTTACATACATTTTAGCAAAACCATTATACCCTGCTTTCCCATTTTCAATGCGCTCAGGGTTTCAAATAACATATACTCTTGTATATCCGTATTTTATGTTCAATTATGTATTTGCCTATGGCCCGGCAACTTAGGTTGCCAGACACTGCAAAAAAAATTCGTTTTAGACTCATTAGAGTGCTCCTCTCCACGGAAATCTTTAGTAAAAGGCGAAAGATTTATTCGACAACTGAAGAGAAGCCAGAGTGACGAGACAGACTTAAACATACTCACCCAACCTGTTACCTACGTTAACTACTTGGGAATTGTAGAGAGATTTTTATAGCTGAGCAGCCCGCAAAGTATGCAACACTGTACACAGCTTCTCCAGGCAGGCAACAGGCGAAACACAACTCCTCCAGGTAGGCAAAGGTAAAATACACGAAGTAAATTGATTTATAATTCCCAATTGGTTTAAACTGTAACCAATATCCATACCGGATATTTACCCTCTATTAGTTATCGCTTCTCGGCCTTATGGCTAAGATCAAAGTGTAGTATCTGTTCTTATCAGCTTAACATCTGATAGTTTCTCCATTGGAGAACAACAAATGTTAAACTGATTTTTGGAATCAGACGGAGTGCTAGGGGCTTGCTCCACCTCTGTCACGGGTTGGCCCGGTATTGCAGTACCGCCGGGACTTCGGCCCAACTGAGTAATACATTTAAAGACTAGAAGTGACTCTCCACTTGAGAACTGAATAATACGATTGATTTTCCACTTGAGGAGTTTAGAAGCAGCCCTCGCTCTGGCTTTTAAAGTTGGCAGTGAAATCGTTTGGCGATTTGGTTTGTTTTCTTCCGCATTTTGGGCGTGAAAGGCAATTCCAAGTCACAGAGCGACCGACGTTAATGCAAATGCTAGCAGCGCAGCCAGTAGAGGCAAAGGATGTCAACCAGCAGCAGCAACTGACAGAGACATGGCAGCTGCTGACACTGCAACTGTGTCCTGTGCCGTCGAGTCCTTCTAAGTTCTGCTAGCAAATTGTTTTGTCGTCGACGTTTTCGCCAAGTCGTTTGGAAAATTGAAATGATTAATTGTTTGGGTAAACTCTGAGTTCATGACTCCTTGAAGGTAGGAATCAAGTCGATGTCGTCTACTTGAGGAAGGAACAATCAAGTCGTCATGGATTGATGGCCCGCAGCTCAAAGTTTGCGAATCAAAACACTTTATTGACAGCTTCGCATTTGTCGCGACTAAATTTGTGTGTGAGCTGTGTGTGTGTTGGTGTTGGCCAATTTGACAAGCACGCGACAGTTATTTGTCAGCTGGGTTAACGGGGATTAAAGAGAGCGATGGGCGCCAGCTGGGCAAAAGCAAAAATATTTTGGAAGTATTTTTATTCGTCTGTTATTTGATTAACACTAATAAAAATTAAATAAAATGTAGTGCTAATATATAACATCTATATTATAAAATACTAATTTCATTAAAAATAAATTTTGCAACTTACATGCGCCATCTTTGTAAGAAATCTGGTACTAAAATGGTTTAAGTCCCGACTAAGACAGGCGAAACGTGTTTGCTAAAAAGGTCAAAAAGGTATATTTGTAGGTTTGTTTCCTTGCTTAATATAGGATATTTTAGTCTATTGTCTTGACTAACATATGCCCCTATGTTGTGTGCTTGCCAAAAATTGCTAAGGAAATTTAGATTTCTAATGCATCTGTTTGTTTGTGTCCTTGCTGCATTTGTTGGTTAAGGGATATTTTTATGCGTGTCGTGAATAAAATAGGGCTAGACTGCCTGTGAATATTTATTGCCCTTTACTGATTACAATGGGAAATCAACTCCGAATGCAAAGTGGGATAATTTGTAGTTAGTATCTAAGACACAGCTGAATTGTCCAAACGCAGTGAATAACCAGTTTTATTACATTGTGAAAATAAATGGTTGCAAGATATAATAGCTCCTAAATTTGTTGGGAATTTTAAAAGGACATAAGTAAATAATTTTTGTGCCAATATATTAATGGGAAAAATATAAGTGTGCTAAAAAACTGTTAGATAGACTATGGAATTTTATGCTTGATTGAGATATTTTCTTATTTGACCTTTCAAGATTGGTTATGAATAGAATTGTGAGATTTAAGAGTGGATCGCTTATAAGGTCTTTTTTAGTCTATTGATAGCATAATATGATGTTTGTTATATATATTTTTATGGGGTAAAATACTTGATTTACTCTTAAATTTTCTCATAGGAATAAAAATGTATTCAATATGATTAACTCAAAATATTGTGTTTATCCACCAAGAATAGTTGCCATTAAATTTAATAAAATATTTAAATATCAAACAATATAAGTATGTATATTGTACCTTAGCATTGATCATTGTATATAATATTAAGTATAATGAATTGAATTTTTGTCTTCTAATTTGCATTTCAGCTACGTTTTACAACATATTCTTAAGCCTTTATAAAAGTAAATTTTTTTTGCTAATATATATTTTGAGACTTCGCTTACTTCGTTAGGTTTTCCACATTTTCGCAATTTTACTTTTCCCATTTGTTTTCTTAGAACCTTTTGGCTCAGCAACGTTTTAAGCTTCAAGTTTTGTTTTAATTACAAAAAGCGTGTTGGAAAAAGGTAACTCAAAGAATTTGTAAACAATATTATCTGTGGAAAAGTGTCGCAACTGTCTGTTTAGTTATTTCGCCCTCTCACTCTTTCCCATTATCTGGCTCCCGCTTGCCTATCTATCCTTTCCTCCATGTGTCTTTTGTATTGTTTTTCTAAATTTTCCTTTTTTTTTTTTTTGGTACTTTTCTGTCTTTGTTTTGCATAAATTTTCACTTTGTTTTTATCAAGCGCAGTCGAGGAGGCCTTTTAACGGAGAGAGGGAGTATCTGTGTGTGTGTGTGTGTGTAGGTGGATATGAGTGTGTGTCTGTGTGTGTGTGTGTGTGTGCTGTGCCTTAATTTCAGTTTTTCAGTTCAGGTTTTTGTTCTTGCCCTGGCCTGAGATTGTTCCATTGAGATAGTATTTTTGTTGCCACGTTTTTTAATCCTTTTGCCAATGGCTGCGACAACCCTTGCCGAACAACCCCGCACCTCCTCACCCGCACTTCGGCTCGCGCTCCCTGGTCGACTGCATACACGCGACATTTTATAGTTATTGCCGAAATTCCCTCGATGGCTTTAACCATTTTCTATGCCATTTACATTTTATTTTGTTGCATGTGTCGCAGCGCATGGAAATTGCGGCTCTATTGTTTTATAGTCGCGGCGGGGCAGCTCCGTTCGTCCATTCAGCGCTCCGTGCGGGTTTATCAATACGGCAAACATGATGCATGGCCAAAACCAGTTTTCTTTCATAAAGAGCTTACAAACAAAAGTGAAGTGATGGCCTTTCGGGTTTTTTCCTTTTTAACTGAATTGAGTCGCTTTTGCCATCTTAAGTTCAGCCAGTGCGTCTATTCAAAGAGCTTACAGGAGCCAAAACTGAATTATTTTTTTGTACCTCGATTTGTCCTATATTTGATTTATTTGATATATTTTTTACATTTAATGTCTGTTTCAAGATATCTGATATATGTTGAGAAAACTTAACTTAAACATAGAATAGAATTCAGGGCAAAATATTTTTGTGAAAATGAATCCAACGGGCAGAAAAAGGTGTGGCAGACTCTGTTCGTGAATACAGAGTAAACTACTAGAGTAAACGTCTAGATAGACTTGCAACTTTCAATGTATGTATATAACATACGCAGAGTGAGCTTATGCTTTTCTTGATTGACTCATCCAATTTCCTTATTAATGATAAAAATCAATAATTTAACTTGGTTTTTTTAAGCGTAACTTGAATAGCTAGAGCTGTCGGAGTTACGGTCTAGGTTCACGTACTGAATAATTCTTGGATTTTGGATATCTGCTTATGCGTTCGGACGTTATGTGTTTTTTGTCATGTTTGATTAAAAAAAACTTAGAGTAATTGGAATATCAGCTCTTGGCAGAGTTTAGGGTATCTCCTAGTTGGACAGTCCCGTCTAGAGCATTCTTGTTTTATTTTTCGCTAACTCATCCAATTGCCCTATGTTCATAAATAATTGATTATGTGATTTTGTTCTTTGAGCATTACTCGAATACCACAAAAGCTAGCAAGGTGTATTGATTGTTGTGATTAATACACTATGAATATTTCCTACCTAAAAATACTACCCTAAATAATAGAGACTTGTGCTTGGAAATTATACATATTTAACTGTCAATAGTTACACTCTAGAAGGTGTGTGTTTTTTTTTAATTATTTATTTACAATAATGTATAAAATTCATGCCTTGTTTTGGAGCAGCGCGCGATGCCTTAAAGCATTACTTCGCACGCGCTTTGCGCTACATTAGAAAGCACCTCCCCTTCTAATCTGCCTAATTCTGCAGAATTTTACTATGACTGTTGCCGCGAAGGTGCCTGTTTGATTCCAAACTGCCTCCGATTCCCACTGCCACTGCCACTGCCACTGCCTCCGATTCCAGTTATCGCCTCTCCTCCAATCGTCCACACGCAAACATCGCGTGCGCAACGTCTTCTACCATTCCTCCGCAACATCAGCTACACTCGTCCTTTTAATGTCCGAACCGTATTGTAAATGTACAGGTGTCTGCATTTGACTTTAGGATATCTGCTAATCGGGCACTTCTCACTAGGCCAACTAAACTTCAGATATTTTGTTTATATAAAATAATTTTCATTTATTTATTTTGTGAAATAATTAATTAATACCGTAAAGCATTGTTTTAATAAATCAATTATCAAGCATTGTTTTAAAAAATCAATTAGTTTAATTAATTTAATTAGTTTAGGGTTTTGTTGTTACTTTTCCTATAGCAATATAAAATACATCCTAGTGCAATATAAAATGAAACTGGAATAAAACCAAAATGGTTTGAGATGTTATTAATGATGAAGATGTTATTAGCGATTGATTGCTTTTTTTTTTGCTTATAAAAAACAAAACTGGGTTTTAAATATGTGTTTTATATTGTTTCTAAATCGTATTGAATATTTCAAATGTTTGCTATTATCAAGAAATTTTTATATTCGTATTCCCTAAATGTATTCATTTGAAAATAATACAAATAAATTTAAAGTATCTTAAATTGTATGCCCAAATCAACCGAACATTCTTTATTAAATATTTGAGCTGTTTTGCTTGATATATTTTTCTTAAATATTGCATTTCTTGCGTTTAATTTAATTAATATTAAATTTTTTTGAACTAGATATTGAAATTTATTTTCAATATAAATGTTATTACACTTTCAACATTAGGAAAACAAGAAATTCCTTCACTTTATTTTGGGCATTTTGCTAACATGGGGTAGTGAAAATATCCTTTGGCTCCTCTCTGGTAATGACGTCACACGCCAACCTGTTAGAACCTGTAGAGCTCCGTGGTTGTTGCTGCTGTTGGAAACTACCCCAGTGAGAAATGTCCTTTGTCTGGGATATTTTGTGAGGGCAACCCTCCGCTGGCTGGTGCATTGAACCAAGCCGGCAAAACGAAGGCTAAGGTCAATTGCAGTTGTTGGCTTTCCAGTGAGCGGCGAAATGTCCTTTCTATCGCAAAAGGGAAATTCGAGAAGTGCCGCTGTTGAATACTACGCGGCGGCCGTGTCCTCTTTCAGTGCTCGTTGGGCAACCAAGGCGCGCGGTTCTTCGTCCTCGGCAGCGTCCATACAATATTCGTAGTACGATTACAAGTTCTAGTGCGCGTAAATAATTTTTTGTTGACATCCTGGCACATGGGACATTCTTTAGCAACTGTGGATTAACATAAAGAATGCTTCCCTGTTGCCGTGGCAAAAAGTGTTAACAACAAAATGAAATGGTGAAATTTCTAGTTATTTAAGCAGCTAATTTGCAATGCATATGCAACTTGTAAAGAAAAAACACAAAAACATTTGTGCATAAGAAATCGACGGACTGCAAAGCCAAAACAATGTGAAAATGTGTAAAAAAGTGAAAATGTGAAAAATGTAAAGAATGAAATACAAAACACAAATAATAAATGCCACGGGACATACTCCGCACAAAAACACACAGAAGTCAGCGAGCCGAAATAATCATAACCCGCGTAGAAATTGCAAATGTCAGTCCTTGTGTGTGTGTGTGCGCGTGTGTATGTGTGTGTGTGTGTGGAACCGACTTCCGTTTCCTGTTTTAATGTTTACGTTTTGCGGCTGGCGACTTCCGTTTGGCTGCCAACGTGTCCTGTGGCTGCTGCCATCCTGCTTTGTGTGTGCGGATTTTTGAGCTAATGTAGCGGCATTTTAGGCGCAGCAGAAATAATAGATAATAAAATGTAATGTTGTCCTCTTTGGCTAAGCCGAAAGGCACATACTCTTATGGCTAAAGGAGGTCTTAAGGACTCGCACGCTCTCTGTCTGCTTAACTTTCTTCACTTTGGTCTTTGGTGCGTGCCGAATGTCGATTATTGCGCTTTTCGCTCGTTGACGGTCATAAAAATCAGTCGGAAATCTTGCAGGCACCTAAATGTAGGCAAGAACAAGCTAGCTTCTGCTCCTCCCCCAAATTAGATTAGATTATGTGCCATAATGAAGCTGTGCCGAAGCGGAACATATAAAAAGAGGAGTGTGTGGGTGCAGTTGGAGCCTCTTTGGAGTGGGAGCTAAACGGATGCTAAGGAAATTTGGTGATATGGGAAAACATGTGTGTGGGTGTGTGTATTAAAGGAAACATTATTGCGAGAGCAGGGTATTAGGTAGTGATTTTTATAGTTTCATTTAGCAGTAGATAAAGCATGCATGCAAACATAAAGTTCAATAAATTAGAATTAATTATTATGAATACTAATTGTAATAATGATAATAAAATTGAAATCAAAATCATAGTTGAAAGTAATATATTTGAGATATTCCGCTATTCATATAAGTAAAAATTAATCATACTCTCTCTCTTCATTGGTTTAGGAAAATGATTAAAACTCGGCTGATAGTTTCATCTTTAATAGAAAATAAAATTAAATTTCTGAAAATATACTTTTAATATCTTTCTTTTTCAAGCTTGTTACTTTCGTGTTTCCAATCAATATTATTGTTACTTTGTATATGTAATTTTGCTTCGCCTAACCATAATTGAGATAATGACATTCTTATAATTTTTTGTTTTTGTTTTTGTTTTATTTTATTTATTTTTGGGGATAATGAAAGTTAAGCTGAAACTTGTTTAGAAATAAAGCTCTCAGAAAAAAATTTAGTAAGCTGTCTTTTGAAAGAAGTCTTATCATTAATTTTATTTTAAAAATCATTTTCGAATGGTAAATTTCGTTTTTACTGTAAATTAAATATAATAAAATAAAAATATAAATATAGTTAAAAAAAATAAATAATTCAAAAAATATTTAATTTGTATTTTATATAAATTAATAAAATAATAAACAAATTCTAAATTTTTGAATATTAAGTTTGTATTTTATTTATTATTTATTTATTTAACTATATTTATATTCAATTTATATTTAGTTTTATATATAAATTAAAAATAAAATTAAACATATCTAAATTTTAATATATAAACTCGATTAGAATAAAAAAAAATTTCTTTAAAATTTTAATAGAGTAAAAAAAATTGGTTACAAATCTGAGATCTAAATTAAAAGTATTAAATGCTTTTCAAATTTAAAAATGAGGATGGCTCGCATTTTTAAAAACAAATTGTATAGCATTGTTAATTTTTTTGAGAGTTTGCTGTGGAAATAGAAAGACTAGAATAGAAAGAAAGAAATAGAAAGACTCTTATATAAATGAGCTGACTTGTTCAGGAGATGTGACAATAAAGTATTTTTGAATGTGGCAACAAAAAGCTTAGTAAAATATCAATTATTAGATCAAAGGTTTAATATTAATTTCAGTTTCCTATACCTAAAACTTTCGATACATTTTCATTCTGTCTATGGCTATGTGTGACACACATTATTTTTTTTGGGTGTCATTCAACAAAAGAAAACTTTAAAACCTCTTTTTGACGAAAATTGACAAGTCTATATGTGTGTGAAAAATGACTGGAACGTGAATGTAATATTTTTGTTAAAAACATTTTCACTGTAGAGCTAAGGCTTTTTCTGCATTATTTGTTGTTTTTTAAAGTAAAGCTTGCCAGGAAAAGTATTCCAAATTCAAATGCATTTATCTCTGAGCTGCTCATCTGGCTTTAACATGTTTAAAACTTGAGTGTATTTTGTTTATTCCCCGAAATGTATACTCACTTCTGTGAAAGATATCTGATTCTACGCTCATAATCGGTACTCCCACATGGCTTTAGTAAGATACATATGTATAATATTAATTACCGTGCACGCCCACAATATGACGCTGAAGACGCTGTGTGTGCGCACTTCTTGACTTGCGCCCACATTCGAAATTCATATTGTGTGGGTGTTGAACGCCTTCCCCAGTTGAATACTTATTATGCGGCAAGTGATGCCGCGCTGTGGGAGCGGGAGAGCGCAGCTCAGGCACAGAACGTGCTGCCTAATTTTAGGCGAATAGGAAACTTTGTGTGCAACGTGTCAAAAATGTTAAGGAAAATAGAAGAAGCAAACTTAAAGTCTTGGCAATATGTTTGGCAAATTCCTTCGAGTGTAAATCAATTGTGAAATGTTTCTTTGGCAATTCAATTTGCCACTCGCAGCAATTAAAGCCTCTACTTTTCGCATGCTGCATGCGTGTGTCTTTTGCTGTGTCTTCACATCCGGCGCAACCGGAAGTACTCGAGCAAAAGAACCCAAAAAAAGGAAAAAATGCTGTAAGCGAAAAAAGACAAACAAATCCAAAATAAACAAACGGCTGCTCCCCAAGTAAAGGGAGACGCTGTGCTAAAAAAAAGAGGAAGAGAGTGAAGAAATGCTTACGAAGCGGAAATTAAGACCCACTCCAGCAGAGTCCCAAACAAAGCTGCCAAGTTCGTAAACAAACACATGTCTAACCTCCACACATGCCCTCTCTTTCTCTTTCTCTAGCCTCTTCTCTTCCCGTCTGTCTGTGTGCCCTCCTCGTGTAAACAAGCCCAAACATATCACATTTTAATCCGATGTAGTGGAAAATTGCGCAAGAAAATGTTTCGTGGAAAATTGTATTGTTTTCCCCGACTGGGGATTGATTATGCGCCATTTCTTTCGCCTGGATTAGAGGGTGTTTAATAAGTTTAAATAGCGATTGTTTAATTAAAAAAGTTGCCAATGCTTTAGTATGGAACAGCTGTGCTAGCTTTTTCCACGTTCACCTGGCAAATCCTTACAAATGTCCTTTCGCTTTGTATTTAATAGTCCATGAGATTGCGCTGAATTATGAGCTCAACACGTGACCATATGGCCGCTGTCTCCCTACCTCTTACCTACACACTACACTCTACTTCAGGAATTATGTAGCGAATCGCCTGACAATGAGTAGAAAATTGCCTTTTGCCTGGGCTTAGGCACACTGTCCAGCAGAGCAGGGGAACGTCTTTTAAATTAGTGTAAATTTTATGCGCAGCATTTATAAATATGCAAAGGTTTTTGGAGTTTCTGGACTTGGGAACAAAAGCCATTTCATTAATGAAGAAACAAGTGTTGCGCGTGTTGAGCTGTTTTAATTGTTGCTGCTCTTATTAAGATAAGGCATATTAGTTTGTTAAGGCAGTTGGTGTTAATTGAGTGCGAGAAGGAAGAGAAAAGATTCCATTTATTCTGAAATAAATCAACTAGATCGCAGTACCATACTGGAAGATTCTTGCCAAGCATATATTTTTGAAACATTCCGTCATTTGATAGGAAATATGTTTGCATATCAGTTTGGTGGCAAGGGAAGCTCTATTTTTAACTTTAAATTTAATGAAAAACAAAAAACGTCTCTAATTTCAACTGTCATTTTTGTATTAGATATATTTTCAAATATTCTCAATGAATATTTAACGCTAACTAGAAAAATAAATTCTCTTTACAACCTCGGCCCTTCGTTTTTTAATTTATTTAAAGCTCAGCACTTATTTACTGCATAAATACATTTATTCTACATTTTGCTGTCCAATAAGGCGACTCTCAGATTTTGATTATATTCTAACTGTAGTTATATCCACTCACAGATTTTTCTACCTTATTGCGACGCGCATCCTTGGCAAACTAATTTCCATATTTCCTTTGCCTATGTTTTTTTCGACAGCGCCTCCTTCTCCGCCCATAAATTGTCTATAGCTGTCATACTTTTGGGCATTTAATAAATTTTATGACTCTGTGTGCTTCTTCTTGTTTCGCTTCTTCATTTTTTCATTGCCTTTTCGTTTTGCTTTCTTTTTTAATAATATTCGCTTTCTGCGTCTTGTCCGCCTGGGGCTATTTCTTCATTCCCCCCTGCTCCACTTTGCTGTGAGAATGTGGCTGGCTGCAAGCTTGTCCTTAACCATAGCTACCTCTCTCCATCTCCTCCTCCTCTCCTTGTCTCTCTCTCTCCACCTCTCGTCGCATGCAACAATCTTTTATATGAGTTTATTATGTATGCTTTTCCTTTTGCTTAAAACATACAATTTCCTCAAGCGATTTCCGTTTGCACTGATGAGTCTTATTAAATGCGAGCAGCAGCCATTCCCGGCCCTTGCGTTTCCTCCCTAAGGGGTAGCTACACTCACACACCAACACACCCACACGCCGACAAAAAATTGTCTGCCCGGATTTGGTCGTTAACTAACAAAAATACGACGCCTGCTTGCAAATTGAGCTTTAATTGAATTGCACATAGATTTTGTTTTAGGATAGCTCGCTCTTCCGCTTACAGACAAATTTTTACATCCCTTTCTAAATTTACTAAATAATAAAAAAAAGAAAAGTAAACCCCATGAAGTTTTTGGTGCATACCACATTTTGACGCCTCTCGCGGCATAACTCAAAAGTCTTTAGAAGTGTTTCAAACTGTCATACGCACGTAGTTTTTTCCCATCTCGCACTCAATGTGTTTGCCTATCTCACTTGCACACACTCTATCCCTCTCTCTTTCTCTGCTCCACTCGCTTTGCAACATTTCGGCGCGTACAACAACAGACTTTGCCACTTTATTATACACTATAGCTAAAGGGAGTTGGTTTCCTTGGTTCTTCTATTAGCTTTGACACGTTTTTAGGGGTAAAGCATAAATCGCAATTTATCTCAAAAGTAAAAATAATTAAAAACTAATTTTTTAAGAAATATTTTCAATGTTCGCTGATCTATTAATATTGAAATAATAATGAATGAATTTAGTGAATCTTTCAACATAAAGTTTAGCTTTCGATCTTTATGTTAAAAAACATTAATATATATATATATATATATAATATTATTCAAATATATCTGAAGGTGACTAGTCTGTAGGCCACATTCTGAGGCGGTTCAGTTCAATACAGTCCAAAGTTTAAGCTTATATGAATATTGATAAGTATTTAGTGTATTTAGTCTAACCCTATATCTATTCGTTCGAATCATACGCTCAAGTTAATGAAGTGTTAATCTACATAAAATATAAATTTACAAACAATATAAAAATAAATAAATATATAAATATATTTAACAAAAAAGAAAAAATAAATAAATAAAAAAAATGTAAATATAAATATAATAAATATAATATTTTGAATGAGAAGGCCAATTTCAATAAAACAGTAAACAATCAGCTTAATGAGTGAATCTCTGTATAATAATAATGATTCATTATTTTTTATTTATTGTTAATCTGTGTAAATATTTTTTGTTAAATATTGGTGCACTGCGGGAATAGACATGTATATTTCGCTTTCTATTGTATAATTATATATATTTATAATAGGTATATAAAAGTAATTATAAATAAAATATATATAATTTTATTTAATTGAAAAGTAAAATGCAGAACGATAAACAAAGTCAGGTAATAAGCACTAATTCAATAATTCTTGTTCGCATCTTCACTCTGTGATTTAGGCGCTTAGGGTATTTAAATGATTTTCATAGCTCTCGCAACTCTCGTTTCTCGACGACCATTTCGCAGTGGCATTTGAGTGTTGAAAAGAAAGCTAACAGAAACTAGAAAGAAAGAAAAAATAGAAATTCTAGTGAGAGAGGGAGAGAGAGAGTAGTGAACTAACGCCGAATCAAAAGCATTTCTAACCAACTTTGTGGCAAAGTTTGCGCAGGCGGCGCAACGACTGAGATTGAGTGCAAATAAAATGATGTCATGAAGTGGCAGCAATAATGGGAAGAGAAGTCTGGATAGGGAGAGGTGGAGTTGCTAGCTAAAGTCCTTATTATTGTTGCACGGTGTGAGAGGGAACGAGTGGAGAGCACTGCAAATGCATGCTCCACTTTATTTCAGCTATCAACTCGTAAAGTTTGCGGCTTGATGGCCAGCTGCAGAGGGGGCGTAGCAGGAGTTACTTAGAGAGCGAATAAGTGAGGGAAGAGCATGGTCGTGGTCTGTGATTTTTCTGCAAGAACTCACAAAAACCGCAGTCGAGTTGCGGCTTTCAAAACTTGAAGCACAGCAATTACAACAACAACAACAGCAACAATAACGGGACAGATCTTGACAAGTATTTTGTCAACTTTACCAGCAGCTGCTTAAGTGCTGCAGGTGGTAGCAAAGCAAGGGAATAGAGTATTTAAAGTGTCGGCCATTGGTCGAGTACGTAAACTCGTCCACCACAGCTGGAGCAGCAGCTGCTACTTGCAAATGGGCGCCAACTTCTAATTAGCTTAATAAACAAATTCTTGGCCCACTTACAGGTAGCTGCACTCACTCTCACCAGCCCTCTTTCCCTTGGCCTTGCCTCAATTTGCCGCTTTGCAATTCAATTAAAAATTTACATTTAAATTGCAAACTACTTTTATACTTTATGGCAAAATTTTGATGCATTAAAAAACTAGTTTGAGTGAGAGTTTATAAGTAGCTAGAAAGTATACAGCGGGTTAGTTGGTTACCTACATGTTAGACATAGTTCAGCAAGTTAGGCGCTGAAATTAGTACCCTTTACTGGACTCGGATAGTTGATAAGCTGAAGATATTTAGACTATGAATTATGCATTTTTCTTAACTTCAGCTAAAGTCTACTCATTTCAATTTTTTTCTCGTTATCTTTTATTTCTTCTTCTTCAAGAATCAACTCTCTTCTAGCAAAGTAAAAATCCCCTTGAAATAAAGTAATTTTTGCTTTGACCACTCCACTGACCTCGCAATTTTCCTGCCCATTTTCCACTGAACCCAGACGTTTTTGCAGGCCATTTAATTTGATCAGGCGCCAGCAATTATGCAACTTGTTGGCTCACTAAGGCCGGCTTCAATTTGTTGTCGTTGTTGCTGTTAATGGCAATGAAAGTTTTTCCATTTGCTTGGCATCAAAATGCAGTTTGTTGCATACTTCTTGTGTATAGGGAGGCCGAAGAAAATGGAGAGGTAGATAAAGTGCGTTGCATGCCACAAGGTGTTGCGGCTTTCTTCTTGTATATGAAAATACTTTTCCAGATACGTAGTTGTAGAATTGGTCATTAAGATATCTCGAAATATTTGAAATTCCCAAAAGCCAGAAGCTGAGCTCACCATTTTCAAAGAGAATTGTAGCTTAAAGTTCGGGCAACTGGTATCACATTAGCTATCTTGTCAATTCATTACAGTTCATTGGTTTTTCACCATTTTCTTGTTGCATTTTCGTCTCTGTTTTGCATTAAATATGTAGATGTTGACACGCCTTTAAATGGTTCCTTTTTGGCATTTGAATTTGCATTTGATTCTCTTCAATTTCTGCATCTCAAATTATTTTTGCTTTTCTTGCTACAGCTTTTATGTAAGTTTCTTGGCTTTGTGGTTTTTCTTTGGGTTTGAGTTTTTAGTTTAATTTATGGAAATTTGTTTTTCTCTCTATAAATGATATGTATGTTTGTAGCGAAAATAAGTTAAAGCATAAGTTTTATATGTTCTTGAGATATGAAAAAATAATATTTAAACAACTTCTGCTGTGGAAAGAGAGCATATGCTTTATTTATTACTTTTTATTTATCTGTTGTACTTTTAAGTTTTATTTCTAAGAACTATTGAGTGTTTTTGGAAATTTGATAATAATCAAAATATTATTTATTTATCTGAATATATATTCAAATTCTGTGATATATTTTATGACTCATTTTATTGAGTGTATAAAATCTATTTTTTTGATTTATATTTTTATGTAATATCTGTCTTAATTTATGTTTATTTATATTAACAGTTTATTTAAATATCTATATCTGTATTACTTTTATTTTGGTTCCAGTTTGTTTTTGTCATATTTATTTATGTTAATATATAGTTAAATTCTGTATGGTATTCTTAGGTGAAAGTGTGTTTTGTTCCTTACTTTTATAAGTCATAAAAACATTTCTTGTACTAATGAATTAATTAATTTATTTTTAATTATATTTTATATTATATTATATTTTTAATTATATTTAACATTTATATTTATATTTAAAGCTTAATAAAATACATATTCTCATCTGGTGTATCTAAGTGGATTTATTGCATATTTCTTCCTGTTTTGATTTGTATTAATTTCATAATTCGAAATATTTTTGTTTTTCTTCTATATTCTTCTATTTCTTTACACACGTCTTGTGTATTTAAGAGCAAATTTGCTTTTACCTCTATTTTATATACATGCATATCAAAGAAATATTTACATTTGTATTGTGCTTATTTGTTTGAAGTTATTTCAAGTCTTTGGTTTACAAACTGAAAATATATTTTATTAAATAAAAAGTAATTTAGAGTAAATTGAGAGCTTTATTGCATATGACAAATATAAGAGGGAAATAAACTTTTAAGTAATTCTTTTTATTCTTATTTTTTAATTGAAAGTTGTATGTTTCTACCTAACTTAATTTTGATTTCTAACTAACAATAGTTTTGATTATTTATAAATATTATTTTAAAAACAAATCTAAAGTGAATGAAAAATGAAGCTAATCAAATTTCTCTACAGCGGTTTTCAAAAGTTTCATTCTAAACTAATTGGCCAAATAATCAGCCAGAAAAAGTTTTGTATTTATTTATAAAGAAGCTCTTTATTAAAATTTATTTGCTTTTCTTCTCTAATTATTAATGTATTGTGTTCACTGTCGTGAATTTTGAGCTTTAAAGAGGTTGAAATGCTCAACATGATCAGCTTCATGCAAAGATAGAGTGATATCCCTTTTAGTGGATGTCCTGCTTTTGTGTTTCCTCTGCTCGCTTCCTTGGGCAGTTCCTTTCGCTGTTAATTGCTTTTGTAGACAAATTATAAAGCGCTCGAGTGGCTGCGGCAGCCGTTTGTATGCATCACTCAAAAACAGACAAAACCACGCCCCCGCTTTCCGTTCATGACCATGACTTTGCCTCAGGGCTGCTGAGCAAAAACAACAACAATAACAACAATAATACCAGAAACCGACGCGTCGGTACTGGGCAAAAAAACAAATAGAAAACTCTTGTTTGGCTGGTAGAGAAGTCCAGTCGTCAGTTTTAATTTAACTTTGACATGCATCAGCTCAAAAATCCAATTACAAAACAAATGTACAAAGCGTGCGCCCTTTTTTCCTGCTTGTTGTCCGCTCTTAACTGAGCCCAAGCCAGAAAAAAGCAACTGCCAGCTAAATCCCATTAACGCCTGTGTAGATATTTTTTGACCGAGTCGAGCCGAGCTGAAGATTTATGAAACCATTAATTCTATGAAAAGTGAAAAAAGTCAAATTAAAAAAGTGGAAAAATAAAACAAAAACGAGTAGCGAAAAAGTGAACAATGTATGCGAATGCCTGCCCATTATGAGTGGAAGCAAACATGTCGAGACGTTCCGATCGCAATGCCAACGAGGAGGAGGAGCAGCAGCATCATCATCAACAGTTGCAACAGCTGCAGCTGGGCGCCCGACCCAAAGCTCAGAAAACGCTTCACTCGAAGACTGCCAACTACATGGAGCTGGAATTCAGCCAAGTGGCGCACAGCTGCAGCGAGCTGCCTGTTTGCTATGCCACCAGTACGGTGGTGCCAGCGGTGGTGCAGGGCACTTATCGGCAGCCAGCAGCACCGCCTACGCCGCCACCGCTCTCGCAAATACCATCGCGCGAATCGCGGCTGTTGCACTCGGCACCGAATACGCCGAGCCGGGGTAAAGTGGTGCTTAGCAAAAAGGAGCGCAAGGAGCTGAGCAAACAGCTCGGTCTCGAAGAGCTTGCCGTAAGCAGCTCTGCGCAGTCAAGCCCCTACAAAGGGCGTGTCACGGAGCTGAAGAACTGTATAGCGCGAGGTCTGTTTGCCACGTTGCATCGGGGCTCGCAAAAGTCGTTGCAGCCAGCGTCTGCCAGCCAGGACATGCAGTTGAGTCAAGAGCTGTCCCCTCCGCCGCCAGCCCCTGAGCTGGCTAACAACAACGAAGACGATGCGGCTGACTACACGGAAAAGCTGAAAAACTTGCCTGTACGACAGCGCAAGGCAGCAACCTCACACATGGACAACTATTGCCTATTCGATCCGGTCGACTTTATCAATGAGAAAGCATTACGTTATCCTGGCAACGCGAAGCATGGATTGCGTGATCCTCTATTTAGCTCGCGGCAGCACTTGGTATGCGAGGACGAGGAGCTAGTGCCGGAGGTTATCTATGATGGCGATGGGCTCGAGGAGACGATTATTATCGAAACTTCCTGCGAGGCAGAGGCCGAAACAGAAGGCAGCGCCTGTGCCTTGCCCAGCTTTGAGCATCATAATTACTTTGTCATTGATCCGGAGGACTTTGAAATGGATCCAGCCATAATGGACATTGGCATACCCAATCCATTTAGCAATGAGCGGCTCGTGCATGCCAAACTGGAGCAGCAGCAGCAACTGAATGAGTGCGAATCAGCGCCCAGCATGTCAAACAGTCAGGAGTCAAAGGACACAGAAACCACCTCAACTGCACTTGTCGAGTCCTCCACATCCACCAACTCGGCTAGCTCCAGCAGCAGCTCCAGTGCGCCACAGCAGCAACAGCAGTCAATGAAAAAGAAACTCACTTTTCTCAATCTGTCACCTTTTCGGCCTGCATCCAAGAAAACCAATCAGAAATCCGCAATAGAACAGCGCGCCATCTCGGCGCTGGTGACCACCGATCACATGTTGCATCTGCAACAGCTGTTGCAGCAACAGCGCAAGGATCAACGCGCCCACACTGTGCCCATCGAGTCGAACTATGTGCTGTTCAATCCGGGACCCGTGCCCAGTCGCCATGTCCAGTACAAGATACGTAAGCCCCGTCCGCTCTCCACTCACAGCGATGCCGACAGTGGATTCCTATCGCCCTGCTCACCAGATGAACTGAAGGCCAATCCGAGCATTTTGGTACTCCAGCAGTGCGACAGCGTTCAGGGTTATATTGAGGTGAGATATATTACTACTATACTGGTAAAATCAAATTCATATTATCTTTTCACTTACTTATCTTCACGTACTTATAGCTTTATATTAGTTGAGTTCGAATGGCTAAAGTTTGCCAGTTAGAATTGGTTTCTATGTTGAAGTATCTTTCTCTGGAACAGCTTGAAAACTTTTCAAGGCTAGCCTTATGCTCTAGCAAAGAACAGAATATGAGTGGTAACGAAGTTCCTTTAGCTTCAATTTCTTATAGCTAAGAATCGTTTTATGACAATAAATATTTCCTAAATTTCTTACAATCGCTTTTACTATGCCTTAACGCGGTAACTGTCGCATTTATTTCGATTAGATATTCAAAGTACAGCTTATCTGAAACTTCTGCGAGAATACATAATATGTGAGACCTGCCCTGAGGGTTTATCCCTCGCCAATCACATTTGCACACCCCATATTCGCATATCTTGAGCTGGTAATCATTGTGGCATGTTTCGGGTTCGCACTTGTCGCCATTTGCCGGCTCACTTATCTTAACGAGCGGGCAACTTAACAAGTCTTATTATGCAGCTGCTCCCTTCGGGTGTGTTCGTCCTGTTCGTCCTGTGAAATCCTATAGAGTGGAAATTATCAAACATCCATGAAAGTGCAGTTCAGGCTGAGCAGTGCAGCCAGCAGGGAGGTTGTTCGCTTAGAATTTATCAGGGGGTTGAGTTTGGCTTTTGGCCCTGGTGATTGCATCAATTTTACTGTTTTCTTTGCGTCAAGTGGCAGCCACTGCCACTTGCGCCTCCGGGGAGCAATCAATCCTCGCGTTGGCACTGCTCGCTTCATTAGTTTTCCGCTAGAGAATGTGAGAGACAGCGAGAGTAACAAGAGAAATACTTTTCGCACAGCTGTGCGCAGCATCTTTTGCGACTTTTAATGGAATTGAATTAAAAATTGTTGCCGCGACAACGCATTGCACGCCCCCCCCCCCCCCCCAAACGCTTGCCACAGGCATTTTCAGTCATTTGTAAATTGAAATGTGCTCTGCAACAAACAACAACGACAACAAAAAAAAAATTGCCCAACAACTGAGCCGGAACTGAGGTCTGGCCAGGCCTTTGGTACCATTGTGTGCCTCGCGGCATTCAATGGAGTCTACTTATGGTCGCTCAATAAACCTGGACAACCGGAGAGAAGTGTCAACTGCAGTGCTTTTCATATTTGTAATGCAGACAGTCAAACATGGTCAAGCAATGTTGCCACGAGGGTAGCTACAAGGCTCATGGCTAATGGAGGGAGAGATAGTAGAAGAAAAAGAATTTAAATGCAGTAAAAAGAGAAGAAAAAAAAAACAATTGAGAAAAATAATATATTGAAATAAAAGGTGAAAACTCATCAAAATCAAATAATCAAAAAATAAAGAAAATTCAACTTTGCTCAAAAGAGTTTATAAAGTCAAATAGCCTAGGCAACTGCGGAACCGAAGATAAACGCAGGGTTAAAGATAAGAAGACTAGGACCGGATCAGCCAACCGAATCAGACAGATGATTTGTATCTCCAGAAACTGTAAATATCAGGGGAAAGAGGTCAGATCGAAAAAACGTGAGGAATTTCAATTGTTAGAATAAATTTTTTAAATTAACAACAAAAGAGTTTAAAAGCAAAAAAGATATTTGGCAAAGCCATTTAGAACTTTCAAGCACTCAATTCACTTAATTGAGAGGCTAAGCATCAACTCGATAAGATTATCTCATTTCAGTAAAAACTATTTAAATATAAGAAAATGTCTGGGAAAATATAAATTAAAGTAATGTTTGTAATGTATCAACTTATTTATCAACTACTTAACAATTTTACTTTGAATCCTAATGTAATTGAGACTTAGAGATTTTATAATTAATATTAATAAAATGTCCTGATAAGAAGAAAATGACATAAAGAGTTGAGTTTATGTGCTTAGGCAATAATCTCCGTACCTCCTCTCTTTCTCTGCTTATCTTTCGCACTCCGCTTCGTTTGAATGTCTAGCTATCCGGCACTTCCTTTATAGTCACTCTATTTGGCCCGCCTGCCTATAGCCCACCCACACTCATTAATTCTAACCAAACAGAAGTCGAACAATTTATGCAAAGCGACACATGACTCGCTTCCACTTGGCCATAAATTTGACTGGTGCAGCCCCACTCTACAACCCGCTATCATCCTTCTGCTTTCTGTGAGCCTTGCCCAATGTCCTGTGGCCTGGCACCCAGCACTCTCTATTTGGTAATCCCCGCTCTGGAGTGTATGGAGCAAAGAGCTCTATGTGCGTTCGCCTGCCAGCCAAAGAACTCAATTGCAAATTGCAACTGCCACTGAGGCATGCAATTTTCTCGTGCAACGTTGGACGAGCAACTCGTCTACTTTCCCATTCCGAAAAACTCTTCGCGAAGCGCTAAGCTGTCAAATGTCGGACATAGTCGTGGTCCGGGTTGCCACCACAGCGGCTGCTGTTCCAGCTGCTGTTGCCTATGCTGCTGTTTCTCTTCCCCTCTCTCATATTTGGGGGTTGCCAGCATAGCCCAGTATTGTTTATGCGCTCGGAAATGTTTCCTATGTGGCACAAGTCGCGTGTCGCGGGCTACTTTATGTGCAACCCCCCTTATCAGATTTTATCACCCCTGCCAGCCACACATAACATACATACACATTCAGATATGTATTCGCCCATACATATATACTGATACTGATTAGTCCAATAAGTTGTAAAAAGTGTCGCCCCCGACTCGCGAGGCGATTATCTCTATTCTGGCTTTCATTTCGATAACTTTTTGATTTATGACTGGCAATAAATGTTGCAAGTGCACTTTATAATTATGTGCCGCCGGATGTTGCACGAATGGATATAAAATGGCCATTGCCAATGCCATATGTGCGCAAAATCGTTCATAATTATAGTGAATAAATCCCAGAAAAAGAAAAATGTGCAAAAAGTGTTTGAGTGTGCGTGTGTGTGTGTATTATGCGAGAATGCGATACACTGCAACTGATGAATTTAGAGTTTGTCATGAAACAAGTCATACAATCGATACTATCGATTGTGCCATCGATGGACCTAACAGATCTTCTATACACAATTTATATCAATTAAATGATATATTGAGCTTTAAGTTATTTTCAAAACACAGAACTTATATTTCGAATTCAGTTTCTTTTAACTTTTGGTTATAATTCTCCAACTTCAATATAGAATGCAACTTCTAAAAAATTTCTTTAAGAAACAATATTTTTTTTTAAGTACCCTAAATTCATAAGTATGTGAAATATTTGCTTCACCTATATTTTTAGACACCATAGATTGATTAAAAATTGTTGAATAATCGTTTTATAATATTATATATTATAGATGTAGACATAGATTTCTTTCAGAATAATAATTTTAATATGCACAATGATATGTTAAACACATTTAACTCAATTATTGAATGTGTTACAAACCCTTTAACATAGTTAATATAGTTAGTAAAATGTAAAAAGTTGATTACAAATTTTAATTTCGCAGTGCAACAGTTAATTCTTTTTTTGTGACTATTTTAAATGAATTGTCAAATGAATAAAAAAAAACAAAAGAGAATTTTTTTGCATCGAAATTATAGATGTGAGCTGATAAGCAACTGCAACTGCAGCTGTCAATATCAATGGATACATTTATATACCCATACACATACATATATATATATATATTATATATATATATATATATATATATATATATATATATATAACATGTGTACATATGTATATTTATACCGCGAGGCATTAAAGTGGAATCTGAATTAAGCAACAATATATTTGCAAAAGCATTTGCAATGGGGTTTTCGCTCATTTTCCCAGTGCTTTCTTCTCTCACACATTTGCCAGTTGGTTGGTTTTAATAATAATTTCATTGCAACAAAATAATGTGTGCGTGTGTGTGTATGTATTAATATTGTGCGTTAATTTTATGGCCAGCTGGGCCGCATTACCAACGTCTGTTGCCGGGAACCTTCCGAGGTAGGGACCTAAGGGGCACAGGAACTGAGCCGTTTAATGGATTCTAGCGTTATTAATGCACATGCGACAGGGATGAGGAGAATGACGAAGGAGGCAAATGACGTTCTGAACAATGTCCTTCAGCATTTTTGCTGCACTTTAAGTTTTTTTCTTGTTTTTTTTTTTTCAATTCGCAGCGCACTATCAGAAATACGTCCGCTACAGGCCTGGTTTGGTCCACTGCTCAGCCTGAGTCCGGGGCCTTAAGGGCAGTCAGCCAAGACCAATAGCCGAGTTGAGCGAAGACCCAAGAGGAACGCCAATGTCGACGCACAGCACTGACAGCTAAATGCGTTGCACTTATGCTTAAAACATGTCAGCCGCTGTAGACAGCACTCAAACCAGCTAACAGGCAGTCGGACAGACAGACAAACAGACAGACAAACACACATTCAGACAGTAGAACGAATTCCGCACTGAAATAGAGCCCTACAGGGGCTTGCGAATGCAGTTGAAAGGCGTTGCATACTTTTTGGTACATTCTCCACCTCTCTTTCACGTTCGCATGCTCGGTTTTTAATGCCGATGATGCATCTGCCACGCCAAAGATTAGAAGCTTTCATTGGTAGTAGATTGTGGCTCTCAATAGGGAATAAGTAATTACGTTCCTTGAAGATGGTTTGGGTTTTGCGTTTGAATTTGGCATAAATGTGCAATGAATTTCTAATACATCAATTACTTTTTTTGTTGTGTGTGTCTTGAAGTGATTTCGGATGTTTAGCTTTTATATATAGTAAACTATTGTATAGACCATAAAATAGCTCTGTGAACACCTCTGTCTGTAATCTCTGTCTATAATGTAAGAGGAAACATATGGAAATAATTGATCAAGTCGTAGCTCAGATAAATCTATCTTCACAACTTAAACCACAAAACGCTAATTATCTAGTCAAAATGAACTTTCACTATATTTCCATAATGTATATTCATATAAATATACATAAATACCTACCGTAATTACATCTTGCAATAAAATGGGGCAGTTGAAAATCTTTAGTGAAAAAAAAAACGATTTAATACTTTTAACATTTTTTGCAAATATTTATATTTTATTGAATATTTACCAATTTAGAAATAATGAAAACTTTTTCACATTATCTTTAGTTGCAAATTAATTTCAATCTAAAGAATTTGGTGACACTTTGAGCCGGTATCCAAAAAATAACAAAATTGTATAAAATATATATAAAACTACATACGGATGGACGGACGGACTGTTAGGGTTAGCTCGTCTTAGCTTTTTCCCGAATAAGAATGCGCAAACAAAAAAAATGTTAAACTCAGGCTAGTCCGCTTGGGGATTTTAGTAGGCATACATATACGCAAATATAAATCTCAAGAGCTCTACAGCAGATTTCCTATCCAAATTTTGAACTCTAGGCTTATAACTTTAGAAGAGGACGCCAATAGTAACACAATTATTTTATAATCTCTAATTATTTATAATAATCGCATGTTGAGATAATTCAAGCACTTTATTCTTATACAAATTTCTAGCTTCAAAATTGTTTCGAAATGGTTAACGTTCATATGGACAGACATACAGAGACTGGGATACAGAACCGGTATTCTTTTTCACTTGTTGAGCTGGTATTACGAAAGCCAGTCTCCATTTCATCACATCATCATCGTAAATGCAATACATTACACTATTCAGGCATTGTTTATAAATGCGATTAACAAGAAGCAATATACTAATAAAGATATTTTTCATCACTTTGATTTGTTATTAGTTGTTCTCATTGTGAAAGCATAGTATGAATAGTTTGTGTTATATATTTCATATATATATTTTTATTTGTGTTACCATCTTATACTTATGATTAAGATATTTGTAGTATACCTTGCGTAAGACTTTATTAATATCATTTATTAGCTCAAACTTTAATTTTCACTTTATAGCTTACCTGGATAAGCTAGATATTCCATGTATTACTTTCTATGATCTGGAGAGATTTACAGTATGTCAGCGCTGGAAGAGAAAAAGTTTGCTAAAATATAATCACAACGCTTAGTTGGTTCTTAGCTGTTGCAACAGCGATACCATTAAGCATGCTCCAATCTCTCTCCCTCTCTCTCTGCTTCTCTCTCTATCTTTATCTCTCTTTCCCTCTATCTTTCTATTGCATTCTTTACTTATTCTCTATGCAAGCCATGCTATTGCTCAGTGTGATAAATTATAGCCATAATTTTTGGCCACTAACAAGGCAGCGATGCTCGAAAACTCTGGCTACTCTGGCACTTTGATGATGCCAGCTTGTTGCTGCTGCTTTTGGTGGGGGTACTGTTGTTGTTGCATAGTTTTTCGGCGCTTAATGCATATTTTAAACTGCTCTTGGCAAGTCGTCTGCCGCCTGGCTAAAGCGCATTTTTGGCTTATTGGCAAATTTATTTATTAAATTTCTTCACTGGCCAAAAGCTGCCGCCTGGCTGCACTCGATTTTGTTGTTTGTGTAACTAACTAATTAAAAAGTTATTTTTAAGCCAGGCACGACGTATTTATGAGCTGCCGTTAGCCTCAAAATATGCAATTAATTTCTCAACTCAAGCCATAGCTGAAAGCTGAAAAAATGCACCGAGTAATTGCATTGTTGCATTTCATATTCTTTAAAAGAGATTTTTAAAGCCCCTTTCCCTTTATTTGCATTTCTTTTGGCCATAACGATTTGCGCTACGCTTTGTGCAGCTGAAAGGTAAGAAAACATGGCGAATAAATCAGCGCTGAACAGTAGAAGCTGAAGGCATTCCACAGAGAGACAAAGATGCCATCGAGCATTTGCCTTGCGAGACATCCTACGAGAAACAGAGATAAACTTGGCCCCGGCAGAAATAGCTGCATACAGCTTATAAATGTGAACAAGCTAAAAGACGTAAAAGAAAAAGCGAAATGCGTGTTGAGTAGAGGATAAGACGTTGCCTAGATACCCTTTGCTGACTGACTGACTACCTCGAAAGGATAATGGAGAGTTGATGTCAACATTAAATCTAACGAAATCTCATTTAACACAAAACAGTCTCAATTTCAAGATATGGACTGTTTAGTGATATTAAAAACAACGACAGATCAGTTCGTAGAGTTCTTCACATATATTAATTTGATCAGAATGGGATGTAATTGTAAGTTGCCAAACAATAAGTTCGTTAAAATCATGAAAAAAATAACATCCATAAACTGTCGGGATATTTCTAATAAGTTAATTATTTATATTTTATATCTTATATTTTAGAGTTATGCAAGCTAAAATCATAATATAAAAAACAAATTTACTCGAAACGGGCTTTATTTTTAAATATGATTTAGGCCATGTAGACGGCTGTCACGTATTTGCGACTGTATTTTGCCAACTCTTTGAATGTTGATTTTCAGCTGCTCAATTCTATCTGCTTGATCATCGTAGACAAGTGAATGCACATAGACCTCTCAAGGGATTGCATATTATCAGTAAGAGCCACTCTGAAGGACGAATATGTATGCCCCAAAATGAACAAGGTGCACGATAAGTTTCAACACAAGCATTGTTTTGATAAAAAAATATCAACATATAAAGTTGATTTCGTGTTAAATCATAAATAAGTTAAGCTTAGGAGACAGACCCACAATTTAATCAGTATTTTACATATGAGAGTTCTGTGGAGCCTCCGTTAACCCATTCAAATTTCTTTGAAAGCCTTTCGCCACACCAAATGTGCAAATGGACTTAGTTCCATATCTGACACGCCTGATGAGAGTTTTTGAATACCTTTTCGGTTAGTGCAGAAATTATTGTTTGCATAAATTTGAGCTTAGCTTACAGCACACAAAAACTTTTAAAAAATAAATCAAAATGAAAACAAACAGAAAGATTTCTAGAGCAGGCCAAAGGAAAGTTTCGCAGTTTGCACTGACTGCACTTTCGATTTACTTTTCAAGCTGTGCAAATGGCATTAAATATTTTGTGAGCTGTCACAAAAGAGTGCTAGAAGAAACGAAAAGATTTTTTTCTTTTTTTTTGCTAATTAGAAGAGCCAACAAACTAACATAAAGAATTGCCTAGATAAATAGGTTTTGGGCTTCAGTTTGTCGAGTGCGGCGTTACCTGGTGATCAAAAGTTATAACAACAAAACAAGCATGAGAATTTATGATGTTACGACCCGCTACACTCCAGGGGTTGGGGGCGCCTATCAATATCCCCTAGATGGGGGGCATAAAAACCATAAAACTAATGCCACAGTCTGGGGAGCCAAATGTCATGGGCTTAAAGATGAGAGTCCTGTGAAATTAATAACCTACTTTTTGTTTTTTTGTCCTTGTTTTTTTGCGCAGTGTGTATCCCTTTTTGTGTGTGTGTGGACTTTGAACCCTGAACTGTTGTTGTGCACATGCTGGGGGATTTATTTGCCGGAAATAAATATTAGCCGCAGTCAAACACACTTAAGCCTACGTCGGCCATTTATAGTTTTACTGAGGGGGAAATTCTACACAAGGTTTTACACAGGCTTAGAACTTGCTTTACACGCACGCACACAATGATATATGTATTTATATATATACAGTTCGATTCGTGTTGCTGCTGTTGTTGCTGTTGCAAGGCGCGTCGTTTCCCATAATTGATTTTGTATTGGTTTCGCCCTTGCTCTGCTGACAGAGGCTGGACTGAATCGAGCTCGATGTGAGGAGAAATGCATATAAAACGCATATTGAATTTCAAAGAGTTTCTGTGCAAAACATACATCAATCTGGGTTGTATGTACATATATGTGTGTGTGTGTATGAATTTTCAGCTAAGATTACAAAAAGGCAACTGTCACATGCAACATGTCAGCTATGCAGCATAAAACTTTACTCATAATCGAATCTAGTTTAAATCAAATTTCATATTTCTTAAAAAAAAAAAAATTGAAATTCATACAACAAGCGTAATAAAAACTTACCCCTGGCAGACTGCTGTTGTACCTGTGATGATGGACCTGGTGAAGATGCTGCAGAAAACCAAACATTTTGTCTAAGCCAAGCACAAAAATGATAAAAGGGTTGCACGAGGCCAGTGATAAGAGAGTTGTTTGAATTGTATATGAATTGGTTGATGAGAAAAGTCCTAGGATAATTGCTAAATATGATTATAATGAAATACATAAAGAAGTAGAGTGAGTTAAGTTCCATAGACAAATGCAGAAATACATAGATAGATAATTGAAGAATGGAGAAACAGATGGATACATGCCAAAAAGCAATAAAATTTCAAATATAGTCTAAATGCATATGTGAAAGAGTTTTCATAATCTGTCAATCAATCAAATGCGACTGCAGATGTGACATTCAAAAGTACATCAAAAGGCTTGATCGATATTAGCTTAAAGATTTCGTTTGCTTCTCAGTCATAATCCATCAAATTGATGCTGACTTTAAAGGCAACCCTCGCTGCTGCTGCTACTTCTGCTGTTGCTTGCAACCACCAAACAAAAGGCTAAACAACAAAGAGCAAATCGAGTTGTTGTTGTTGCTGCTGTTGGGTGCAGAGGCAACAAAACTGAAAACAGAAAACAGAAGCCTTTGCCTGCGAGCATCTGAGGGTAAATGTTGCACAGGTTGCCATGGCCTACGAAAAATCTCACTGTCCGTTGCAGCTACCCACTTTTCTCTGCTGCTCTGGAGTGTGTAATAATTTGTTTTTATGCCCCAACTCTCCTTTTAGCCCGCCTACTGTAATGTAAACTATGCAGCAGGGTGTGGCCACTGTCAAGGCCTGCGGGGGTTGCAGCCGAGCAGCTTCATCAGCATTCAAGCTACCGGCTGATCTGTGCGAAAGTATAACAAATATTTATGCTTTGAGCTGTGTTATTAGATTTTAATTTCTTGCACCCATGGAAATGATGGGCTCACCCTTAAGCAACGACCAACTCCAACTCCCCTACTGCCTGAATACCTTTTCTTGTCTGGCTAAGCGTGCGAATGTTTCTGGCTTGTATTTTGCATCTGAGAGGGTGGTAAATGTCTGTCCCCCTTATATAAGGATGGAGGTGAGTCCCTCTTGGCATTGTTGCAAGGTGTCATGGCCAGTAATTGAGTATGGTTTACGCTTGTGCCTCATCATTTTGGCATTTGCTGCATTTGCAACTTGCAAATATTTGAGTAACTGCCTTCGTTAGGGCATTTCTTTTTATCATTCTCTAAGTTTGAATACCCTGTAGACATTTCGATTGCTAAAAGAAGGGTGTGTACGTCAGTGTTATAGAGTTTGTGATAATAAAAGTAAATGTAAGCGCTTTTTGATTTACCAATTCGAAGATTCCACAAACTATAAAAAGCATATGATTTGTGGACATATTCGTATGACAGATTTTTGCATTACAAATTAGATAAAAAACGAACTAAAGCTTCAAGTCTAAATTTAAAGTCTCTATATACAAGTAAATATAATATTTATATTTATATTTAGTATAATATTTATCTTATAAATATAGATATGTATATATAGGATATTTTTAAGTCTTTCATTCTTCCTACTGTTCTTTTTTTAAGTGTTGCCACAATGCAAATTTCAGCTTGGCACGTGATGAAAGTTGCAGGAGATACGTTTAGAGAAAGAGGGAAAGTGTTTTGGGAGTGTGGGAGTGTAGGAGTGGCAGGGGTAAAGGGAAAACGTAGACAGCAGCTGTTTCAACCACCGAACACTTTGTTCCCTTTTTTTTTGGGAGAAGCCTGAGCTGACTGCTGCAAAATGACGCTTACAAAATTACATTATTAGAAATTGATGGTTAAGTAGAGGAGTTCCAAAGTGAGTGGGTGAGTGAGTGAGAATGAGATGGGGGTACTGTTGCGGGTGCGTGTTAGAGTTGTCAGCAGTTTGCGCTTTTTGCAAAGTAAAATATTTGAATTTGTTAGCTAAGTGAGGAAAGGGCGTGTGGCAACTGTTGCCAACTGGCATTCCATTAAAAATAAAAAGCAAAAAATATGTCAGCAACGCTCTAATGAGCGTCAGTTGCACAAACAGTGACTAACAGTCGAGTGCAGAGGAGGGGTTGCAGCAACACCTACTTGCCCAACATTAGCTGAGGGAATTTTTAATAATACAAACCACATTTCAACCAGATTCGGTTCGTTGCCCACTTCTAAGCTCTGGCCACATTTCAGTTGTGCGACACAGAAACCGACTCTAACCTCAATGCAACACGCACTCACTAGTTCTCTCCTCCTCCTGGCTAAGTCTAGAACTCATTTCCATTTCTATTTGCAGAATGTTGCATAGTTTAAATATGCGTTTGCCTCATTGCAACTCCTTTCGCTCTTTGTGACATTTGCGTTCGTTTTAAAATATTGAACAAAAAAAGAAACGTTGACGGTGTAAATGATGCCCCTAAAAAGCTTTTAAGCTGCTTGGGCTAAAGAGCTGCATCCATGTGAGGGTGTATTAAACGGTTTTGTGACGTATAAAACTAAAAAAAAAACACGATAAAATTGTAAACTGTAAATTAGAAAATGTTCAAATAAGTGTATGTATAAAATAAAGAACAAGAAATCAAATGAATATTACAATAATAAGATTTAATAAACGATTCAATATTACATATTAGGATCATAATAAAAGAAAATCATCAGAAAAAGAAAATCAGAAAAGATTGACAGCTTAAGCACACAATAATTTGTGAACAATCTTTGTGGAATTCCCAAACAACAAATAAAACGAATTTTTAGAATATTTATATAAAATAATCGGAAAATGCAGTTGGTAGCGTTTGGACCATGAATGAGTATTCGGTCGGTAGTGCCTGTTCTTACTTGCTTTTATTATTTTTGATAGCAGACAAGAACTGAAATTGCAACCGTAGGAAAAAGGGGCTAGAGAGGCACTAAAGAGTGTGCTGAAAAGAACTAGTCAAAAGGTATTACAGTACAGTCTACGAGGAGTGTGTGTGTTTGGCATTTGCATTGCATAAATGTTGCTGCATTTGGCATAGATTTGCATGGCAATAAGAAACGTGGGGAGAGAGAGTGAGAGAGATGTAGCAGGGGCAGCTGCTATCGACTGGCAACATATTGCAGTTGCAGGCGCGGCGCCCGAAACTTCCGTTTTTGGTCACTGGCAATAAAAATGAACGACGGCGACGTTCAATGACAGACAGGAAGTGGACTATTTGCATGAGTTAGAACGAGAAAACGAGGACGAGAAACTAGAGGGTATGCGCGTCCGTTGATAAAACATCTGAAAGAACAGAGCAATGGAAGGGAATTTTTTAAGCTGCAGGTGAGGCTTTTGTATACTTAATTGTTTGTTTGTTTTTCTTTTTCGTTTGACTGTGAAGAGTGACACGAAGATCTCCCAGAACTATTAATCAACCAACTAGAGAGGGAGAGAGAGAGAGAGAGAGAGAGACTCCCACAGACTGTGGGAGTGTATGCGCTGTGGCCCGTTGGGAGACAGGCAGGACTTGCTGTCTTGTTTATAATTAATGTGCAACACGCTGCGGGTGCGTTGCTTCACGATGCAAATCCCATACAGACGCGTCCCTGAACTCTATCCTCTATCTGAGTGGCTGCTTGGCTGCTAATGAAACGTCGTCAAGTTTGTGACAGCGCACCCAAAAATTGCAGACTCGTTGAAAGGCAATCTAAGTTGCAGCTAAACTCAATAAACCACGCCTGACACCCGAACTAAATTGCAAGTGCAACGGCTCTGGTAAAAAGTTTTCATTAATCTTTGCCCCGGCCAAAAACTTCAACTTTGAGCTTATCAAAATGTCTGCGAGTGATCGTCATTTACACGCTGGCCACAATTAAATTGAATTAAGTTGGCAGCGCTGAAATACAAAAGTCGAAGAAGAAGATGAAGAAGATGATGAAGCAGTCGCAAAGAAAATCCTGGCGAATTACGCAGCACCTGAACTAAAACTTCGTTTGCCGCTTGTCAAATTGATATTTGATTCATGACCAGCGCATTTGTCAAGTCATTCATCTTTTTCAGACCCAAAGGGCCAAAAAGTGCCACGGGTGGCGCCTTTGCCTTCGGTCTAAAGGGAAGGAGAAGCGCGTGGGCAAAGGGGCATCCCACATGGGGCACCAGTTTCGTTCCGTGATGAATGGCCCATTGGTGTGCATGGCAGCCCTTTTGCTGTGATTTCTTGCTACGCCGCATTATTTTAGATTACGATTAAGTGTAGGTTTAGCTAAGAGTACATAGGCTATGGCATTGAACATGAAAGCAACACATACATAACATATGAATTCTCTCTAAATACTCTGAAATGTTTTGTATAAGTTAGTTTTTGTTTTGAGTACTTGCGTTTCTTATAACAAATCTAATTTTGAGTTTTTTCATATTTTTTATTTCCCCTTAATAGGATAAATATATCAGATTTATCTTTGAAACCAGTTAACCCCCAATGGAACTTTTCTTTAAAATTCTTTTCCCTATCTTGATACAGATTTTTAAGAACTCTACTGGGCCCAGTTCTGCAGGGGTTGGTTTCGCTTTTAGCTTCATCGGCTGTCAAATTAGATTTGCTTTCATTTAATATGGAGCTTAATTCAAAGACACGTGTATGGGTCAACTGCATATCCAAGAGTGTACTGATATAACATTATAAGGAAATAATTTAACAGAACTAATTTGACAATAATTATATTATTAAGGTAAAGTTAAAAAGCAAAGAAAGTTGGTAAATTAAATATATTTTATTGGAATTTATGTTATAATGAAAATCAGATCAAATATATTTCTTTGAAGATGCTTTAAGATAAAATTGACAAAAATATATTTGCTGCTTTTCACAGGGCAAACTATTTTTGAATGTTTTCCCCATATTTATACTTATTATATTCAAATATTAATAAATTTTTAGATTGAAGAATAACTTTATGGAAAATGGGTTTAATTCAAGCAGTTAATTACTAAGAACACATTGAATATGAGATATTATATATGGTATATATGACATATTCCTTATAAAAATTTTCTATTAAGTATATATATATATATATATATATATATATATATATATATATATATATATATATATATATATATATATATATATATATATATATATATATATATATATATATATATATATATATATATTATATATATATATATATATTATTTAAATTTTAATGTCTTTGTTTTATTTTTTGATAGTATAGATTGGGTTATGCTATAGATTGGCTATTCTATAAAATATATTAATAGCATAAAAATGTTTAATATTTTTGTTGGAATAATGAATAGTTGTGTTAAAACTGATTGAGAAAGCTAAGCTAAACTCATATATCTGAGCTACAACACTTTATGTTGAACTGCTGTCTTTCTCTGTATCTTACCACTTTGTATCTTACCACAACGGTTTGAAGAGCCGAATGGATGAGAGAGAACATCGATCTTTTCTGCATTCAGATAAGTAAGCTACGCCCATCTGTGAGCGTTGCCTTTTACTCAGGAGCAAATGTTTTTCGTATGCCTCTATACTCGATCGTTTTGACGTTGGTGATGGTCATAAATTCGATCTTCATGCTTTAAATTAGGTTAGGCTTTAGAACATCAAAAGCTCATTCAAAAGAATAAACATACATAAAAACAGTTAATTCTTTAAATAGATAAATATTTCCTTAATTTATATGTAATCAATCATATATATCAATTCTTTAGTCCATGGTACATATGTGTTACCTCAATATCAATATCATAAATTTCTGGTTTCAAGCAGAACTTTCTGAAAGTTGAAAATGTTATAATAAAAACATCTCGCTGAATATTATTTATATAAAAGTTTTCAACTGCACTCTTTAACTATGTACCTCTTAAGCATACACGATGTGTATGTATTAAATAATATTTTTAATAATATATGCAGTTCATTTAGCAGTCGGCTAGGTTCTGTTTGTTATGTACTGTACTACTGTGTACAGCTAAATTTACGTTGATTTCACTTAAGTGCAAGCGCAAACCCTAAACATATTAGGTGTGTGCAGCTCCCTGTGGGCGCCGACTGGTCGTCGGCTTATGCCGCATCATCGTGAACCAATTCCTGCGTCCCTTCCCATGCCCCTTCGAGTTAGGGGCTCAGCTCAACTCAGCTTTGTTGCTAGCACGCGCACGTAATTCCTGCTACACACAAAAACAAGCAAAAAGAGAAAACTTTTCTTATAGGCTTACATTTCATTTTAGCACGATTTGTCAAGTCGGCAGGAAATCGTGCAATGCCCATCAGCGTGGCATCAAATTGAAAAATTACCTCGCGTGCCAACTACTACAGCAACAAATGCTAAAACTTATGAAAAAGTCACAGAAAAATGCGACTTAAGTCGACTATTTATGTGACTCGCCTTGATTTGTGGCCACGAGAAACGCCAACTTGCTTTGCTTTCTTTGTTTTTATTCAAGTTGGTGGCTCAGACTAGCCGGCCTGCCAAATTGTTGTGCAAATATTTCTGTGTTGCTTTTCCACTTAAAAACTTGGTTTGGCTTGGTTTAGTTAATTAACGGCAAATAGTCAACAATTTTCGGTATTCCACTCGTTTGCCACACTTTCCGACCGGCAGGCAATGCCTATTCAAATAAACATTTTCGTTACGCCTTAGCATGTTTAAGTTTTGGCTATTTAGATAAGGCGGCAGTAGCTAATGGCACTTCCAGCCAACAGCAACAGTTGGCGGAAGGAAATATAAAGAGAGAAAGAGAGAGAGAGAGAGAGAGAGTGAAAGCAAATGACTTAATCTCAAATTTATTAGTCTTATCGATGAACATTTCGTTTGGAAACAAAGTTAAATGAAATAGCTTTGCTTTGCAGATGCACTTTTCTTAAATTTTTTAACACTTAACATAAAGAATTTTTAAATAAATACTAGTAAATACAACATATTTCATTTGTTTTTTTTTTTTGATAAATATAATTCTTGTAAAGTACTTTGTATATGTCGTTATCAACAAATTATGGGGGCTAAAATTGCTGTTTGCTTTACCTTTTTATAATTTATAAAAAAATGAAAATATTTATATTTATCAGATAGATATTACTTTGCCTATGCGTAATGTCCCTTTTAACTCACAACTCTTAGCAACTTTAAAAGTTGGAATTTTAAAATTTGACTCGTAAAAATAAAAAGTAATTTCTTCAAAAAGTAACAGTCTCGGCAGTCCCTTAAGGCTGTCTAAATAACAATTATGCATAAAGACAACAGATTCTAAGTGATTCTTTAATAGAAGTTCTGCCACAGTTCTCTTTAAATATTTGTTGCCCTCTCACAAGCTGCGCCTACATAAAAAAAAAAAACAAAAGCATCAACTCAAATTCCCATAGAGTCGCCCGCAATTTGCCTATTTGTCGCTTTGTTTTTGGTGCGTGTTGAAAAATAATTTCCCCAGATAATTTGGCGGACTTCTATGCGCTTCTCCCTACGCCTACTGCTAATAGCAGCCAAAAGTTTGAGTTGGAAAACTTTGGCCGAAGTTTTCTTTTTTCTGCGTAGGTCCCAGAAACTTTTGTTGTGATTTTTTGTTTTTTTTTCGTTTTTGATGGTTTTGTTATTTGTTCATTGTTTATTTATTTTAATGCAAACGGTCGTGTGTTGATTTAATTGAGCCAAATGTGTTATTGGGCCATCAGCATAATTGGCCGTAGGCTTAAGTTTCTCCCCGATGCGGAAGTTAATTATTTGCCCAGCTCGTGTGTCGCATAAAGCGGCTTATGAACTGCGTTCGGGCTCGCCCTCAAAGTATGCAGCAGAATATATTTTCGTGCAGCCCGCCAATTGACTACGTGAGCAAACAGTCGACATGGGCTGAGACAGAGGCTTTGATATTAATTTTACATTTTGCGGCGCAGGCATAAAAATAATAATAAATAAAAGTATCGCTTAAATTGTTGATACAACCTGACAATTCCATTCCAGTATGATATGACGAGAAAATGTATATTGGTCTCTTTCCCTGTTCTCTCTTTTACTCTCTCTCTCTCTCTCTCTCTCTCTCTCTCTCTGTCTGTTTGCTTTTTCGTTAGGCTTAAGCCCCGGAACGTGACCCGAACGGGCGGCACATTGTTTGTTTAACTGTTGTTATTATTCCCTTTCAATATTTGTGTGGGCGTGTGGGCAAATTGAAGCTGCCCGTCCGTCCGGACTGTCATTGTCCCGCCTGCTGACCCATTACCGTAGCATATCCTGTGCTATCGCAGTGCTGTTTCCTCGATATCTCTGCCCATGTGTTGCGTGTTTTCGCTTTGCTTTTTGCTGCTCTGACCAAAACGAAAAAAAAGAACGACTGAAAATTTCGTAAAGCTCAATGCGGCGGCAGGTTGGAGAGTGTGTATTTTGGGTACATCCTCTCTGCCAGCGCCTATTTGTGTAAACAAGTGAAAGTGATTTATGCAACAAAAACACCCAACCTAACCAAACGACCTGTCACAGAGATAGATACAGAGACAGAGAGAGGGACAGAGATAGAGATAGAGAGGCTTTGGACCACAGTTCCATGTAGCTGTTGACTCAGGCGTATGATTGTTTTGGAGTGCCTGGATTTATGGCTCATAGTGGGGACGTATTGAAATAGATTTTCATATGAAGTGCTCTCCGAGTTATTTCCAGTGCTGATTTGAATAAACAAATGGAAAATTGAAATATTCAAAATTCTCATAAATAGCAATATTGCAGTCCTATAGAAAAAAGAAAATGGATTTTTATAGAAGCCAAAAGTAATTGGACCTGTGAAAAGTATTTGCGTACATCTTGTGAGAATATTCAATTACATCACAGAGGGTATCTGAGCTTTCCAGCTCTTCCAAATATTACTAGTCTGGTAAGATAGCAAAATGTATAAATTGGGAAACCAATGTGAAAGGTGTAAAAGGATATATCAAAGATCTTTTCCGATTTTGAAAACATTTAAATGTGTAATTTTGATAAAATTCAATGCAAGGTATAGTGAAATAATTCAATCAATAACAATAAATTCCTTATTAAAACGTAGACCTCATACTTTATATACATATTTTGTTGGTCTATTTATCTGAATGGCTTCAAAGTTCATCTGAAACTGTCAAACATTTCCTTTCCCAGTCATACCGCTTTATTCGATTTTATGAAATCATATTAATAACTCATCAATTTATTTATCATTTAGCTCAAATACAAATTAATGTATGAATTTCCCAACTCCAAGTGTTCGATGCTGAAGTGTGTTTTTTTTATTTAATTTCATTAGATTAATATTAATTGATTGAATGGCGTGTGTGCAGTGTTAATGTAAAAAGTCAATTTGTCGCCAGAAAGATTACAAAGCTGTTGCGCGACTCAGAACAATTTTTGAGCAGATAATTAAAGGCAAAGAATAGAAGTTATAAGTACGCAGCGCATCCGAATAATACATATGTGTGTTAGGTTTGTTTATGTGCATAAGTGCACTAAGAGCAAATGAGCGTGACTCCTCTAAAGAGACGATCAATTTAGGAGAGTTTATTTTAAGAATGATTTGTAGTTCCTGCGCCGAATATCATCTTTTCGTAACTAGTCCTTCTTTTAAAAACTTTCGAGCTTAATTAAACATAAGATACTCAATTAGTAAATCAGGCAATCAATACGAAAAAGTTCATATGCAATTCGCCTGCTCACTTTTAAATTCAATTTCTTGCTCTCTGAATCATTCTTAGATATATTACAATTGCGCAAGAGCAAACAGTTTAATATTTGGAAATATATTTTTAATTAGCTATTTTACATCTCCAATTGATGTTTTCCTCTACCAACAATTCTTAAACATAATCAAACACTCAATGCGAAGGTCATAAGCAGGAAATCCAGTTCCATTTATTATTAAGCCCTTTGATTAGCTGCCCATGTTAATCCAGGGTCATCAAGTATGTAAAGCGTTTCGTTTATACATCCAAAAATATATGAAGCGGGAATGAGTTCTCGTTCACGTAATAGCCGTAACCATTCAATGTAATCAAGTATCCACTCTCGCGTCGAGCGCTGGTCAAACAAAATATTCGCTGTTTCCGTACCGAAATTAATTTAACGCTCAAGTGGGGTTACGGAAGGACTAACCAAAATCCACTCCAGCTCCACTCATATGAGGGACTTGTGGGCGGCTCCCGTTGCCAGTCAACATTATAATAAAATTAATCTCCATTTGTTGAAGGGTCGTCGTCGACATCGCCGTCGTCGTCGTCGTCGCTTTATTAGCGTCCAAAAAGCAACTGGAGCCAAAAAGTGGCAATTATTCATTTTATGAGCTACGCTGAGGGAACTGCAGCTCCAGCATGTGAGCCATAAAAATTAAAAATTAGCCCCGGCAGCTGTAAGGGGATTATATAACACGCATTTGATGTGCGGCCAACCCCTTACGTTAAAGTCAAGAAAATGAATATTTATGCGACATTTACCCCACGGACTCTAGCTTGGGTGAGCCCCCAAGCTGGGCATTGTTATATAACAAGCACATGTCAAAATTTTCATAACATGCGACCCATCCACAAGCTCGAGCTGCCGCCAGTCAGATCAAAAGGAGATTCACCAGACACGAGCTTAGTTGGAGCTTGTCCCTTTTCGTGGGGGCTAGGTGTGACTATCACGCTCACGCTCTAATGGCCACATGAGGGCGAATACAATTTCAAATGGGCTGGCAGGACTCCAAACAGGGTGTTTGAAGGACCTTCTCAGCTGCTTCTGGCTACTCAAAAATTAAATCCAATTATCAGTTTAAGGCCACTCGCAGCTCCGCTGGGGGCAAACTTGCGAGCAACCAGACATGTGTGTGTATGTGTCTGGCGACCATACAAACAACAATTACAAGAGGGGTCTGGATAAGAGAGTTGAACTAAGAGATACCCTCTCAGATATTATCAGCTTTAATCTTCCATCTTTTTCCTTACATTCACAATTAATTTAATTAATTTAACGATGGCGTTGAAATGTAGATAAGCTTTTGTTTGATAATAGAAATCAATATATTTTATTAAAATTTAAAAATTGGTATCTTCTCAACTTTCAACGGCTTTTACTATGACTAGAAATCTTTTCCATTTAATTTAACTGTAGAGGTTCACCTCTGATATACCTCCTTAATACATGCATATAGGGTATAGCTACAGCAGCCAAGCAAGTTTTGCGTAATGCAACAAAGTTTCATTTTAATGAGAAACTTTTGTTTATGCAACCTCCCATTGGCTTTAGTCCAGCCACATGCAAAACTTGTAAAAAAAAATGAATTAGTCGAAAATAATGTACATTTTGTTAAGCCAGCTTTTTGAGCCAAGTAGACTTAAAGATGAATGCATTTGTGGGCTCTCACAAGTTGCTGTTAGTATTTTCTGTTAGCCAAACTAAATTAAACTTTGGCTCTAATCGCTGTGCTTACTCAAGCATTTAAGGCTTAGTCTGATGTTTGCTCTCAGCCAGTAATGCAAAGTAGCTGACGATAACTAACACATGCCTCATGTGTGCTGGACAAGGCATGTGCAGACACAAATAAATAAATCTAAATTTATTTGAAGTAAGACTTTTAACAGTTTGTTGGCAGACGTCTTAAAGTGACTGCGATTCTGATCCACAAAGACTTGGCAGTCAGTTTTCTGTCTGCATTTAACAACAGATAAAACTGAAAAGTAGACAAGGCCCGAGGGCTCAAGCCAGGTAGGCATTTCAGCAATTTGTTGCCAGTTTTAAGCAATTTGTTGGCCTATTGCTAAAATCCTAGCAAATTTCTTCTTTTTTCTATTTTTCTTGGGTCCCATGCAAACAAATATCTGGTTTTTTTTTTGCTGACCTTAGGGGCACACACATGGCCCCAAAAAAATATTAGCATAAGTGGCCGTAGCCGAGTTCTTGGGTCACGTTGAAAATGCTAAAAATGTAAATAAAATCAACAGCGGATGGCAACGAAGAAAAGGACAAGCCCCAGGCAGGACACACACAGGACGAAAAGCAGAAGGTGCCGAGCGCACAACAAAAGCAACAACAGCAACATAAACAACAATGGCAGCCGGAAAAATATCATTCTAAAACGCTTGACAGCCACTTACACATGTCAAATGCAAAAGGATAACGAGCAAAACGGATATTAGAGTATTAGACAGGAAGCTGTGTGACATGGTTTACTCTCATTCCAGCATTCCACGCAGCTGACCTTTTTTTTAAGATATACCCTATATCCATAGAAGATGACACTGTGATGGGTACACATATCTGAATATGAGAGTTCACACCTATTGCTCCACTCTATCTGAAGTGTCTAAAAGGATATTAAGTATAGATATTTTATTTGATGAAAGTTACTTTTAACGTTTACGAACTGAACAGTAACTGCTAGTGCTCTTGAGAAATTATTATATTAGCCGATAGGACAATTTTTTTTTGTAAAAAAATTGTAATAATATAATAATACTATATAAGGAAATTTATGGTTTAAAAAAAAGAAAGAACAAATGCTATTATAATTATTTACATAGTGTAGATGCAGGGTATCTCTAAGCAATATCTAGTAAAACACTGCAATTTCTCATTGCTTCCGTCCCATACAAAATGTTTTTTCGAGCATGCTGGACGTCTAAGTTATCTAAGCAGATTTATCATATAAAATTCAAAGAATTTTCCTTAATGTAGTTCTGGCCTCTCGAAATAAACTTTGGCTAAGTCAATTAGGCGGCCAGCATCGTCAACTTTTGGCTAATTGCTGTTTATATTTGCCCAAAGCGCTCTTAACTTGTTGGGCTGTTAACTTAAAGGCTCATGGTTCGAATTTCTCGCTCACTCGCCAAACTAATTAGCTTATTTTTTATATTCAGCTGAGGTTTAATTGGCTTTTGTATTTACTTGGACAGCGTTTGCATAAATATAATATTAATGTGCTTTATCTCATGCTTCATTTCTCTTTCTCTCTCTATGATTGCAGGTAAGCCGATTTCGAGACGATTTTCTTGTCCATTGAACTATTGAGTGCTGTCCTTGTGATAAAGATAAGGTCGTAAGTAGCTTAGCGCTTAGGCAGAGACTACTTCAAATTTAATGCGCTGTCGAGTAATTTCTGTGAATGAAATAGTGATAAGTCTAATATGCTTATTGCAAATTATAATATTCACATAGAAAATTGTGAATGAATAGTAGTTGCTTTTATATAAAACACATTTTATGTGTGAGTATTCTGGGAAGTCTTATGTTTTTAACTTCTTGTTATCTTTTGTTAAAGAAAATTATATTAAATATATTCTATGTACTTCTCTACTTTAAGCTCTTTGATTTCTGTTATGTCTGTGAAGTTTTTTGTTTTTAATTTTTGTAAAACATTTAGAATACATTGAGAGACTAGAGACTTACCTACTCAAAGTTTGTGGTGGACTTGGCTATTTATTATATTTTATTATTCAAAGCGAACTTTTGAGTCTGTAAGGATGTTTTAGCCTCTCGCTATTATTTGTTTGTCGTAGAGTTGTTAGAGCTATTATTACTTTTTTTTTTGTTCGTTATATTTTATTGAATTTTTAAATATACCCTAACTATTGAGTTGGCTAAATGCCTTTATTGCTACAAAGTCTAGTTTGATTTTAGTTTAACTAACTTCTGAGATGGGTGCAACCTTTTCAGTCTTCTGTTGATTGTGTTGTTGACTAAGTTGGCTGCGAGATTGTTGGGGTGGGCGGATGACCCAGATGCAAAACACTATCGATACAAGGAAGGAAGACTGCAGATCAGTATTCTTTGCTGTCGTACACGACTCGATGCACTTTTTCTGGCGTAACGTGCTGTGCCCTGAGGCCGAATTGATGATTCGGTATTGCGTTTCTTTCTCTCAGCACATTAAGCACTCTTCGCATCAAAATGTTTTCAAATATTTAGGAGAGTACCGGTACCAGTGTTACATAAGAAAACGTCAATTTTCAAGCTTACTTATCGCCTTGAGCTATGCTAGGGTTTTCTTCAAATTTGCTGTACGACTTTTGCACCTCATTCATCTCCATAAATATGAGCGTCCCCATTAAGCTCGACTGTGACGCTCATTAAATTTATACATATTTAATTGACTTTATGAGCAGCGCGCAGACACTGACTGTGTTGTGGCAGTGGCCGAGCAGCAGGCGCCAAGCAGCCACATTCTACCCTACTTAGTGGATCATAAAATGCAACAGCACCGGCAACAGCAACAGCAACAAGAAATATGCATGCAACATGCTCACGCATAAAGGCTTTAATAATGCTGCAGACGAAACTGCATGATGAGGCTCATCATTATGTGACATGCAGCGTGGTTCGTGTTAAAAATGAACATAAAAAACATACATACATCTGCTCATATGTATGAATATATCTTAAAATATGCACAGCAAAAAGCACATGCCGCAAAAGTGGGGTTAACGGAGGACGTCATGAGGTGTTGGGACTTACTGTCAACACGCATCTTCTCATCAATGGCCACAATGTTGCTAACGACATGATAAAAACTTCCACTATGTCTGCAACTGTGAATCCTTGTCGAGAATGTGAGATTTATTGAGGTTCCCGGAACGATTTAACGGGGACGGGATAGACAACTCTGAGCGTAGTTTCTGAGAACAACATAACAAGAAATTAACACTTTCATGCTTGCTGTGAGTGTTTCAAATGAGAAAGATTTGAGAAATAATGTAGTAGGGCTTAAAGGCCCAGTTAAAACACCATGAAACATTCAATTTACAATGTAGAAAACATAATTAATATATGAAATGAAATTTAAATAATTTTAATTTAATTATTTAAGTTGTTTTGTTGTTTTTAGCTACTTAAACGCAGTGAAGCTTTATATTTTTTTGCATAAAATATATTCAGTTTATTTGATTTTTAGGATGAGTAAAAAGTCATCACAAAAATCAAATATATTTCCTTCCAAATATTTGATCCATTTATTTATAGACTTATGTTTCAGCTTCAATTTCTCACTCTCAATTTTTCAGAGGTGTCTTTCCCTCTGCCTTGTGATTTCACACTCTCTGTTTCTCTCTTATGCTCTTTTGTACCTCGGTCTACCTTTCCATTTCCACTTATCTCTGCCTTTCCCTTTCTCTCCTTTTCCCTCTATATGCTTATTGCTCGCAATTATATGAGATCACAATTACCTAAACACTAAATAAATGAACATCTTTAATTAAGATATGTTATCTTTTATAATTTCATATATTTTTAGACTCTTTAAAGCTCTACAAAAATCATTAAGAACTCCTAACGAGCGACTGTTTATTACGTGCACATTTTTCCTGTTTCCTTCCGCATGCGATCAGCCACGAGTTTTCCTTTATTTCCCGCTTCGGCACTACACTCTCCCTCGCCCACACTTCGTTGCAATTAATTATGAGGCACGTTGACATTTTCGTGCCGCACAACTTGTCGCTATGTATTTTTTTTAAAGTTAATTTTTATAATTTATTTTTAGTGGCACGGCGAGTTGCATGTTCCCTATTTTGTCTTCGACATTTGGCGGCGTTGAACTTGACGCAATTTATTTTGTGAAAAGATGCGGAGGCAGCAACAGCCGCAGACACGCCTAGTTGAGTGCCATCGCACATGTGCCTTACAGCATTTTTGTTTATAAATATATACTTATGTATAAATACACAGAGGTATAGGCATACACTTGAACAGTCATCTCCTTAATATGCCGCCAGGGAATACCCAAAGCACTGGCATTTTTCTAGCTAAAGTTCAAGGTTTTTATTGCTGTGCAGAACAAAAATAAGTTCTCAATTTTAACGGAGAGATAATAGTAATGCTTAAGAGAGATCATCTGTAAAAATTATGAAATTGTAAAAGAGCTAGCTAAGTAATGAGTGAGTATACTAGAATTTTGCCTTCATATTCACATTTATATTTATATTTTTCTCATTCCTTCTTTTGCTCTCACTCGGTATTTCTTTCGTCTTCTGTCACCAAATTGTTAATTCTCAAATTCTCAGGCAATTAAAGTTCCCATTTATAGTTTATTAGCTTAGCTTTTCAATATGCTGCGCCGTTTCGTTTAGTCTGAAGTTTGTTGACTTCTAATGCAGACGCTGCATGTTTATTTAAAATTTCATTTCAAATTTTTCAAGTGCCTCCTCGGGTGTCCTCTATAAATAGTGTTTGGCCCCTTTCGATTCTTTTTTGGAGCCGCATTTGCTGTGTGAAATAATATTGTATGTCTTTTGTTGTTGCTGTTAATTAACATGAGTAGTTTACTTAATTAAGCGTGAACTGTGCCAGGCCGACTTTTGTTTATGCCTTCGGGGTAGTTTTTGGGGGCTGGGCAATCATTTGGTATAATATGCAGTTGTATTCTGTATAGAATAGTACATATTTTGTACAATAGATGGCGCCGCTTATATACGCCACATTAACTGCAATTAGTCTTCATCAGGTCAACGTGACAACAACAGCAGCAGGAGCAGCAAGTGCAACAGCAAATTGCAAATTGCCTGCGCATTGACTCAAAAATAAGACAAATTTAAAAATGCCTGACTAGCACATACTCTGTAGCCAACGTCAAGCTGCCTTAATACTCATATTAACTCATAACATTTATAAAATTCATATTAGAGATAAATATATAAAACACTTCAAAGCTCAGACATTACTAATATGACCTGTTCAAAGCCATCTCCATAAGTACAGGGTATAAAAATGAGTTGAAAAAAGAAAGCAAATATTGCAAAAAACAACATCAGCTAACAAGCCCTGGCGCACACCATGCCGAACCAGCGTCCTCCTCCACCAGAACCACTTCAAAATGAACTTCAGCCACATCCCCATCCACATCCACATTGACATTCAGGCCACTTAGTTGCCATGTCGTCCGTTCAGTGCAGCAACTCCTCCTGTAGTTCAATGTCGTCCCAGCAGCAGTCAGGGTAAAAAGGGAGGGTTAGCTGCTTGACGCCGTCGCCTGTCAACTGGCAAAATTGTTTGTAAAAATAGCGTGTGGCAATAGCATAAAACAACAGCAGCAACAACAACAATAACAACAAAAGCAGCAATAGCAACCTAGTTGTAGTTGTGAAACACGCTGCATATATTTAGATATAGTAGATGCGTCTGGTCTAGTCACAGACAGAGGCAGAGCCCGAAAAGGGGACGAGAGCGCTGCCACTCAATACATTTAGATGGACATTTCTTGTCAATGTGGATTAGTTGTCAGCCAAATCGAGTTGGTCTTGAAGCCAGCTCAAGCATGCTCCACAATGCATGTGTAGACAAGTGTTCAAATACCCTTAGAAATACGCCACAGAAAGAATAACAAGAACCAGGCAAAAGTTAAAGTTAGATCTGCAACCTATTTATAAATATATAGAGCCAACTTATGGTCTTTAGCTAAGCTAAAACTATAATTTTTTCATAGTTATTTTATAACTGACGAGTAACCCCTTTCCTCCCATACCTCTGTAAAGTTCATGACTCTGCACTCTATTCGAAAAAAACACCATGCCTAATATTTGTGCCAGCATTGTGTCCTATGACTTTGCATGTTGCCAGCAAATTGTTGCACGTGGTTGTTCCTTGGTTTAGCTTTGAGTTTGTTTCCATATATTTACTTCTAATGGTTACAACGCTAATTTTACACTGGCCTGACAGTTGACTGCACCCGGCGAGGTAATGGAAGGCAGCGGGATGGACAAAGTGGGTCGTGTAGGGTGTTCTAGGGTCAAGCTGGGCGCTTTAAAGAGATGCAATGAAACATAGTAAAAGCTTGAAAGTTTAAGTTTGAGCTAGCTTTTGTCACTTGGGCAAATGTCTTGTTTTAAGATTTAATTTGAGTGCTTAGCGTCGATAGGCCTTGCTTCTTTGAGGCTCTTATCTTCTTACAATAAAGAAGCATCAATTTTGATTGAATATGAGATATTGTAAAAACAGCTAGAATACACTCAACATTTTTTATGTAAACTAAAGTCTGTTATATAGTTCCGGTTTATGCAGCTAACTAAATAAGACCTGAATCAATCAAGAACAGCTTCAACAATGTAAGCTTTCTTTTCAATTTCGTCTCATTTAAGCGTGTCACTGAAACTTTTCATCCAAAATAAATAGTAATATATATTCATGATATATGTATTCCTAGAGAGAGTATATATACCGACCCTTTTACAATTTTCAAATTTCCATTAACTTCTTGCCATTTGTCTCTCAGTCCATAGTTGTTTGTATTTTATTTTTTTGTTTAATGTAAATTAAATTTGGAAGACGTATTTGCATTGCGTCTGAAACTGAAAACTTTTCACGTCGACTGGCTCTGATATTGTATTTCACATTTAGCTGTTGCTGTTGGCCATTGTGTGCTGCCCCCTTTTTTCGTCGACGCAACCACCCAACCATCCAGCAGGCAGTCAACTCACCATATGAAGAACATTTTCTTTGCTACAACTATGCATTGTGCTACTGCTGATGTTGCTGCTGCTTCTTCTTCTTGTTCTGGTTGCTGTTGTAAATGTTAATGCTTTCCTCATGACTTTCCTTTTATTGTTTCGGGTTTGTTTTCTATTATTTTGTTTTTGGGGGCTTCTTTTTTTGCTGCCGCTGCCGCTGCCACTGGCATCTGGCAGACGTTGAGCTCCCCTTTCAAAATCTAATTGTTGATTTTGTAATTTAAATATTTTTTATGTACAGATTTTTTAGAGTCCATCTAGGGTTGGGTAATTGAAATTCTAGCATTGCTTTATGAATGAGCAGGATTTCGAGTTAAATTTATTTAAATATATTTGCAGCAACATTTGCAGTAAGCCAACTGAATTCGATTGGGGGGCTGTCCACTCGGCAAATGTTGCCCGCCAGTTTGAAAATGTTGCCAAGCATTTTTAACCAAAAATAGATCAAGAGAAGGAGCTGACACTCAGAGAGCGAGAGAGAGAGAAAGAGAGAGAGAGAGAGAGAGAGAGAGAGAGAGAGAGAGAGAGAGAGAGAGAGAGAGAGAGAGTGGGACATTACGATCTACGCCAGCAGCTGCAAGAAAAGTTGTGTATTTATTTTCTTCGCTCAGTCTGTGGCAGATCGCGTTCACGTCGAGACTTTTCAAGTGAAAACGAGGGAACACAAATTTCATATAGAAAATGGGAAAATAGAAAAGCGTGCTACGTACTTGCCGCTTGCCCCGCTGCGTGTTCCCGCTTGTGGCAGCATCGCGTGTACGCGCGTTCGGTTCATTGAAATGCGCGTGGTCGTCGTTTCCATTGCTTTTTAATGAATTAATTGCTTTGCTTTTTGTTGTTGTTCCCGTGCTTTTAGTTATCTAAAAGGCAAAAATTATAGTGCAGCCAATGGTTTAATCAAGTGGAATTTATGTGCTTCAAAAGTGCAGTTAATTAAGTGTAAATACCAAGCACAAAAATTGAAAATGTTTTCGTGTTGGCTGCAGTTCTCCTCCTCCCACCCTCCCCCTTTCCCTTCATAGAACCTTGTCAACAGCTGAATTGAAATAAAAAAGTGAACAAAAATATATGAAACGGAATTTATGCTGAGATAAATCGCATTTGCGGTCATTAATAAATCATTTTAAACGAATAGTGTTTATTAAATTCAATTTAAAATGTGCGTCAGACAAGTGGAAGGGCTAATAGACTAGGCCAAAAGTGTGTGCGGCTATAATGATAACCTATTGTGCATAATATTAATTACTTTAAACAGTCTGCCATTGATGGCAATACTTAATTTAAACAACATAAACAATTAAGAATTGGATGCAATTTTAGCTTGAAATAAAATTATATTAAGGGAGAGAAAAAGAATCAAGATATTTCTGTAAAATATGTATGCAAATTAAAAGTATATAGCAAGAGAAGTTTGTATTTGATAATCTTTATGAATACTTCTAGTTTATAGACTAGAAAAACTCTGAAAGTATAAGTATTATTTATGCAATAGTATGAGTATGAAATATATTAATTGAATGAAGCAGACACAAAGGCAGACACAAAGCTAGTCCTTTGTGAAATATCCACTCGATAGACATTTATACAGAAGTTCTTAAATATATATTCATGTTCCCAAATACGTAGCGCTTTGAATACAATATACAAAAAATCACATTTTCCGAATTTTGATTAGGTTTTTTTAGTATTCTTTTATGACACTACAAGTGTTATTATATCATAAAATTATAATTATATTTTTTAAAGAAATATTAAAATATTTATATTTTATATACTATATAAATAATTCTAATCCACTGACTATAAAAGCTCTAAACAAAAACGATTTAATTAAATTTATATTGAAAATAAACTTAAATTTTCTTTAGCTTGTATATACATGCATAAGTCAATTAGCTAAAAACTATGCCAGAATATATTATATTTCATTTTTAATTTAAAAAATTTAACTTTGACACACAGTCGAAAGCTACTTGATTTGCATTTTTGCGACACTAGAAAATACATTAAATAAATTTTATTTTATTTCTCATTTTATTACTTTTGTCCTTTCTCTCTCTCCCTTTCACCTTTCACTTTTTACTGCCTCTTTTTTACTTCCAGCTTCAAGGTCAGAGTTGAGCTTCCGCTTTTTCCCATTGCACTGAACAACAAATCTCACTTAGGTCCCGAGGCTCTAATTATTTATGATTTTTCTTATATAAGCCGCATAATGTGGCAATTTACGAGCAACACGAGCAGGCGCCAAAAACCCTTTTTTTCACGCCCTCAGTTCCTTCTCACTTAGCACTACAAATGAAGCCATTAGCCAAGGGTGGTACATTTCTTTGCCAGCTCCGCCTTTTAAAGCTTTTATCACATTGTGTCTTGTATTTGATTTTTTGCTATAAATTTTCAGGTGGAGCCTTAGGAAAAAATCTATAAAAAGCAAGACACAAGCTGCTTAAAAGGGGCGCCAACTCGGCAGTTCCGCCCTATTGTCCCGCCTCCTAAGCAGCCTGTGGCAAACTTTGATTGTTTCCAACCGTTTCGAGCAGTTTGCTTTTCCTTTCAGCGCACATTGCGTATGCGTAATGCCTACATCAAAAGGGTTGCATTTGGCAATTGTTTCACTCCTCGCCCTACTCCCTCTCTCTCGCTCTATGCTTTTCGACGGCTTTCTTACATCACGTCAATTGCAGGTGACTCACAAGGCAGTTAACTTGACCGAAACACGCAAACAGCGTTAACAGCTGTTAACAGGCTGCCATTCGTGCGGCATAATAATAAGTCGAAACCAGGCCAAGCCGGAATGGAAGGCCGGTTCGTCCCCTGATTTTTTGGCGGTAATTAAATAAACGCGCGAGCGGCCCGTTAAAAAACTTTTTGACTGAAAATGTGTTGCCGCATAATTAATTGAAAACATAATTAAAAACAAAATACAGGCTGAACCAAAAAGAAAATTCGAAAGACTTTGCCAAAAAGCGTTTGAAGCTCAGCTTTCGGTTGCTCTTCACCTTCAGCTTTCAGTACCTTTTTTTAGTTCTGTTGATTGAAAATTTAATGCTTGACTGATCCACCGTACGCGTGTTGGTGTCAATTTTCGTATTTTCACACAAATTGAATTTGAGCGGCTTTCGGTTATTTTTGGCTGTCTTATCGATTTTGCTCGAGTTGCGGTCAAATGCTGGCTTTTATGCTTGGTAATTGTTCAATATTATATTAGGCATGGGCTCTTACGAAAGGGATACCCACTCACTTATACACACTCACATTGACACACACGTACCGATGGCAGCAGCTGTGCTCAATTGCCCGTGTGGCCATTGACTTGGCCACATACACACATACATACCAACTTTCCTCTGTGTCCTGTGGTCAGCCTCGATGGGCTTTTGGTCAATTGGTCAACTGGTCTCTCTTATTTTTTTCAGCTGTGCAGATTTTATGCAAAATTAGTCAGGCAACTGATGCGTTGGGCAATTAGTACCAAGCAGCAACAGGCTAAAAGGCTGAAACGATGAGAGAATAACTCGGTCAAAGAACTTTATTCAAGCGGCTATAAAACGTTCAATAAAGAAACAGACTTAGGAGCGTCGTTTGAGTCGTATTCAATGACGGCTACTAATTGCTGGTGCAGCTATTCAAATGAGATATATAAGAGGCTGTCTGAATGGGCTTATGTGAATACTATAAACGGCTCACATTGATAAACAATAAAGCTGCAGAAAGTAAAAGCAAACAAATTTCTAAAAGTCGTTAAAGTAGATATGAATTATTAATATTAAATTCAATAAAAATTCTCTGGATTTATATAAAAAAATTACTAAATAAAAAAGGTAATAGTAATAGTATTTAAAATGAAGCTTAAATAATGTTTTGCATTATATCTAATTTGATTTGTATCATTTAGTTTAATAAATAAAAATAGTTTATTTTTCTGGATTTTTAGCTTGCTGGATTCAATTATACAGAGTCCGTTGTCCCTTGGCCCGAAACTAATTTGAGCACTTAGCCTCAGCTGGGGCTGAATGTTTTAACAGCCCACTGAGGACTATCCAAATGCCATAAAACGCCAGCGGCAACGGCTCGAATATAAAAGTTTGCTCAACTTTCGTCTCGTTTGGCAAGGGATCAGTGTTTGGGTCGCTTTGCTATATTTTTGTTTTATTTTACCATCCCCACAACAACAAGTTTTCTTTCCGTTTGCCTTTTTTTCCTGGTTTTGGCATCTTTGATGAGACGACCAAGTGGGTCATATACATTTTTGATGAGTTGTCATTATTAAATGCGACAAACGGCCCGCGCTCTACTTGGCTGTCATGGCAATTGTGGGGGCGGGGCAGCAGGCAAACTTTTTGCCTACTAAAATATATATATTTATATAATTTATTTATATGACAGTGTGTCAGACCACGTTGCTTTTTGCTTTGCTTCTCTTTTTCTTATCAGCTACAATTATTTATTTACATTTATATATCATATATTTTTTTCTATTCCCCTCAACGTTGATTATTTATTTAGATTTTCTTTTTTTTGTGCCACGACTTGTGTCTGGTCTTTATGGCACACTCAGCGAAATGAGCCGTAACGAGTGGCTGCCATTAATTGTGACAAAAATTGTTATCAATTAATGAAATAGACAACAAATAGAATAGACAACGCATGAGGTCGTTTCTTCGCTTTGTTTTTTTCAACACTTGCCGTTGTGGGCGTTTGAATTGCCACCAATAAATTTGTCTATTTTGTCCACTTGACACACCTACATAAGGCCAGTGGAGCAGACGCTGGTTAGCCTTAGAAATAGGGGTTTATTGTTGGGCTCTAGTTTATGGCATCATTTATAGATAGAATGTGAAAGGCATAAGAGGATTTTATTAAAAAGGGAGAGAAACTGCTCAGAAATAAAAGTAGCTCGAAAATTTGAGCTAAAGGTATAAATTTATTCAAGACTGTGTATATCAGAGTGAAGAAGGTATGGATAATTCCACAAAGTATACATATTCTTGATAAGTTTGAACAGCCGAGTCGATTTAGTTCCATCTGTATAGAGATTTAAAGAACTAGAGCTGTGGACATTCCTATCATGGGCAGATTAAGTTTGTCTCAAATCATCGAGAAATCAATATGAAACTAGCGTGATAAAGATGTGGTATGTAGATTCTTTTAAAGCCGCTCGCTTGAGCATTAGGTTATCTCCTATCCAGGCACTCATGAGTCATTGATTCATTACGTAAATTGCGTCTTAAATCATTGTTTTTGAAAGCTTTGCAACTACTGTATTAATATATTTTAAAGCTTGATATACATATACTATGAACAGAAATGAATCTCTATACAAGATATGTGTTTTGTGTGTTTATGTGTTTATCTAGAAAACATCTGAATAAGTTTTTGAATACTTTTTATAGTATTTTGAGTGTGTGGGTGAATGTTTACTTACAATCTTTTCAGTTTTATAGCTTTTTTATTGCAAAGATATGGCTGGAATTATGTCACATGCCCCTGACGCTGTTGTATTGTTGTTGGGGACACAGACAGTTGACAGTTGACAGTCGACACCCCAGAGTGGACGAACACATGGCAAGCGGGCTGATGGCGCACATCAACACGTTGCCAATCAGCCAGGGCCCAGCATCAAAGCAAATCCTCCTATCTCCTCTCGTTCCACATTTTCAGCTCTATAATGAAATCAAAGACATGGAGCAAAAAGGTGACATAGATTGTTTTGACATTACTTTCAAATGTCAATCGACTGTGATTTTGTTGCTCGATTCTGCTTGACTTGACTGGAGGTAAATCGAATTGAGACGTTTGGTCAAATGCGATAAAAGTCTTTAATGCAATCAAATTTAATGAGCTTGGCTGGAGAATAGCGCCCTGCTATGTAGGAGGGTGAATTTACATTGTGTGTTAAGTTATCAAAGCAAATTTTTAGGCTTAGGCCCAACAGGTAGTCGCTTAGCTTATCGATTACACTCAACTGCAAAGTTTACCCATTTATATGATCGAAAATAATTTTGACGATATATATAATTTTTTTAACGTTATTATTAGTTTAGTATTTATGTCGATGAAATATACAAATTTTGTTAAGCTCGATATTATTTATTCTATTTCTGAAATTGGTATATCGATAACATATATAATATTAGTTATGAGTCTACTATCGATATTTCATTTATCTATAATTCCGGTTTTAATATGATTTTAAAAATGCTAAATAAATTATCCATAACTATCGATAATGTGCTGTGGATATTTCCTATATTTTAATGCATATCTCATTAAAAAAATTATAATTACAAATTATTGAATGTGCTTTCCATATTTCATATATCTATCAAAGTATTAAAATTAATTATCTTTTAAATTTGTTTATGCTCATTGACATTTCGATCTTAAATTCTATATATACTTTTTTTTATCCATTACATAAGGAAAGCTACAGTTAAAAGTAAAAATACCATTCGAACTTTTGGCCAAAAATTTACTTCTTTTCAACTTTATCTGCTGTACAATTTATTGCTGCCGATTCATAGCTTCTGAAAGTTTGTTGCCCTGTGTTATATTAAACACACCTGAATGGGCTTTAAGGCACGAAGTATCTAAAGCTGCAAAGCTCTAAAGCTGCTTTAAGTAACTGGAAACCAAGAGATAAAATACATACATATACATATCGACATTTCTTTTTTATTTTAACTGCTGGCTGTCGTTCGATTTAACATAAATTTTGTTGTGTTAAGAACTCGCGTTACTTTGCCACCTTTCGATGCGTGCATATACATATACATATACATATAGAGCTGTCTCATGCAAATTCCAATAAACTAAAGTACCCAAGTCGCGACATTTGATAAGGAACACAGATGAGAAACAAATGCCCCTACAGGCATTTCCTCCTTCCTTTCTTTTTCTCTTTTCGTTAGCATTTCTGACAAGCTATAAAATTTTTATCAGCATTACTTTTATTTTGACATTTTACTGACATTTCGGGCAGGCGAACGCCTTCAGACAGACCAAACCCCCAGCCAGAGTTCGGGCGAGATAAGAGCAAAACGTTGGGCGGTGGGCGTGCCATTGGGTTGAGTTTTGCGTGGCAAGCGGTTTTTCATTTACCAAATGGCATTTGACCTTTTTGCTACTAGAGGCAACCAAATTGATTTCCAGCGCGATTTGTCAACCCCTTTTGAGCGCGTTCTGAAGGTAGGCTAACAAAACTAGAATTTATCAGGCCAACAGAATTTGTTTATGTGCCCAAAAATCTGCACCGGACTGTTTGCTGACAAGGGTGTCGACGCCAATTATCCATAAGAGAGGAGTGGGAGAGTGGGCGCTGGGTCTCGCAACCTGTTGTATTGGACTCTTCAAGCCACTTTCATTTTCAATTAGTTTTTGCCCCAAAAAAGTGGGCGTGTGAATGTTCAACGCCTCCGAAACACACAACACGAAATGGGCCGGCTACGTTCCGGCCAGAAATGTGCTTGTCGTTGAAAAGGGTAAAAAGTAACATCGCCTGCCGCTTAATGTTCATTATTATTATTGCATACTTTTTGGGGAGTCTTGGCCTGGTCCCACTGATAAGCTGTAATGTGCTGCGGTGTTTCAATAAAACTTTATCATAATTGACACTTTAATGGTGTTGGCGAAAAATATACAAAAAATGAGCGCAGAAATGTTACATACCAGCAAGCGCTTTAAGTTGGAATTTTATATTTATGTATCTGTAAATGCGGGCTTAAAAAGTGCCCATGGCCTCATAAATATGACAGCAACAAAAGTGTATAATATGTGATAACTGTGTGTGGAAGAAAGGGCAGACTTTGTTATTTAATGGGTTTCTTAGAAAATGGCAAAATCAGTAGATAGCATTAAAATAAAATTTTGCGAACGATTTAAGAAGAGAAATGGGCTTAGTCAGGGATATCTTTTCTTTCTTTTTTCGATTTTGTCTAGTTTTAACTTGAAGTATGAAATATAAATCTAAAAATTCCTTTGCTTAACTTTAAAGAAAAATTCGAAGAAATATCTTGATTCAAAATAATATAAATGTAAAATATATATTAGAAATAAATATAATTGAAAAAGAAAACATTTAAACATGAAATTTGAGAAATAATTACTTCGAAAATAAATAAATAATAACAGCACGAAATATATATACCATATAAATTATATATATAAATATATATATATATATATAAATATATATATATATATATATATATATATATATATATATATATATATATATATATATATATATATATATATATATATATATATATATATATATATATATATATATTTATATATATAATTTATATGGTATATATATTATATATATAAATATATATATATATATATATATATATATATATATATATATATATATATATATATATATATATATATATATATATATATATATATATATATATATATATATATATATATATATATATATATATATATATATATATATATATATATATATATATATGAAAAAATATATATATATATTATATTTATATATATATATATATATATATATATATATATATGAAAAAATAAATAAAATAAATAAATAAAAATAAATATATATATATATATATATATATATGAAAAAATAAATAAAATAAATAAATAAAAATAAATATATATATATATATATATATATATGAAAAAATGTGGGAAAATAATATATAGAATATATATATATATGAAAATTCGAAAAAAAATGAATTATATTTTATAAAGAAGCCGAAATTTGTCTAAGAAATGTTAATAAATAATTTAAATAATACAAATTTACATTAAGAAAAACTAAATTTAAAAATGTAATCAATTAAAAGGCTACAAAAGAAACTTTAAAATTTACTCATTGAATTTTTCGTTAATTGCATTTAATTGACATCCTGGAAAAAGGATGTTGGGTCGATGCGTTAGTTATCAGGGATCCTGCGATAACATCAACGGCATATTGACGAGCGACTATGCAAAGGTTTGTATGACGAAGACATAGAAAACGGAGTACAAGATGACGAGAACAAATTAATAGCTGTAAAATTGATTAGTCAATGGAAATTGTTTAACACTATTACACAGCATGCACTTTACGCTTTGCAGCACTAACTGAATTTTAGTTACATTTTGTCTTTGATATTGGCTGTCATAAAGTGTGTACAAGAGGGAAATGCAAACTGAAGTAGAGATAGACGGAGAGCTTGGGGTATATTGGCCACATACACATACACACATGTCTGGACAGCTGCTAGCTGGTCTATGAAGACAAGAGAACTGCACAGTTTATTGTTGTTTGGCTACTGTCGAGGCAGAAGGCAAAACAAAGCTGGACCAGAACGAGACCGAGGAACGAGGAACACACAACCAGTCGATTGCTTTCCTGTATTTGTTGTGGGTGAATCCTCATTCATTCGGTTAGACCCCAGGCAGCATATTTGCGGCATTGGCTTAGCCGGCTTTTTGCCAGTTGTTAAAACCAGAAACAGAAACAGAAACAGAAATAGAAACAGCAACAGATCTGGAGCCAATGCCACTGACAGCGACAGTTACAGCTAGCATTGTCATTGCCATTGCCATTGCGAGTGCGATTGCATTTGCTCAGTTATTTTGCAGAGGCAAGTTTTCACTTTATTTTGTCCAAAGTCAAAGCCAAATTCAAAGCCAAAGTCCAAGCCTGAGCCTAAAACCTTTGCAATAGACAGAAAGCAACACAGAGAAAAAACGCATAAGCTCAAGTCTAGGCCAGACCATTGTTAAGTATATATTTCCCCCTTTTATAACAACTGTAAAGCTCACTCGTAACTTGGGCGCAAAATAGAGAGCTAGACGAACACAGTCGTACGGATAGAAGGCATAAATAGACAAACAGACGGGCGAAACGCAAAATACAATGCCAGCTATTTTTATTGCCAAGCAAGGCGCACATAAAATGTGTCGCATGCATATGGAGAGGAAAACTGGTTGGGTTGGCTGGGAAACGGAAAATGGCAATGCTACAGAATTAGCAGGGTGAGCTATAATAAAAACTACGCAAGGATGCGGCTAACGATGTGCACAAACGGCGAGAGTTCTCCACAGGAGTAACAGTGCGACAAACCCCAACGGCAATGTCGAGAAAACAGTGACTAAACCAACTTTCCTACTTTGTGGCAGAACAAAAATAATCATAATTCAATTCAACTTGCTTATAGTACAATTTAATTCATGGGTGAATTAATATTGCTGAAGCATTTTGGGAATTCCCGTATTTTTTTTTTTAATGTAAATCTACCTGCTTAAGTCTAATATTATAATATTTTTTTAAATAAACCTATTCAATTTTAAATGATACTTAGCAATGATTTAGAAAAACTTGTAATATTGAGTGCTTGACTTAGATATACTATTTCCATTTCACAATATGTCTTCAAATTTATCTGACTATTTAGATTCACTAGAACTGAAAATAGAACAAATGATACTCTAAGGAGAGAACAATCAAATGCAGAAAGTTCTGGGAGAACTTTGGCAACTCAATCAAGCGCTCACTAAATCCTCCTCTCCTCAATTTTTTGCTCTGGAACAAGGCAACTCCTTAGTTACCTATAATAATCTTACAATAACATTTTTATAGGCCAAGATTCAAGACCCTCTTGTGGGATTACCACATCACATATAGAACCAAGCCATTCACAACCAAATTAGTTTATGACTGTATCTTCACACTAAAACTAGAAACAATTAAATAATTTTTTTATTGCTAAATCATATTTTGTATTATTCTTATTTAATTTATGGTTTACTATGTAGTATTATATAAAAAATAGGACATATCTTTTTTAAAACTTATATATTTTTATCGAAGGAATTAAAATACTTTTTGGCATTAAAGAGGCATTATTAATATACCAGAAATCATACTCCTTTATTATTAAATTTCATATATACCCGACAACCTACATTCATAGCTGCCTGATGGCAATATCTAGTAAACTTATCCCAAACAAAATGTATTTTCCACTATCAATATGCCTTATCTTATTATTTGCTAAAGTGTATATATTGTTATTTTATTCTTAATTTCATGTCTTGCATGAACTGAAGTAACATAACATATCCTTTTAAGCACACTGCCACTCTTATGAAATCACAAAAGTCTTGTCGTTATAATTATGCTATAAAAACTGAATGACATATATATAGACACATACATACGTACATATACAAACACAGACAGATGGCCAGCAAAAATCTGTCGCACAGATTTCCTTAACGACTTTCTCGTCGAAGGATATTTTTGGCCACTAAATGGCCGGAGTTTAATTTGTTTGCATAGCCAACTGCAGGCTGTCAAAAATGTTTGTATTTCGTGCATATGTTGTCTGGCTGAGATATTTCTGCTGCTAATGATTTCCTGATAGCCCAGACCAAGGACCAAGCCACACTTGCAACCCAGTGAATGCCATGCAGTGGCTGCAACTTGTGCAACACGAACAGCTGTCGAAAAGTGTTGCAGAAATTCTTAATTGTTGCAGCCATTGGCCATGCAAAATTTCGTTTAATCTTTGGAAACAGTTTTTTAATGTCTTTAACCACTTTAATTCGATTGCAGATATATACAGACTGGGCGAACTACTATTTGGAGCGTGCCAAATCGAAGCGAAAGGTCACAGATCTTTCGGCCGACTGTCGGGATGGCCTGCTCCTCGCCGAGGTCATCGAGGCAGTTACCAGCTTTAAGGTGCCTGATCTAGTCAAGAAACCAAAGAGTCAACAGCAAATGGTAAGTTGAAAAAATATAATAAAATTTGATTATGATTTAAATAATACTAAGAAATCTATAAAATATCTGAATAATAATATTTCAAATTGAAAATGTGAAATCAGGGTATAATGGTTTTGTTAAAATGTATGTAACAGGCAGAACGAGGCTTGGCAGATCCCATAAACTATCTTGATCAGGACAACGAGTCCCTTATAGCACGCGAAGATCGAGTTTGTTTAAAAAATCGATGGCTGTCCGCGTTTTAATGTTATCGATTAAAAACCTTATCGAAATTCAGTCATACAATTATATCCCGCTCATCTTTAAAGGTAGATTCTCAAAATTTTGCATTTAGTTTTATGTATATTCTAAACAGTTTGATTTTCGTTATATTTGGATTTCAGCTCCAGATTTTTAAAGTTGAATATGTAGCCAATATGTGAATGCGTTTGCATATTTTTTATAATGAGAAAGATTTAATAGAGTATATATATATTATATGTTGCAAATTTCATCAAATGAAATGGCCCATTGTAAAAAGCACGGGGAAACTTCAGGATTTTATTTATTCAATAAAGAGTATCAAACTCGAAAATAAAATTATCTAGGATAGTAAATCGAAATAGTTTAAAACTTGCAAGATTCATTTATATTAAAGTACATTTATTAGACATATCTCTATGGCTGTGTTGTTGTCATTAAGAATGGCACACTTCTCATTCGAATGATATCATCTTCTGACTTCATTAAGTTTTTGGTCTATCATTAACTGCGCACCAAACCATTTGCCCTGTCTCTTTTCAGCTCTTTTTGGGTGCTGTTTGCAATTGCCTTTGCCTTAACCTTTGACTTAAAACGCCCCGTTCAACCCCTACACTTTTGGCCCCAAACACACCTTCAACCACCGCACACTGTGCTAGGTAAAAAATTTCCAGGCATTCGTGCACGTGGGAAATTCTAGGGCTTGAATTTTCAGCTAACATCGCATGAGTCACTCCTTTTTGTGGGAAATGCGTTAATTGTTTTTCAGGCGGATTCATGTAAATGCGATCCAAACGTGAAAATATGTTTCCGTGTGTGTGTGTGTGTGTGTGTGTGTTTGTGTATGTGAGTATATGTGTGAAAGGCAGCGACACATTTGGTTGTGTGTGTCATTACGTGGTTTTTCGTGTATTCGTCAGCTCGAGCTGTATAACTGCCTAGCTGACTGAATGACTGACTGTCTGGTTAAAACAGTGCTGGCACCTTTTGAGAAATATAAAAAAACTATTTTTTAGCGGGTAAATACGCTAAAATATAACAAAAGTGTGAAATGGGAAATAGCTACTTCCAGCGGAAAACAAGCTAAAATTTGTTCAAAATAAAATGCAAGGCGAAACTAAATTTCCTATTGCCAAGGTTTCATTTTCATATATAGTTGAATTTGACTGAAAATACGCTAAGTAAACAGCACCAACACAACCATAGCCATTTTTTCGCTTCTTTGCCCGTTTGTATCACGTGGCGTATGACAAACTTTATGCAGAGCGTTGGAAATTCGTTTAGACGTTGCGTCCGTAAATGATTTCCGGCGCACTAAGCATTCGCCACCTGCTTCCCTCTGATTCGATTTGGCTGTGGATTTGAGTATTTGAGCACAGCTGCACTTCATTGCATTTATGAAATTAAAATTAAAAACTTTGCTAGCTGCCTGTGCATCGTTTTTAAATTAACGTTGAAACGCGAAAACTCCTTTTTTCGGCTTTTTCTTTCTCGGCTTGTCTGCAATTGCGTTGCGTTTTTCTTTCGTCTGCTACGTGAGCGGCCTTTAAAGCAGGGCCATAGACAACGCACAGAAGCAGACTATATAAATATATATACATATGTATTTGGATCTCTCTTGTGTCTTATAGCCACGAGCCTTGAGCCTAGTTAGAAGCAGTGCAAACACAGAGAGGGGCAGACGGCTGCGGCACTGTTGCTGCCTTGGCATATTTTTATACTCAGCGGACACCAAAATTTGTAGGTTGGGGTATATTGTAGTTGAGTAAGGTAATAAGCAAAGCCATTACTTTTTGCAGCTGATCAAGTTCTACTTGAAATGACCTCAGATCTTTTGAGAAACAATGAAGATTACCTTGCGAGAGACATATACCTAGCACAGTTTCTTAAGAGCTTTGCCTTTTGACCATATATGAAATATTTTATCTTGTATGTGGGCTAATGTATGTCTCGAAATTGTTATATTTTTCTCTTTAAATGGTTATATTTCCACTTAGTTATAGATTCAAATACTTATACAGGATATCCTCTTAGCCGTCCACCCATCATGTTCTTTAGGCGCTTTTCGTTTTCGCTCTGCGGCAAGTTCATTGCCGATTTAGGAGCACAAACAGAGTCCATGAAATAAAAATTTATTTCAACTTTGTCAGTTTTTTCGGCAACTGACGTTTTGCATATTAAATAGCCAGGGTCTAAGAAAACAAGCCAGAGAGAGAGAGAGAGAGAGAGAGAGAGAGAGAGAGAGAGAGAGAGCGAGAGAGAGTCGCGCTTTGAGAAAATGATAAGCTAAGCTAAACGTGCGATGTGGCACGTGCTGCAGCAAATCCTGACAAATTGGCAGTGCGACCCACTTTGTGGGCGTGGCACGCGTTGACGTATGTGACATGGGCGCCAAATTGAGTTAGCTGCACTGCACTGCACTGCATTTTAGCGAGGGTCTGCAATGGGGAGAGGCGGCTGCTGGTAATGGGGCTCTGGGGCAGCCACTCCAAGCGCAAACTCAATTTGGCAATAGTTGCGGAGGAATTTTGCAGCCAGAATTAGTCGGTAGCATGCGAAATGTTTTTGTTCAAATTTCATCGCGTTGGAGCAGAATGTGATCTGTGTGGCTGTCAATGTGTGTATGTGTGTGTGTTTTGTGGCAAATATAATTCCCGAGACTCTATGAATATTTACAAATATCTACGGGGTTTTGCATCGAGCGAAAATATCAGCTGAAAATTCAGCGTGAAAAAGTAAGCAAGGATTTTTTTTTGTATGAAGACTAAGCTAATGCTCTATACTTTAGCTTGACTAACTTTAAGTCTACAACTTAAAATTGATCTAAACTATTTATTGAAGGAAAATATAAATTTAAAAAATCTTTTAATAGCTTTAATAAGGGTTTTAATAACCAAGGCAATGATTATTTGCTGCTAAATATTTGAGTTCGTAAATCTTAGAAATCCTCTAGATTGGAGTGAGTTTTTTGGAATATACATATCCAATATCGAAAATAATACGTTCAAGCCATGAGCTATGTTCAAATAACGTGCTGAAAATTAGCTTGGAAACAAGTCATGAATCTGAGGTGTGCATCAATTTCATCTAAGGTAAACAAATCGCAACACAAAATACCATTTTAGTTTGACATTAAGAGTTAAAGACCACAAATTAACTAAAATAATTATTTTCTTAAAATTTTTAATATTATTTTAATATTTTAAGTCAAGTTTGTTTAATTTAATATGTGAATTAATTTGAGAAACCTAGAAGATTGTATATACATTATTTTCATAAAAAATATTAATTAAAAAATGAACACATTTTTACGAATCAAACCACGTTCATGTAGAGCTTAATTGAATTTTAAAATAAAAATAAATAAATTCAAACTTGAGTTATATTGTAAGCCGTTGAGCTGCATGACTGTATAGCAATTCAATTACGCAGTTGCTTCTAATATCCAGATTGCATCTTCGCTTAGAAGTCAACAGTCTGAAGTTTGAACTTTGCATTCATGTTTTTATGTTTCGTGATGCCTTCTGCTCGGGCATACTTCATATCCAAATTAGTATGCTCTCCTGCATAGCCTTTAGTCGGGCTTATAAACAATACTGAATGATTTTCCTGCTGCTGCAGTTGGCCGCGTTTTCCATTTCAGCGCAAACAAACAAAGGCATTTGGAAAATTTTCCCATTTTCGTGATGCAATTTTTTTGCCTCTCTTTCAGCTTCTGCTTCGGCTTCAGCTTTTATGCTGTGCGCTCATTGTTGCGCTTGGCTTTCAGTTTGTTTTTCATATTTGCACGACGAAATGAAAAATCAACGCGATAGTCGAGACACAAACCAAGTCATTTCTTTGGGGAGCGGGAGATGCTGCAAGGCTGTAAGACACATTCAAATAAATTCAATAAAAACAAATAACACGCAGAGCGTCAAGTTTGAGTGTGGACTAAAGTAAATTTGATCAACTTTTAAATCAAATATTAAACTTTTACTTAGTTTTCGTTTTCCTGCTTTGGCGCGTGTTTCACTCCACAAAGTTTGTAATAAACTTTTTTCTCAGTTTTGCCTTTTATATTCTCCTTTTCTTTTTTGCCAATTTTTTTTTGCTACTTGGTGCAAACTTTACATGCAGTTTTTTTCCTCGAGAAAAGTCCCCTTCGGAACACGTACTGCAATTTTTTTTACCACTTTCGTAACGTTTTTCTAATGAGTGAAGAAGAAATAGGAAAAACGCTGGCTACGTACTCAAATGGGGGGCAAGGAATCACACACACAAGATGGCAACTCGTATGCCAAAGCAGGCTGGCAAAAAGCAAAAAAAAAATGCAACTCTTAAAAAATCAGCGAAACGTAAAAGTGTTCAAAGTCAACTTTGAAGGCAGCACTTGGCCATCCAAAAAAAAAAAAACACACACACACACAAAATTAAAGAGTTCCAGTGCATGGCCTTTAAAATGAAGTTAAAAAGTGCTTCGCAGGTAAGGACTGCACTTGCTCAAAGCATAGAGTAACAGAAATATCAACAAAACAAATCTTTAATATATTTTAATAAATGCAAGAAAACTTTGACTATTTTATGCAGTTATATAGCGAAGCAGTAGGTCTTCAACAATAATCCCTTTTCTTGTGTAAAAATATTTTAAAATATTTTTTTAAATAAATTTCTAATTATTTTTCAATACATTATTGATAAACTTATTGTAATTTGGAGGTAGATTCCTTAAATTCAACCGACAAACCTCTTCTTTGTTATTGATTTGTAAAAAAAAAAATTTATACACACTTAAATATTACTTAACTATATAACTAACTATAACAATATTAATCTAATAGAGACTAAAACCTTTATTTCAGAATATTTTTTTTTAATAATTCTATTTTTGTATTTTATGCAATATATATTATATTTATATGTAATACATATATTCATATGTAATAAAAATAATTAATTGATAATCTATTCCAGCCTTTTTTGAAGTATTTTACTAACGTGTATTTATCCTGCTTTTAAGGGACATGATAAACTTTGCAGCCCTACTGCTATGACAAAAGGCAATTTGTGAAAATTTCACAATGGAATTTACTATGGTACTAATTTGATTTTGCCTGGGCAACAGACAGTGCCTACCTACCTACAGACAACAGCCTACCTACCTCTTCTTTCTATTTGTATCACCATCTCTCTATCCCTCTCTACCCGTATCTCCTTCTCTTTCCTTCTCTTTCTCTCTCTCTCTCTCTCTGTCTTGGTCTTCATATCTTTTTGTCTGTTTCTGGCAAGCCTTCGGAAAATTCATACGCACACATGTGTAGGATTTTCCAATCAAATATGTAAATAACACACGAGTAAACGTAAAATCTTAAAAGGGAAATTAAATCAAAATAAGCTCCGGCTGCGTCTTATATAATTGGCCATCTTAAACTAACCAGAATGTAGAGGGGAAGGTGGTTTGTTTTCTGGCTCTAGCTCTTCGCTTTTGCTTCAGTTGGTTGCTTCTGTTGCAGGCAGCGTCTTTTGTTGTCCAATTTGCTATTGTAAAGGCAATTGCCATAGATTGTTGTTTTTAAGCCAAATAAATTTCCACAGTGACAAAAATGTAAAGTTTTATCTAATTAAACAAAATGAATTGTGAAATAAATAAACTAATTTTGCATTGTCAAATTTTTTGATAAAGATTTTCTTTTATATGCTACAAAGACTCTTAATTGATCTATATCTAGATAAATCTCCGTATCTTCCTCCATTCTCTCCGTTTCTCGTTCTCTGTGCTTGTCTGTCTGCTCTCGTTCTCTTTTTCTCTCTGTCTCACTATCTGTCGCTCACACTCACCATTTTCTAGCTTCCCAAGACAGTTTTATAAAACTACAAGAAAGTATTCAACAATTTTGCTCTGTGTACCTTTCGTTATGTAAATCTGTTGTTGCAGCGTTCGCCTTTTGTTGGTGTTGCTTTTGCTTTTGCTTTTGCTTGTTTTGTACATTGAGGACTTTACTTGTTTTTCCATAAGCTGTTTGCAGTTATTAGCAACAACAAAAACATTCAACTAGAACAACAACAACAAGTCAATTATTATGTAATTAAAGTAAAACAATATCTCGATTAAATGCGCTCAAGTGCTTTGCACATAGAATGCCATAGTTTTGTTATTACATCATGGTTGAATAAGCTCTTTGGCCAAAACGATAGATAGAGGATGCTTTAAACTCTGGTAAGGGATGTCTTATGCTTGAAGGTGGGCTAAAAATTTGAAATATATATTGATCAATTGATTTTAAAGTAAACCCAAGGATTGAAGTAAAACTAACTCTAAAAAGCTAAATAATCTTGGAGAAATGCTTAAAATAAATATTACAAGTAGTAGGAAATGAATTAAATTATACAAAATGAAATATGAAAAATAATTAGTATATTAAGAGATAGTGGAAATAGTTGCAAAATGCATAATTTGTTTATGTTTAAAAGAAGTAAATGTTAATTAAATACTTTTTGAAATGTTTAAAGCTGAAAAGTTTTTATATTTAAATATTAATCAAAGAAATTGACTTTATGCTAAGCGATATTTAATGCCTGAAATGCTATTCTAAGATTTTTTCTTTACACTAATCTCCTATTTTTCTTTACCTCTGCTGCTTGCACTTTCCATTAATTTTCAATTTGTTGTTTTTATCAATGAAGGCATCTTTGCATATTTTTAAGCGATTGCAAGTGCAGCCAATTTCAGCACAGCTTCAGTTCGTTTCAGTTGGTGTGAGGCTTTTGGGGCATGCATAATATATCGCACAATAGAGCTTTCTACAGTCTCTCTCTCTCTTTCTCTCTCTAAATTCTCTCTCACTCCTTCTCCTCTCAGGACTATCGCCTGTCAGCCATTTGCAATGTTCGATATGCGCTACAGAAGCTGACGTTGGCTTTATCTAAAATGAAATCTGCTTAGGTAGCAAAGAGCAGGCAGGCAGTCAGGCAGTCAGGCACTCAGTCTGCGTTTACATGGAACTAACTCTTACCCTCCTCTTTTTTAGCAGTTCCCCATCCACCTGCATGAGCTCTTTTGTAATGGGGCACTGCGGCAGGTCCAGCTGGGCTGCCAGCATGTGGCCCACATTGAAGTTCATTAATGCAACAGTTTCCTCAGCTATTTTTACACAACAACCACAACTAAGAATTTACATAGTTTTACACTTTGGGCGTGAGTAAATAAAGGAGTATATTGCAGAAGAGCAATAAATGGAAGAAACCAATACATGCATATATCTATATTGCTATGATCATAACAGAAAATGGATTTAAAACATTGAATGGAGTTATCGATTTTTGATTATGCCTTTCATACATTATCGATAAATATCCATCTTCGACCTGTTGCCTATCTAAAGTTTTGTGCTCAATAAAGGTCTATGGAGTAACATGACAAAAAGAAGATTGAATTTCTGAATTATTTCTTCAACAGGGTACCTTTCAGTCCGTTATACACTACTGCTGCACCCTTTGTCTGTTATCTCTGCCCGTTTTTAATTGTGCAAACAATAAGTACAGAGTATTTTTATGGCCACATTAAAGTTTACTGTTGCACGGCCATTGTTACAAATGGAACGAAGCTTTTACTTGTTTACATTTCAATTTTGGGCTAAATTTAGTCGATTGCTGTTGCCACTTGGACTTCGACTTGCACAAGCTGCCACAACAACAAAAGAAAAGATGGAAAGCAAGAAAGAGAACTGCTGTGTTGCAACTGTGGAGGCAGCGAAAAAAGTTTTGTAACCACAAATCAGGCGGTAAAAACTTTCGGGCGGCCTTTTGCACGTGCTGTGCCCATAAATTCCGCGCACAAATTAAGGCTTCCCAAGGCGCGGAGAAAAGTGGTAGGCAGCCAATCAATGGCCGTGCCACAAGTTGCATAAATTAACCGTTGCACGTGAGCAGTAACAGCAGCAGCAGTAGCAGAAGTAGGAGCAGTCAACGAAGAGCCAGCAAAACTCTCAAGTACAGTTACCATATTAAAGTTTAGTTTCCGTTTCCGTTGCAATTTTTCAATTACGAAATTTGCCAACTTAGCTGACATCAAAAATATGTTCCTAACATATTTATGGTTGCGATTTCTGTTCATGGTGCGGGCGTTGCAAAACATTGTTAATCATACGCCACGAATGCTCAGCATTACATGAAACAAACAAACTTCCAAGCAGAAAAACTAAATTATTTACACATTAGGCTTTTTGGGTTGTGATCTAGATAAAACATATTTGCGAACGTATGTGTTAGGGAGAGTATTTGATATATAAACAAAAACTGGGCAGTGGACTACATAATATAGATGTTTCCATTTGCTGTATAATATATAATTTATTTCATATGTTGTACAAAATGAAAAGCCGAAGCCATTCTTTTTTGCGATACAAATTCTGCCACCCACGGGGGGACACATTCTTACCGCTGTTCAGACCACTCTATTGTTTTTAATAAAATTGCCAAAATGTATTTTGAAATAGAATTTTTTTATGAAATAATTTAATATTTATTAAAACGGAAAAACTTGGCAAAATATCAAATGAATCTGAATTGGGAAAAATTATTATTTCAATATAATATTAAAATATAAAATAAATTGCGCAACACCTAAATTATTTTAAAATTTTTGATTAAAATTTTTTATTATTGTTGAAGTGTATTTTGTTTAATTTATTTTTGATTAAATAAACATATTTAAACATTATATTTTACCCATAAAGACATTTATTAAAGTTTCCAAGGCTTTGTATGTATATTTATGTTAGAGGATGACATTTAGGACAAATAGATTTGATCGAAAAAAATGATATTTCTATAATATATTCATAGAATCATTATATTTATGTACAAAATTATAATAATATATAAGAGAAAAATAAATTGTTTTCTTAATTGTATTTAGTATAAGTAAATAATAAAGACTCACAATCAATTTATCGTTCAGATTTCAGAAATTTATTTAATAATAACAATTACGTGTTGTTCAAGACAAAGTCGCGGATAACAGACATTTCGCTAGTTTTGACAGTTGTTCGTTGTTGTTTGTTGTTGTTTATATTTTCCTTTTTGCTCGCCTCGCTGCGCATTCGTCAAACTTTTGCAAAGCTTTCTAATTACAAATGTAAATCCCCACACGAAACTAGGACCCATGTGTGTGTCTGAATGTGTGTTTTTGCTTATTTGTGCACAACTGGGAGCTAGTTAGAGCTTGTGGCAGAAAGTGCCGGACAGTCGGCGATAATTGTCAATGCTGGGAAGGAAGTCGCGGGCTAGCCAAAAGACCCAGAGCTGGGTATTAGCAGCAGATAACTAGCCAGAAATTGTGTGGATGTAGTTGTTGCTGCTATTATTGTTTTTGTTGTTGGTGCAAAGCGGAAGTGCATTATACTAAGCTGCACAAGTTTGGTCAGCACACGCATACACACGCACAAATGAAGAAGGAGAAGAAATAGACGATTGTGTTGAAATGATTTTCTATTTTGGTTTGGGAAGAGTCTGTGCCAAGATTCACGCACTTAATTAGACGCGTACGCAGAATCGAATGGTATGAACCAGCTCTAATTGCAGCTGCCTGCAGCTGAAGAGCACTGACTGGCTGACTGAATGACTGACTGACTGACTGAATGAATGACTAACTGAATACCTAGTCGAATGAACCTGGCGAAGACTTCAAACGCACCACACGCCACGCGCCACAGCCAGCAGTCGACCTCATTTTTGCTTCGCCACAAGATGTGCCGCTAAATTTAGACAGACCCAAGTCTTTTACAACTTACACATCTAGATGTATATATAAACATATGTATGTACATATGTATGTATATTTATATGTAGTGGATATACACTTGTTCCCTCTGTGCACAGGTTGAGCTTCGGTCGACATTTTGTTTTTTAGATTTATGGATTTTGCATATTGGGCCACAGTGGCTGAAGGCCAACTGCATGGAAGAGTTCAATGCAATTTATCATCAGCTGGGGATTATAGCATTCCATGTCATCCACATAAATATGAATGAGGGGCTGCCAGATCTCTTAAATTAAAATACTCTAATACTTAATTGAGTTTCTGAGCATAAATACAAGTTATATATCAATAAAAAACATTATTGATCGATTCACAATTTAAGTGATTGATGATTGACATAAGACAAAAACAGCTCTGTTAAGTAGAGAAATAAATGGAAGAATAAATAAATTAAGAGCTTAATTTTTTAATTAATTTTTTTTTTTTAACTGATTGTTAATCAGCATAGAGGGTACAGAAAGTGAAACTTAATGAATGTAACTAAAATAATAAAAGTTTAATTATTTTTTAAAATTTAATATGAATAATGATCGATGATCGACATAAGGACAAGATCACGAGCGTCTTAGCCCTAATGGGATATTGAAAATTTAATTTAATCTATTATACATATATAGATATGTTAATATACAATATATATATATATATATATATATATATATATATATATATATATATATATATATATATATATATATATATATATATATATATATATATATATATATATATATATATATATATATATATATATATATATATATATATATATATATATATATATATATATATATACAATATATATATATATATATATATATATATATATATATATATATATATATATATATATATATATATACATATACATATAAATTAGGGTATCTGATGTTCGCCTTTCTTAGCATAGCATTCCTTTAATCATCTCTTTACTTTTGGCGAAGAACAACTTCGTGATCCTAATGTCAACTGAATATTAAATATGTATATGAAATGTACTTCATAATGATATTCATAATGTTGTTGTACGACAGCTATGTTGATCTTCCAATTGTATTTGTGCACGCCGTAAATCATCTTTGTAAGCAACTGTTAACTGGTAAAACAAAACAGTACAAAGACTTGGCCTACTTTCGATTGTTTCCTTCTTGTATTTCATTTTGTAATTGCCGCACGTTTTTGCAATTAAAATTTATATGAAACTATTGAACTCGCCAATTTTTTAATGAATGAATATTTATGCTTGGTTTTTATTGAGCGTCAGCGGGCTGTCAAGTCTTCAGTCAGTCAATTTACAGGCCAAAAAAAAAAAAAAAAAGAAAGAATGAAAAGATCTTACGGAGGCTGCTGCAGGCCTCCGCCTGGCTGATGACTTATTGAAAATTCCATTTAAAAATTGTTTACTCATTGCCCAGAACGACGCAGCAGACGAAACACACATACTCACACGCACAATCAAACGCACACCCACAAGATTGTGCGATCAACTGTCAAGAAAATAAAAATCAAAATTGAACTTCGACTGTGTTTATGTCTGAGACAAGAAGAAGCAACAAGCAAAACAAAAAAGAAATCAAACAAAACAGAAGAAAAAGAGATTAACTCAAGTCTAGCAACATTCAATTTTTGGCAACAACCAACTCTGGGCAACATATGTATGCTTCCAGCAACATCTTTGGCTCAGCCACATGACCTGGAAAATCAACAAAAGAGAAGTCAAGTCTATCAACATTTCTTTCATCAACTAGAGATGCGCAACATGAGTTCGGCATGAGTCCCGAAAATACCAATAAGAGATAGAGATACTGTATAAATTAAAAAGCTAAATTTTTTTATTACTGAAAACTCCGACAATAGTCTAGCAACACGAAGATGCTTCTAAGCAGTGTTGTAGTCTGCGAGCTGTGTTGCATTTGCTAGCATTTTATTAGCCAAGAAACAGCTAATAATAATACAATAAAGTCGCCGCCAAATTTGTAGCAACATAAGCATGTTGCTATGCAGCATCTGCAACATAAACACAAACCTGTTTAGCCAGCAACACACCCCCGCCAACAGCTGGTCGAGCAGCAGCAAGTACGCAACATTTGTAGCACGATCGAACATGATTGTCGCCAATCGGCAATCAACATTTGTGACTCTTACGACGATCGTTCACGATCTCAGTTCAGTCGGCAACCAACTGTTGCTGCAGTCGGTTGTTATTTATAGGGTGTGCGCGTTTTGCACGCGTTTTTAGTCGCTTAAAGCGTCTGCGCAACGTTGCGAACGTTTTCCCGTGATCGTTTTATTTGGCCTGCAAACATTTGGCCAACAAAATTGATGGCTAATTAAAAGCAGCTGATGGCGAGCGTGTGTGTGCTATAAATAACTGCAAATTGTGTGTAAATTGTTCAATTAAAATCGACAAACTGCAGAATTGTCTTAAATATCATATGCTAATTTTCTAAAGAAGAAGAAAAAAAATTGTATGCAAACTCATCTATACAAACATATGCACACATATCAGAAAAATTATTGTGCTTTTTTAATTGTGCGCGTTGATTGCTTTAAATGCTGCTGATTTCATCAAGCATTATATCAATTAAAAGAAATTGTACAAAAAGTTGCCTTGCGCCAATTGGAGGCACTTCGGCCGCTTCACAAGCGGGTCAAGTAGCCCATCTTGGCCAACGAAATAAAACAAAACAACATCGAAACAACACTTGAATTGAGGTAAATGAAAATGTTGGTGGCCGCTGTAAGATGTTTATCAATTTTCCGTCAAATAAAATGCCAGAAATTAACATCAAATCAACATAAACAATGGTCGAGTCATAAAAAAGAAGTCAACACGCATGCCAACAAAAATTAGACCCTCAACGTGGCAGCGGGTCGCGGCTAATTATCATGACACCAACTGTCAAACTGATATGCCACGCCCCTCTCATCTTTATTTGTGCATGTGCGTGTGTGTGTGTGTGTGTGTGTGTTTGTGTGGCGTGTGCGTGTGTTTATGTCCTGTTTCATGACTTTCACTGTTGCCCTGCTATGCCCCGGCAATCATAAATGAACCCTGCCTCCTCGTCAACCTTTTGCCTCGCCTTTTGACTCACCTACAATGCATAACTTGGCCTTTTGTGGCATGTGTGTTTGGAAGAAAAAATGAATAAATAAGTACGTGCCCATATTCCAGTTAAAATCGTAGCACAGCTGTGCAAGGGCAAAGACGTAGCTCAAAAGGGGGCTGAAACGGAAGAATTTGGAAATATTCATTTACGAGGCTTGAAATAGACTTAAAAAAAATAAAAGAAGTAGAGAAAAGATTCCCCTGTCTTTTTTTACCTTTTCTCAGTTATCATCACATATGAAGTTGTGCTTACAAGTCCCAAGCCTTTATATTAATTCAACTAAGAATCTAAAATACATGAAAACATACCGATGCTTTCTTTGTAGACCCCTCACATTGAATTGGTTAAAGTTTATCACTTACTTCGCACACTTCTTGCGCTCAATAAGTCCCCTTTTAAAAAATTTAGCCTACGGCCCTGCCTTTCTTTCATATTTCTCTCGCATGTGCACCTTTCGTTTCATTTGATTTCTTTGTGCCGAGTTTATGGTCGTTTTATTGTTATTGTTAGCCACGAAGAATGGACCAGCATGTGATACAAGCGATCAAATGCTTCATTCTAAATACAAAATTACATAATTATAATTATTATTAGCATTATTATTATGGCCGTTAGCTGTTGGCCTTATTGTGTGCCCCTGTTGTGTGCGGCATTGTTATCAACGCCTTGTCAAATCTTAATAAGCTGCTCCCCACACACACACACTGTGTGTGGCTTTCGAGCCACATTCGCATCTGGGCAGTAGCTACAGCTTTACATATGTACATGTATGTGTTTATTATAAAGCTGAGAGTTCATAGGTTCACCCGCTGAGCTGTTGGAAGCCCGGTCATCAGTCAGTTGGTTAAAGCCAAGCGTTTAGGCTAGCTGCAAAAGGCGGCTAATGAGCTTTTATTTATCAATGACAGCGAGTAGATGGGACTATGGGGCTTCGGGCATCGGAACTTCAACTAAGCGCAGCTCCAGCAAATTGAGCGTCAAATTTAGCTTGACTTCGACTGTCACAGAGCTTAGCTGTTTATTAATTTAACAACCAGGCAGGCGGCTAGCTAGTCGGCGGGCCAGGCGGGCGGCCAGTCAGCAAAAGAGCCACATTAAATTTAATTTTCTGGCTAATTCAAACAAAGCCAAACACCGCGATGAGGAACTGAACGGAGGCGACGGCTGGGTAGGATTGGGTCGGGCTGTCGGTGTGCAGCAGCTGTCAGCTGTTGGCCAGACAGAATTGGGCTTTTTGTCTAGCCAGATAAACGTTGATATGGCCAACAGGCAACAGACAACAAACTGCAGCAAGCGGCAAGCGACAAACGGGCAAACGACTGTTGCAACGGTTTTTGGACTTTGGCCTCGAGCCGTGTTTGCCGCCTGCTGCACATTGAGCTGCCACTGTGGATGATGAGTCACGATTTCGAGTGCGCTCATCTGTCTGTGTACACTGTGAAAGTGTGTGTATGTGTGGCATGTGAGCGCTGAGTAAGGTTGTTGCTTCAAATGAAAATGAAACCCATTACAAAGATTTGACTTTAACAGTGGGAGAACTAATGATATACATAACACTGTTTAACAGCAGTGCAATTGGCTGAACCAAGATAATTGTAAATTAATTATTTTCTTAGATATAAAAATTAAAAAATCTGTTTTAAGTCATAAAATTGTTGTTTTTCAAGAACTTAATAAACTGTTGCATTCTTATCTACATGGTAAAGCTAAGGTTTCTCTGTCTTAGCCTAAAGTAATATGAGGAACTGCGACAGAAGTATCTCTGCCATTTTCAGACTAAATCATATTAAATTCCATTTATTCACCACATTTAAGATATTCAGAAGACCTGCTAAAGAGCCAACGTTTTCAGTTGTACATGGGTGCAGCTGCCTTTGGATCCAAGCATTAGTTCGGCTGTTAAGCAGCCAGGCGAATTTGTCTGTTTGAGCCGCACATTAATGCCAAAGGCAAAAGTCGGTCAAGCTTTCTGCATGGCTTTCGAATCGATTTGTGCACGACAAATGGCAACGGTATTTGTCTCCAGTCTTACTTTGTCTTCCCTTCCCTTTCTATCTCTCTCTCCCTCCCTCTCTCTTGCGCGCTCGCCCTACCGCCCTCTCACTCTCTTTTAGTCTGTCTAACAACTTCCGCAACACATTTGTCCAATTTGCAAACAAAACATTTTCAATGCTCAATTGTGCCCAATTATTTTTGGCATGTGCACAAAAAGGTGTGGAAAGTGTTTCCCAATGCCATAAATTCTGTTGCCAATTAGTAGGGTTGTCGCTTGTCGACTCAATTAGCCGGGCGCTGCTTAACTTAGCCAGAACATAATGTTTACCTTTTGAATTGCGGTTTAATTAGAGAGAATTCTCAGACATAATGTTTACCTTTTGAAGCTTGAGCAGAATATAGCTTTAAAGTATTTTTCTCGTAAAATTCCTTTGAGTCCCTTTAACTAATTAGTTAGTCACTTAGGTATCCCACTATAACTCCATGCTTTTTGAATTCTTTAATATAGTCTGATAAATTACTGAGATTCATATATGTATTAAAAATTCTTCAAGAACTTCTCATACTAATTCTTACTATAAACAAACTCTTATTTTTTTCTTCTTTGTATTTTTATAAATCATTTAATTTTGTTGCTTAAATTGTCTTCGAGATTATCTTTAGTTTCTCATGATTAATTTAACCATCTTTTAAGATGTATACTTTCCCAAAAAATGATAAGAAATACCTTTGGCCAAGCAACCTAAAAACTTTTTTGAGTTATATTCTCTCTATTATTTATTTAGCAATATTTAATTTTTTATGTATTATGTATTTAAGTATATATTTTTTATTTTTATTTGTTATTTTTTTAAGCCCAGCTCTTTGACTTAATTCAAGCATCATATATGTATATATTCCTTTGAATTCCTTGTGCAAATTTCTCACTCTAAGCAATCTCTTAAGCTCTCATTTTTAATGTCATCAAGAGCTGGCCTATATAGATATATATCTCATCATCGCCATCAGTTTTCTCAGGAACTGTCTGGCATATGCATATATCTCATAATTAAGTGGCACCAAAGAGCGGCAACTGTGTCTTTGTCCTCGACTGGTTCATAAATCCAACTGTCCTGCCAGACTGTAAATTCTCGAAAATGTAAACGCCAATGGCACGCGCTCTTAGCTCTGCAAAGCGCGACCGTATTAAATACAAATAAATTCATCACAGATTCAGCTGAAGGTTTTTGAACTCGCCGGCCAAATGTTTAACCGGTTTTGCGCGGCCGCCTCGCTGCCCAGTTGCCCAGTCGCCCAGCCGCGGGACTCTCTGTGGACTGCATTCAAGGTCAGTTTATTTGTTGCGGTTTGCGAAATTTTGCTGTCTGTCCATGGTGTGTGGTTAAGGCTTAAGCTTTGTTTACGATGCCTGCTAATTGTGGGTCATCAATAAGGCGTCAAAGGAGCTGCCACCCGCCGGACCACACACCATACGCAGAGCCCATCCAAAAGCCACATAAAGAACGGAAATGGGTGCTACAAATTAGCGAACTTCGAGGTTTGCTACGCCGTTACGTCCAGCTCTCGTTTGTTGCATTGTGTGAAACAGTTTTTGGTGCTGTGTGGTTTTTCTGTTTGCTGCTATGTGTGTGTGACTGGTGTGTGCGGTGTACATTTCTTACCAAAGTAAACAAATTATTTGATTTCATTTGTTTGCCGCCTGCGGTTTGCGGCTTGTTGTTGTTGGCGGCAAACTTCACTCAAAAGTTATGTTTAGTTTTTTGTTTCCATTTTTATTGAAGGGCAGCTAGCGGACTATTTAGGAATTTAAGCAAGTTTCGTGGGCGATATTTATAATATATATAGAACTAACAGGCAATCAATATCCATTTAATCGAAGTGGTAGCTGTGCGAAATCAATAGGCGGTACGCGGTAGGATTTCCTGGAAGGCAGAAACGCAAGGCTTAAAAAGGTAGCTGGTTTCAGCTTGGGTTGAGTGTGATTCTTGGGAGTGAAGCAATAGATTTTTGGAAGTGATTGATTGAAGTATAATTAGGTATTATTATGATAGAGATTATCAAAGACTTACCAATTGTTTAAGTTAAAGCTGGGAATAAGTAAAGCGTTAGCTCGTTGCTAAAGAGTAGAAGAGAATAGTTGAAACTGATATGAAAGTATTTTTTCGAAAAGAGAATACCAAAGTGTAGCTCTAGAAGTGGGGCCTTTGAAGGTAGGTCAGCGCAAGTGTAAGGTTGACTCTGCTTTATTTTTACCCTTTTGATCAGATGACTATTTAATTATATAGAGAGACTCTGAAAGATTATTCATAATCCGAGTATTTGTGTAGAGTGTACTTTTGCACTCTAGGTGTAAGGGCAAGGGTGTAGCCACTTTTTTCAAATATATATCATAAGCTCTATTTTATCATCTGTATATATAAATATATATAGATACCCTGAAATTTTCGTTAAAATTGCAATGAGCTATTCACCAGGAATTCTAAGGAATAGAACTTGTTCATAATTAGTGTAGATTTTGTCTTGATTCCAAGACTTCTTTCGCTCAAGCAATGGGCACAGAGCCAAAAACTTACATACAGACACTGCTCGACAATTAGTCAGGGAATTGCAAGCCCACATAGATAAAATAAAAAAATCTACAATTTATGCTGAGGTGGGCGTTGCATTTTGTCAAATGCAGAATTTGTTTTTCGTATTCTCTATTTCTTTTATTTGTTACGTGTTTTGCAATGCATGCGAAAAGTGAGACGCACAGCTGCAAGTTGTATGTGGGTGGTTGCAACTGCATCTGCATCTGTGTCGGCGTCTGCGTCTGCCTCTGCGTCATCATTATCATAAGCTCTTCATCATGATCATTGAGATTTATGTTTGTGTTTATGCTGTTGCTTGACATTTCCGCCGTCGCGCTACTCTTCAATCACAAAACGACAAGCGCGACAAAAAATGTACATCACGTAGCCAAAATAAAAGTAAATACAAATTTTATGAATAATATACGAAAGAGTTTTGCAGAAAGCGCAGCCGGACAATGCGCACCAAAGTGCCAGACAATAAAAAAGCAAGCCAAAGCGATAAAAGATAAGGCACGTTGCACAGATTGCAGTTGTGCTTGCTGACTTGTTGGCTTGTTGTCTTGCTGCCACGCCCACCACCTCCCGCCTCCCGTCGCCTGTCAATGCGATTTTAATGAATGAGAGACTCGCTCTGAATGACCATTGAGCAATCAGCAAAGCAACTACAGCAAACACTGCATTTAACATTAACTTTAACATTAATGTTAGCGTGCGCCATGAAAGAGCTTTCACAGCAGAAGCCACGAGAGCAATCGAGCACTCAAACTGATTGAGTGGAGTGCCAGCTGAGCAGTCAGAGCTGAGAGCTGTTTGCAATCGTTTAGCAGAAAACTTGAGAGACATTCAACAATCATCTTAATACCATAATGAATGATGGGGCTCAGTAGTAAAAGTTACTGAGTAGGAAGTGAGGAATCCAGAAAAGAATGATCAAAATGGAATCCAAATTCGTTATTTGTCATACATTTGATGTGTTTTTATCGTAAGTCCTACGTGGAGTGTAGAATAGATAGCAACAGATTGTTATTGAAGTAAGCTATGATTATCTTATATACCGAATGCTGAATTTGAATTTTATAACAAATTTGAGTTTCTTTTTTTTAATTACTTAAGGTTGTTATGTGTTTGTTGCTCGAAATTATTATGCTGCTTGTAATTTATTATATTTTGCAAGCTTGATTAACTAATCTTAAGTCGATTTCTGCCTTGTAAGCCATGAAATAGTTCGCTTTAACAGGGAAAGCAAAGCATTTTATAAATTGTCTTGAATTATCTATATCTTTCAATCAAATTCGTATTATCGCCATAAGCAAATCACATCGCACAAGCATACCAAATGCAATGTTTTCCACCTTTTACACGCTCAATGGATTAATCTTTCACACTACATATATGTCGCTGTCTCCCTCCGTCTCCCTCTCCCTGATTAATACGCCTCATTTGGTGTGGCAACACGTAGGAGCGCATTAAAATGAATAGCGCATAATCGAAATGTTGATTGAACACATTTAACATGAGAATTGGCCGCATTGTATTCTGTTGGCTTGGGAATATGGCCAATTCGCATGAAATTAACAAGGAAGAAAGTCGCTGGGCGCATGCGTGCGATTCGAAATTGGTTGCCAGCCCTAGCTCCAAGTGCCAAGTGCCAAGTGCTCAGTTCCAAGTTCCAACAACCAACACAGCGATCCGCTCTGTGGGTAGTCACGCATTCGGTGCTCATAAATCTTGTTCGCGAGGCGTTGAAAAATTGTATGAGAAATGGCAACAGTTGCGACTGCGCCTCAGTTTGTGGCAGCAAGCTGAAACGCCTGGACTCATGGGTTGGGCTGGGTTTTTTTTTGTTATTGTCAAGACATAGGCGCCCCTCGCCTGACTTGGCCTGGCCATTGTTATGGCAGAGCTTTAGTTTCCTTTGGGCTCTTTTTATTGACTTCTTAGCACTGGTTGCAGGCCGCGCTCATGACTTCATTAGCAGCCAAGACTCTACGCAATTAGCCACGCTTCATTGCCGACAAATCAGTTGCTGTTGTTATGATTATTAGGGGTAGCCCCTCCTCGCTTCATTCATCATACTCGTATGTAGTGCAGTTAGAGACGTTCATTAAGATTGACAGGAAATCATAAACTATAATTTGAGGCCTTGTACACTGATTGACTTGTGATTCTTAGCTAATTGAGACGTACTTCTGAGTACCACTGCAACAATATTTTGTTCAGGTCTGACTATACCATAGAAATATTTAACTGAAATATGAAAGTGCAAGCTGTTCTATATTTTCTAATTTTTACTAATTGTTATTTAATTGTTGTAGTGAACATATGTGGAAATTAATATTTTTGAAATTTGAAACTAAGGCAAATGGAAGCCCATTGCTTATTTGGCTCTAAATATTATTGAGAGTTTAATAGTTTAATAAAATAAATAATAAAAAATAGTAAAATAATTAAAAGTAAAAATGTGTATAGAGAGTGGAAGTGTTTAGCAATGATTAAGATAACAATAGCTAGCTTTTGAAACGTATACCTGTAAATAAAACTTGTAAAAAAATCAAAATATTTTCCAACGATCATTTATAATGCTTCACAGTCTCTTGCACAAAATTACCCGCTTTAGAAAGTTCGCATGAACCAATTTGTGTGTTTTCAATAAATAAACTTCCTATTTAAAATGCAAATATTATTTCGTTCAAAAAGTTTTAGCAGCTTAAATAGTTAAAAAAATCAACCATGATGTAAACAACTACATAAAATTGCATAAATCATGTTATCGCTAAACAATAGTCATATATTTTGTAGAAGAGAAACGTGTTTAATCATCTTTATATAAGCTAATACATTATATAATAATGTTCGATGTTAAAACAGTTATGCCATTTCCAAAACTCACAAATACATTGAATAAATTGAAAATTATGCTATCGATAATATTCAAACAGCTGGAATAATACACTATTTTCACAGAAATTGCTGCATTGAACTATAATTCTAGCTCACTTGCCACTCGACTCGTAGCACAAACAGGTTTTGTTTGCTCTGCATAGCGCTACATTTGTTTTAATGGAAATTAGTTGACTGCATTAAGTCGAAGTCCAGAATCCAGAACTAGCAAATTCTGCAATAAATTCTAATTAAATTTACATGGCAATTTTCAGTATTCAGTTTTCAGCATTTGCCTGAAATTTCCACTCTTATGTTTAGCAAATATTTGTCAGTTGGCAAATTGACAGCACCAAAAACCGCAAAGCACGTGTGGGAGGGAGATGAAGAGGAGCATAGAGAGTTGTGTAGAGAGAGGTAGCAGCTAGGAGCGAGGAGCAAGCAGCCTGATGTGCGCCTGTTGATGTCTGCTTGAGGACTTCTCCTACTGCAGCTCCGACTACACGTTGTTAATATTGACATGACAAATAAATTGGCCTACTAGGTTGCGGACGAAACGGGCGGGCAGGTGGCTAGTCCTGACAGTTGGTTAGGAAGCTACTGCGGTTTGGCTGCCAGGCAAACAAACCTCAAAATAGTTTGGCAAAATTATGCATTAATGGCAGCAGAGGTTTCAGGGCGAACGAGAGGCTGGGAAGTTACGTGCAAATAATGCAGTTAAATTGTTGTTGGTCTGGCTAACAGCAGAAGCGGCACCAACAACAACAACATCAACAACGGCAGCAACAACAATGGCTAATTTGGCTGAGAGCCGACAAACTATGCAAAATTTACACACGACTCTCCGATGATTACGTTGACGACAGGTGCCAAAGGACACCAGCCATATCAGAGCGCATCTAACGGTACAATTCCGAGATCTGTATGTGTGCGTGTGTGTGTTTATGTATGTGTGCATTCGACAACTACCGGCTGGGACAATTGTTAATTGCATTTGCCAGTTGTCAACATGACCAGAGAAACGTGTAGAACATTTTTTATGAAAGCCACTGATTTGCTCTAGTTCAGAGTGTAAGAGGGCCTGCAATGTGCCCGGTAAAAGATTGCTGCAGCTGTACCAAAATACCCCCAAATCAAGAATTGTGTACCAATTTTTGTTTAATTTTCCTTCTGCTTCTGCTATTTTTGTTGCCTTTTTTAACTCAACTCAACTGGACAGAAACTTCTCAATTTGTGCAAAGTTGTCCGTGACAGCTGCTGCGTCCTTCACTCAGTACATCAGATTGTCATGTACTCCATCACAATAGCAACAGCAACAGCAACAGCAACAATAACAGCAAGAACTACAACAACTTAGTACATCACTCAATTTGTAGGCTTGTCGCTGCGATCTGGTAGCTAACAGAAAGAAAAAAAAAATTGTCAAATCGTTGCCATAACAAGCACCAAATTGGGAAGAGAAATCACCATGAAGTTTAGATACTCTAAAGAGATAGATACTCTAAAAACTGTTTATTTGAATTGTGTATATATTAAAAAAAATCTATTTAGGGAAACTTAATCAGCCAACTATAGCCAAATCATTCAGCTTATCAACTAAATATTTTGATCAGTGGATTTCGATGTGAGCTTAAATATTTAAAATATCAATTCCCTATTGAAGACGGCCAGCTATCAAAAGTAATTTTCCCTAATGTTTCTTTTTCTTATGTGTTATAAAGCTGACCACAAAGCTAATATGCCATGCTTGCAGCTCTGTTAAAATGCAACGCCTACGCGGCAGCAGGAGCTGCAATGGCAGCAGCAGCTTTAAAAACACGCCAAAAATTGTAAAATGTGTGGCAAGAATACAGATATTCCTATATATTTATATGTGATATATATATAGCTGGATACATATCTTGTACATACATATATAAATATATATATATATATATATATATATATATATATATATATATATATATATATATATATATATATATATATATATATATATATATATATATATATATATATATATATATATATATATATATATATATATATATATATATATACTCGTGTACTCGTATATCCATATGGCAGCAGTTCGTTGCAGTTGCTGCCACACGCTTGACACTGACAATTGCACATTGCGTTTTTGCTGTTGCGTGTTCAAGAGGAAAGCCCAGCCGCATTGTCCAGGGTCCGGGTCCAGGTCCGTTGCTCAGACAGACAGACAGTTGGACATGTTAACAGCAGCGGCAACAGCAACAATAATAACAACAACAACAATAAAGACAGACTGCCAAGTGTCAAAGTCAATATGCAAAAAAGGTAGAGAGCCAAGTTAAATGTTGACAGTTGAGAAATGTAACCTTCAAGGATGCATCCATTGCGTTCGTCCAAGACATATGGGTTGGGAATATACTCGGCTAGAAGAGCTGCAGATACTTAAACATATGTAGAGAGAGAGAGAGAGAGAGAGATAGATATAGGGAGAAGAAGAGGTATCGCATATAAATGAATGAATGGCTCGAATTAATGCAATTTTAAAATAGGGCGTGTGGGCTAAACAATCGATAATATATGTAGGTAGGCTTGACTGTGGATTATAGTCTACTTACAATAATTATAGAGTAGAGCTGCTTTGTAAGTCAAATTTTTCTTATATAATTTGTATTCAATAGTTGTAAAAACTCAAATTTTAAGAATATGAAATAGAAAATGACATAAATAGCGAGGAATTGCTTAATCATAGTTACAAGTATCTTTAGTCTTCTGATTTGTGAAAATTGTGTTATATGAATAGTAAAACGAACCAGGAATATATTCAATATAAAGAAGTATACTCATATTATTTGTATTGAATTTTTATAATATTAATATTATACATATTAAATTATTAGGTATACATATTTCTAGTAGCTTAATTTTTTCTTAGTTCTGTCAAAGTTAGGCAACAAATAGTAAATTATGAATACAGAATATTGTCTTATTGCATCTTACTCTTCAATATTCTCTTGTGATTAGTTAGGCTTTAAAATAAAAACCGCTTAGCAAAAGCTGTCGAATGTTGTGCAATCTGTTGACTCATTTTGTTTTGAACACTTCTCTGGAACAGTTTATAATTATCAGGTATTATACATTTGCCAATTTTGCCTTAATTAGTTCTGGGCTGGAAAAGAGTGTTGGGCCCAACCACACAAACACCTCAACTAATCAAAAGTTAATCAAATTTTTACACACACGTAATTGCAATATTAAATAAATATCATCTGACATTAATGCGTTCACATATATACATAACTGTATTTTCAACAAATTTTAAATTATGCAAATTGTATTTATGGCCATTTTCATTTTGAAACACGCTAGAGCAAAAATGAAAAAAGATTTTTTTGAAATTCTATCAAGCAAATGAAATTTGCTGTGCGCGATGCGTGGTAAATTTTATTAATTTTGCATGCGTAAGTTTATTATGCATAACAAACAACATGCTACAACAACAAGAACAACAACGACAACAAAGTCAGTGTTTAATGTTGCCTGTAATTAAATGTTGGCAGCCTGCTGGCGTGGTGGGGGCGTGTTGACTGAAGGGGCGGTAAAGGTGCCCAAAGCAACGCCTAACGCGTTCTGACAGCGCAATTATGAGCTGTGCTAATGTCATCGTATCCATATTCATATAGCCAAATATAGTCAAAAATAGCTATATTGCTATATCTGTAGATGTTTCTCTATCGCTCGCCTCCAGCTTTCCGCTGACACACCCGTCTCTAACTGTTGAAATTTTCTTGCCGCGTGAACTGTTGGCGTGCCAAAATTAATGCAACGCTTGCGGCGCCTCAAAATGCAAATCCAAAGTCTTTTGCTCACTTATTTCACAATTGCAATTGCGACTGCCACCATAAAACCCAACATCAATTACAGTCAAGTCGATGGAAAACCTTTTGATTTGGCAATAATAAAAGTTGACCTAGTTTGATTTTCTGTTCAAGATTTCGCGTGCCCTAAAGCCAGATAGTTGAGATGTTAAGATGAGTTCTTAATGTTGCGAAAAAGTTACTTGAACTTACATTTAAATTAAATTTCATTTAAATATTTTTTTGCTCCTTAACATTTATGAATCTCCTTAACCAGGTATAGGGTATAACAATTATTACTAATAATATTATCTGACCAATTCTTGGCAATAAATGCTTATCATATTCTAAAGTAGAATATAGCCGAAAAGATAAATTTTTGGCAAAATTTGAAGCCCAGACAATTGTATATATGGTTATAACTTTGATGAAGTAGAGGTATATTTATGCAAAATATATTATATCTTATATTTATCATATCTTTTTCCTTACTGATGTAAGTCTTTTATAGCTTGCTGCCAGCTTATAAAAATACTCTTTTACCAAATAACAAATAATTCCAAGAATTTTAAGTTTTTGTTAGCATTATCTTCAGTCTTACAACTGTCAAGCTGTTGACCCGGTTAATGCACATTTAGGCATGCGTTCTGGCTGTCTAACTGGTTCACATAACTTATTTATGTTCTAAGCAGGTGCTGTTCTTAATCTCTGTGCCCATCTACACGATCAAAGTGCTTCCTCAACGCGAAGCTTTCATTTCTTTGGCCATATGACGACTTCCGCTTCGGCCATTAGCAGCTAATTAACTGAGCTTAAATGCACATCAGAGAGAAGCGAGCGCAGCTGATCAAAGCCACATTTCGTTTATAGTCAACACCAACACCAATTTGGTCAACAGGGGACCAGTTGAAGGAGCGGGCTGTGGGCGTGGCTGCGAGTGCTCAGCGAGTGTCAAGTTCAAGCTAAAAACAATTGAAATAGTTGCGCATTTCCATTTGGTGATTGATTTCGAATGCTAATTGATGGCCAGCAGCACCTGCGGCTGACAGTAAAGAGAAAAAGGAGAAGAAAAAAAAAAAACGAAAATAAAAACAATTTTAGTTTCTTTTAAAAAGACTGATGATCTAGCGAATACCATGTATTTCATAATTATTCGTAGTACTTTAGACTGAACAACTGATGGACTCAGCCATGCCCTTAAGAGTTGATATGTTCATTAATCAAAAAATTAATATTCACAGATATTGCTGTGAGTATATTATATAGAGTGAAAAGTAATTATGGAAAATGTATGTATTAGTATAAACTGGCCTCTAATAGAGAATGTAATGAAAGGTAGTTTAATTATCAAGAACTCTCGATCTCTTTATACAGTATTAATACCAACATAATTTCTATTGTATCACAATATAAAACAATGTTTAAAATATGCTTTAAAAGTCAGCTTCCCAATATAAATAACTATCGTATATTATCAGAGACAATGATAGACTGATAGACATACCCTCAAAATATATATTTTTTCTGTTAAAAACAGTCACAGCGACAGTATACCCTCTCACGCCGTACAGGGTACAGGGTACTACGACCAGCCACAACAACAAACAGTTAACCGAGCTAAATGAAATGCAAATAAAATGTGGCCCAACGATTCAGTTTGTCACCTGAAACCTCGTTGAAATATTGACTCCTGACTCTGACTCGCCCTCGCCATCGCCCTCTTCCTGTGCCTTTGCCTTTGACTGTGACACCTGTTCCACAGCTTGTTTAGTTTCAATATTTCATTTGCTTGCACAGTCCATTTGATTATTTACCTTTATTTTTGTTGTTGTTGCCTTTGCCATTGCCATTGCCGTTGTCGTTTGGTTTATTTTCCAGCAGCGCGAAAATTCAAAATTCACGCTTCACGCGCGGCTGCTTTTCCAGCAAAAATCTCTGGGAACGGATGTGCATTCGTAAATGACATTCGCAGTCATCAGACCAAATATAAATTAATAGAAATATCAAATTCTTAAATATAGCTTGTCAAATATCATTTTGGATTCTTTTCTTCTTTTTTTACCTGTCTGCGTAGCGCTACGTGAGCGAAATTTTTCTTGTGCGTGTTTATTTTTTCGGGGCTCTTCCAATTTTATGCCTCACACGTTTCGGAGGCATTTGTGTGTTGGTGCCATTTTATTTATGAGCATCATAAATATATAGAAGAAAGAATTCTTTAGTACATTTTAAGTACATGCACAAAAGTCTCGTCTCGGATTCTGCCTTATGATTATCTTTTTGACAAACCCCAACCGCCAAATGAACTGCCTGCTGACAAATGGCACGTGTTCTTTTCATTTGTCTGCTCGCCAAATCATTTGGGGGTACATCAACCTTGCCTATAGGCAAAAAGTACAGGTAGACTCTAGAATGGCAAGCAAAGCTCAAAGTCAAATTTTTGTTAGTCAACAAAATCTTTGCTTATGAACTCAGACTCTAATTACTTAAGCGTGCAATAACTTGACCTAAGCTTGAATTTGTACAATGAAGAAAGCTTTGTTTTCTGTAGAAATTAACTGAGTATCTCTTAAGCCATAAAGCAGTACTTGGAATTGCTACATGGAGCTGTTTAGATTTCTTAATTATTCATTCAGCTACGATCTACGAAGATATTCTTTAATATATTTTGCTAAATTGTGAACAATGTATATGTATGTATGCATACTACATACACTCGATATGCTCGATATACTCTAATAAATTTATAAGTTCTGTGTACTCAATATTGTAGGGTATATACACTATATACTACACTATATACTAAATATACTGTTTATACTCTATACATTACTCGATATACTACGTGTTCTCTATATACCTACCATATTACTTATTAACAGTATCTATGGCATACATATCTTTAGCCTAACATGTTTTTTGCTAAATCAATAGGGTTTGCAGCGTTTTCAATTAAATTAAAATAGAATATTCAATTATTGCATTGTATTTACAATTGGAAAGCAATTTGAATCCATAAAATAAACCCAGCCAAATAACAATTTTCGTGTGTTTCTGCCTGCAGCAGAATCTACATGAAAGCAAGCAGAGTATGTATTGTATAGCGTTCTGCTAATTGCAAAAAAATGGCAGTTTTTAGCCATTTTAGCCGTTTTTACAGATGGCCAAAGTGGAGCAACAAAATGCAGATGCTACAAAGAAAATAAGAAAGCATGTATGAGAGATAGAGAGAGAGAGAGAGAGAGAGAGAGAGAGAGAGAGAGAGAGAGAGATGAGAGAAAAGAGACACAGTTATGAGCAAATCAAAACAACGCAGCATCTAAATGCATGCAAACAATGTGTCCGCGCATGTGAGCATGTGTGTGTGTGTGTGTGTGTGAGCCTTAGTGTTAGTGTGGCTTAAACAATACTCAATGCATAAATAACTACAAAGCCGGCGAAGCTCAAAAAACGAATGCTAGAAATAAAAATAGGAAAGCTTACTATAGCAGCTGACCAACTGGCAGATACCCTATATTTGTAAATGTGATATATAGAAGAATCAAGACTGCTTCACCGCTTAGTCAGACAACATAATGTGTTTGTAATATCTGAAATTGATGAGTTTAACGAATGAATATTAAGTCAGAGAATCCTATTCCTATGCTTGCCTTAGTTTGCATTTCCATTACTGCACTATACCCCAATTTCACCCTCCTTTTCATGCGAACAGGGTATACGTAAAAAAATTGGCATGTACAATAGCGTATCTAACAGATATACGGGCCATAAACTATGAAAAGCGTATGCTCATTGCCGAACTGCTGCCACGCCGCGCCACCCTCTCCCAGTCTCCTTCAATGTATTCCCTCTGTGCTCGGCTGCAGATGAGCAGAGCCATAAAATATCAATTTCGTGTTACAACAAACGCCGAAAACGAACGCAAACTTATGAGAGTCAGTGTGTAGCCGGAGGTGCAAAGCGTGCGAACGGGCAGAACATGATAAACTATATACATATATATCGAAATAAAATGCACAAAAAAGAACGAAGAGGAAATAATTGAAAAATGCATTGCAGTAAAAAGTAAGCAAAGCAAAATAGGTTGATATATTTTCTACAATTTGTATAGGATATGAATTTAAGAAACAGTTGGGACTGCCTCTATATCTACATATATACCCCAAAAAAAGAAAGAAACAGTATGCACTGCTATTTAGCTGGGAGAGTTATGGCGAGTCAGGAAAAGAAATGGCAAAATAATAGATGATGAATGTGATAGACGGAGAATTTATGTATTGAAAATGCATCGAGAGAAATAGATGGGTATACGCAGCAAAAAATGAAAATATCTTACAAAAATGTATGTTGGATATATTTTTTTTTAATATAATATATTATATTATGGAGAAACTTGAAAGAAAAAGTTTTTAATAAAAGGAATTCCATAATTTATATAACATATCTATCTAATAAAACATATTTACCTGAAGAAAAATACAATAACTGATATGAATATTATTATCATTTGATAAAATGTATTCATAATGAATTATTTGTAGACCATATAGAATAAGATATTGGGATTAATATATCTGAATAATATGTATAAATCTTATTGGGGAATATTATATATTAAATACATTTTTTTTAAATTTTAAGAACCTTTCAATGTTTTATGAATTAAAAATACTTGTTTATATCTGAAGCGGCTTCTACATAAATGCCCTCGACTGTAATTCATTTGCCGTCACGGTTGCTATCGATATGAGTGCTCTGCTCGTTAGCATATATCATTTCATTGTCATCTGGTTACATTTTGTAAACATTTGCAATTATTTACTTTTATGCATATATAAAAATAATAAAAATACATTTTCGACACAACAGAAATTCTGATGCCTTCTCTTCCCCCATTTCATTTCAGGTGAGTGTGCGTTGAAGAAGACAAAGGAAAAATTTAAAAAATGTGATTTTAAAAAAAATACACACACACAGCAACAACTGTTTGTATTCAAGCTTAAAGCAAACATTGCAACAGTGCGAAAACAATAATAACTCTCAGTAATTTAATTTGCTTGCCGAACTGGCGAACTGGCGAATTGGCGACAACAGTGCCTGCAAAATAAATGATGCACTTATTAATTAGATGGAATTTTCGATGTATGCGCATATTTGTGCGAGGCCGCGATTACAATGGCCAATTAGTGTGCTAAAATATTTTTCGATCTGGCCGGGCAAAGGGGGCAGCCGGGTAACCAGGCTGCCGGGCAATCAGTTCTGGCTCATGCGTGTATTTATAATTAATTTCTGTTTGCGTTCATATTCAATTCAATACGCTGCATTTGGCTAACGAAGTTTGGCAACGCTGCTGCCATAATTTCTGGCATACTATTTGCCCAACTCCTTTTCTCTTTCACTCTTTCTCTCTCTCTCTCTCTCTCTCTCCGCCATATTAGCTTGCTCTCTGGCAGTGGCGCAAATATTTTGATGCAACATGCAATTTCTCCTAATCTAAACATTCGCATCGCGGCGCAAAGGATAAAAATGAAAACAGCTTAGGGCAGCCTAGAGTGAAGTGGGAGAGTGGGAGGGGAGTAGGAAAAGTGGGCGAGACTTGCATAACTTAGGGCGTAACTAAAGCAACGACAACGACAACGACAACGGCAACGATGCTGGCAGCCCAGAAAACCCAATTGTGTGCCAATGCAGCCAGCGCTGAGACACAAATACACTGTGAGAAATCAAAGTGCAGCTTAAGAAAATTAAATTTCAAGCTTACAGCTGATTGCAACACGTAGAAAGTGGATGGGAAAAGGTTGAGCTTTGCCGCGGTTCGTTAAGGCGAGGCGATACATGGCTAGAAAGAATTTTCAAAATGAAATTGGGTTTATGAGTGTAATAAATTTTATTTATGAAGAACATAAATTTTAAGTTTTATTTAGAGTAAAAGTAGTAGTGGAGAGGTTTTGACAAATAAATTTTAAATTACTTTTTTCACAATTAAGTTCTTATTATAAAATCTTAGTAATATTATTGTTAGAATTTAGATTTGGATTCCGTTGCAAACATTTCAAATAGCAGATAACTTAGATAAGGTTATCTTGGCTGTTGGGCTTGAACAGCATGGTAATCATACACAAATTCTCATTGATCTAACTAAATTGAATCTATTTTCGTTGAGCATACGATAGATTGATGTTTCAGCAGTTCCATGGTTTCAAATCAAATCAAATCCATATCAAAGGTTCTATTCAAGCAACTTTGGTTAGATACGCAACGAGCGGCCTCATTTCTCTGATATCTGATTTAGACATGATATAGATTCCGACTTAAGACTTCTTCCTACATATTAGTCTAGGCTTCTTGGGCATACACTTGTCACATTCAACTCCATGTGCTCTGCATTTTTGCTCAGTGCATTGGCCATGGCACGTTTACTTGCATGCATTTGCTCTGCCACTTTCTTCTGATGCCACGCCCAGCAGCTGTGGGTGCAGGAGGTGGAGCAGAAGCCGCTGAAGGGGCAGCAACAACAACGGCAACAGCAATAATAAAGGCGGCGGCACCTTTGCCTATCTCTCCAGCTAATCGAAGCTAGGAAGCAGGACTGTGGAAAGGGAGGGAAAGCGGGCCACTTGGCGCTGCGTGCAGTTTGCTTATATTTAGTCCACGTCTAAGCCCCAACTCCCCTTTACTCCTATGGGGCCACCTTAAGTTGCCGCTCAATACCTTTTTTGCTATACGCACATATATTCCTGTCTATCTATATATATATATATATATATATATATATTTGGTATTTTTGCCCGTAAATAATAATAATAATACGTACATATTTAAATTGCCAGTGTGTGTGTGAGTGTATGGGTGTGTTTATGTGTCTGTGTGTTGTGTGTGCTTTTCCGTTCCCTTTGCCGTGGCTGCATTGCATTTCCTGTGCCATTGATAGCCATCTCCTGTTGCTGGCTGTTGTCGTTGCCTGCATTTTTTATTAGGACTCCCTGCAGCTTCCCATTCACAGAGTTCCCACTGGCTCTCCCTGGAGTCTTATCAATATTTCTCTCTATAGCTTTTCATTTGCTGTATTTATAAGTCTTTCCGTTGCTATAGTTAAGAGTGAGACGGAGACCGAGAGAGACAGAGAGAGAGCGCGCGACAGGAGGGGCCATTTCTCCCTCAAACTAAGTCTTCATATTGTGCATTAGCTTTGGGGTCTGCCTCAAGACGTTCAATAAAATTTTGATAGCAATCAATTTAATGCGTCGCGGCACACGCACTTTGCCAATAGATGTTGCCAAAGCAACCACGAGACAGAGCTGCAGACGCGTACGGGGGGCAGAGAACAGGGAAGCCCCTGCAAAAGTAGCTACAATTACGAGCACAAAGTGTACGCAGAAATCTTACTAAATATTTCAACACGGCGTAACACAAAGTATAAAGTAGAGCTGAGAAACGACATCTGAATGGAAGTTGAAGAGGGCGTGGCGTGTAGGCTGAATGCGAAGCTATAGTAAAGCAGCAGGCAATCCCTATATTGATTGTGTTTATCGAGTGAAAGGAAAAGGCAAGCATAAAAAAGTTGATTTACGGATTTCTTTCTAATTAAATAACAGAGTTGATTTTTTTGCCAATTCCTTAGATCTTCAGTACTTTAAATATCTTAAAGTTTTCATTTTGAGAATGTCAAATGAATTTCGAAGAGTTTGTTTTAATAAAGTAAAAAATGTATGTGGTTTCTTATGCGAGTGCTTCCTTATATTAACAGATAATGGATGCATATAAATTAAAAAGGTCTTTTGATTTATTATTATTTTTTTTTGTATTAATGTTCATAATTTAAATTTAAGTAAAACACTATTCGATGAGAAGTCACATCGACGTTTACTATTGGGCAGGACGTTTGTGTTAAAACTCTTCAGGTCTGCATTGGATGTGGATCCCAAAAAATATTACAATTTGAATTGTTTATATCTTGTACATATAATAGTTTCTCTGTTAACACTCAGACAATATAAAAATTATGCTTAAATAGTTTTCATTTTACACAGGAGAAGAGGCACTCACACGCCCATCTCCAATCTAAATTTTAAATGGAATTTGAACAATTTCGCCCGACTGTTCATTTCACTGTTAACACTCATTGTATTTGAAAGTACGCTTGAATGTTATCCATTTGAGTGGATTCTTTAAAAAACTTTTTACATTCCTGGCTTAGTTTCGCTCTCGACTCAAAATACTTTTAGAGCTGTAATTATTTTATGTAGTGCTCGAATGGTCATATCTCTATTAACACTTATCTCAACTCAAAGGGTGCTCAAATGAAATATTTCCATTTGACGCTTGAGCAGATTCTTTCAAAAACTTTTGACGTTCCCTCCACTTGTTAGCCACACATATGCTCAAGGTTTTCAATTACATTTCCTCGCTTCAATCAAATCCGATTTCATTCCTATTTCTTTATTTTTTTCTTTGGAGCCTGGCAACTTTATTTTCGCCTGGGCAAATCGTCGAGCAACGCGCGTGTTGCACTTGCAGCCATTCGTAAATTGAATTTACAGGCTTCGCTCTCCTCCGCTCTACTAATAATTGCCATCCGAGTTGGGAATCGGACTTTGGCAATTGCATTTTCAATTTCTTATCGTGACTCGACGACAATTGTCTAGCTGTTTGACTGACTTGCTCCTGCCGGACACGACCACGAAAGGACACTTGAAATTATTGAAATTGTTTTGCCATTTCGTTGGGGTCCTCCCCTTCCTCGCTCTCACTTCCCCTGTCATGCGCTTCTGTATTGGACCTTTGTGCACGTCTGCTGCACTTGTCTGTGATTATCGCCCTGGAATTTTCTCATTTTGAGTGATTTGAAGAATTTGTGGATTTTGGTTATTGATTTTCAAATGGCACGTCAAATACGAAAACTCAAAGGCAGAACTTGAGGGTATCTGTGAGTGCCTCTTGTCTCTGGTCGCTTGCCTCTTGTCTCTTGTCTGCCTGCCCCTGGCTCACATAGGTTTCGGTTTTGAGCTTTTAATTAGTTGCTAATTTGTTGGAGAATGCATCAGACGTATGCCTTTAATTAAGACCGAAGAGTAAAATTTTCCCTGGGTAACAACTCACAATTTGAACAATGTGGAAAATCATAGAAAGTGTCAGAAGCTAATGTTAGGCTCTTCAAAGAATTTACCAAAGTACAATAGGAATAGATATCTCGGAATATTTTTGCGTTAAAATACAAATATTCAGAATATCTGTAAATAGTTGAGTTAAATTTTACTTAACTAGAAGAATATAAGGCTATTATAAAGTTTTTTTCATATCTTTGCTTAAAATAATGATTATGTAGGAAAGCTCGCTTATCTCAGGATCTGTAAAATTCTTTAACGAACTTTTTAGAATGTGAGTCGAGGAGATAAGTAAGATATTAAATCAAGCAATTAATAAGAAAACCATTCAGAAATATCTAAAAAACATTTACATATTAGAATAAAAAGTTCAAGTAGAATCATTAAAGATTGAGTCTTTAAATTCAAAAATGACTTAATTTGTGTGCTCACACACACCTGATATGTGGAAGAGGCAGAGTATGAGAGAAAGAGCATAAGTACGTGGCATTTGTCACTGATTAAAGCAACGTATTTTTGAATGCCGAAAAATATTTAATTCTCATCATACTTTTTTTTTGGTGCGCTGCAAGCGGTTAATTAAAAAGAGGCTTGGCACAGGTTCTGGCCCAGACACAGGGAACGCACAGATATAAAACATATAGACGACGCCTACGTTGATTTATGGGCGTCGCTTTAAAGTATCTATAAATCAAATGAAATGAAATATATATACAACTATATATATACATTTATACATATATAGATATATATATGTATACATATATATAGATATATATATATATATAGAGCGGATTGTATAAATAAAATGTCATATGTGGCAGGGCGTTGCGTTAAGATCGCACGGTCAACTCTTTAGCAGCACTAACAAAAGCTTCGACGTGTGCCTTGTGTGCGCTCTGTGTCCTTCGATGCCTTCTTTGTTTGACGGCACTTAATCCTACGGACAGCCCGAGGCGTGGCTGGTAGGGGCGAGGACTGTACAAAAGCCGCAAAACGAGAGCGCAATGCATTTTGCGATAAATTCGCAGCGCATTAAACTGAATGGAAGACCCTGAATGGGAATGGCCAGCGATGGAGTGAGGTAGCGGTGTAAGGTAGCGGTTACCATGGATGCTGAATGACCACCAACAATGCGCTGAGCATTCGGAAATTCTGTGCGCTTGGCACACAAACACAATGATAGAAAATCGAAGCGTTTCGCACAAGAATGTCAATAAAGGCAGCGACGTTTGCAGACCTACAGTTGTCCCTAAGGATATGATGGTGTATGTATGTGTGTCTGTTCTGCAAACGTCAGTCGCTGTTTGCTGTCTTCATTTTGGGCTGAGAGCGTGAGAATTGCCTGTGTTCGCTGTCATAATGTTACTGTGCACAGTGCACAGTGGTCAAAAAGACAATGCAAATCTGCACTAAAAAGAAAGCACCTATGTATTAAGTTGAATTGCACTCGAAACCCATTCAAATGGGCTTTTGAAAATCTATGTAGATTAATTTCAATATTAGTTCCTCACAGGGGTAACGATTTATTCTATTAGGGCACTCCCAACCATAGAACTTCTAATTGCTTTTTATATTAATTATTTAGTTTATAGCGAAGCCAACTTTGTTGTTTACAAATATAAATTTCTATATGTATATATAGATTCTAAAGCAATAACTACTTCGCCATTATTTGCAGTAATTTGCTTGAACTATTTATGTATTGTATGACCACTGTGCACACTGCCCTAGGTTTGCATTGATAAGATGCGCTCGCATTGCAATTGACATCGTTAAAGCGAACGACACTATTTGCATTTATTTTTACAGTTCATATTTATTTTTGGCAGCCTTCACTTTTGCCTTATATAAGTTGCTTCGTATGCCCTGTAAAATGATGGGTACATTAAGATTCTGGCCAGTGTGTAATAGGTATATGTTAAACTTAATTTATGAATGAGTATAAAATATAACAAATATCTATATATGTAAAAATATTTAATATATAATTTATATATCTTTTTTAATCGATATAATTTTATTCAACTTCTTCGTCTGTCTTTAAAAACTGCAATTTATTTGTAGAGAGTGGAAGAGTTCTTTAGTGCTGCAATATTTCAATCATATAGCAAAGCATTCTTTTGGGTACCTTATAGTCTGGTATACTCTCGTCATTCAATTATATGTATTTACTTGCGCTTTGGTGGCATCTTTTTGGCTGGTATCGCTTTTCGGCTTGCGGTTGCAGCTCCTGTGGATGCAACAGCTGCGCTTCAAGTCGAGTCGAGTCGAGTCGATTCGAGCCGCAAGTGCTGGGCAAATGTATCTGCGGGCGAGTATCTGAGTTTCTGAGTATCTTTATATCTGCGTCTCTGCATATCTGTGTATCTTGGTAGCTTTGTATATTTGCGTCTTGTGCCATATGTGGCAACTCGCGGCTGACATCTATTGTGGCCCGCTTGACTTTTGTGCATTACGTAAGCGCAGCTCTTGGCAGTCACCCCCAATCCCCTTCACCCGCCCCAAGCATCCCCCCCCTCCAGCACATATTTTTCCAGTCTCTTCTGAATGATTGGAAGTTGTGACTGCGACTACTGTGATGTGAAGTGTGTGTGTTGTCTGTATGTAGTTTACGAATTGGGAATGAAGTGCAGCGCTCCGTTTGACACTTGCAGCTGTCAGCGCGGCACTGATTGATCGATTGCAACTGTGTGTGTGTGTGCCCGTGTGTGGGTGTAGAAGGGTGAAGCGCAATGATTAACTGGGCCAAAACAAACATTTTGAATGCATCACAAACGGAGGTTAATGATTTGAACAGCTGACAAAACACACAAAGATCAATCAGATACGTCAGGTGTTTAGTTAGAATAAAAGAAAAAAGTTTTTGGGTGTATATGAACAAGAGAGAGAGAGAGAATATTAATAATATATTTATTTAACAATTAATAAAAAGTTAATTACAAGAGCACAAGAAAGAAGTTGAAGGTGTTCAACTAGCGCCAAGTGCTATTGATATAACACTAAATATAGGTTTCTTTGCTTCAATCGAAATGATCATCATATCATCATATTTCATTTTTGGTATTATTCTTCGTTACGGCCCTTGTCCATATTGCAGGCAGCATATGAACCTTGTGTTGAAAATATCTTTCGTTGCTTGATGCACTCGAAGAATGACCTCCACCTTTGGCGTCTTCTTTAGAGGTGATGTACGGCTCACGCAAATCATGAAACATATACCAAAAGAATTAACAGTCGAAATGGTCTAAGGACATACCGTAAGGACTAAAGACTAAAGATACAAGAGGTATCGCGCATTGAGATTACTTTGTCATGGATTTTTGTATATATTAATTTGTTGATAGTTTCTTTAAAATTGGAAATAGTCATAGTAGTATAACACTTTTCAATAATATTCGATTTAACTTATACGTGTTTCCTTTCACTCCATGATTTTGCGCGCTTTGGATTGCTCTGTTGTGAAGGTTTTTAAGTTACAGAAACTCGAAATGTTTGGTTGCATAAGAGGTTGCATAAGTTGAGTAAAATAGGAAGTCTGCCATATTATAAAATAATAAAGGAAAAAGACAACGGTGTGGAATAAAACCAATTGATATGCCTACAAAGAAACTGCAAGGGAATCATTTTTATAAATGGTTGACCATGGCGTTCTCTGATCTCGGTATTGGAACTCTGCTTGACTATATAATTGATAATAATTCTTAAGTATTCAAGTTAAAAAAAAAGTTCTGTTCAGTTCCATTCTTTAATATCTACTTTTATAATGATATTTAGTTAGTCGTAATTTCAAAAATTTTAAACGAACATTTATTGAAAATATTAGTTTCCTAACAAGTATTTTTAATATATTGGATATATTATATATATTTTTTAAATTTCACCTAGCTTTTTATTTTGTTCACAAAGCAAATATTCCATTATATTCTATCTCTCTACCATATTCGCTTTTATCTATAATAAGCTACATTTTTAACGTGTTTGAACTTCAGTCAGGTCAAGTGGGACTGCTCTCTATATTTAGAATGATTGATGAGAATGATTCAAGACCCGTTTAGCTGCTGAAGAGCCAACCACGAATACATTTTCACCTTATCAATATGAAAAGTTTACCGCACAATCTTTGCCTTTAAAGCTTATTTTCGTTAAGTAGATAAAAAAAAATAAAGCAATAATAAAATATTCATATCTTAAAAGAATACTTTCTGTAATTAATAATCGCTTTAATTCTAGAAAAAGAATTTCATCCAGATGAGTTTTTATGGTCTATTCAATAAGTGCTTTATTAGCAAGTTTCTTCCTCAATGAATTGTTTCTTACTCCAGTTTTCGCTCTGTGCAGCAGTTAAACGTGCACTCGACAGCATTTATCTATCAATTGTGCGCTGGCAACTTGTTAGCCAACTGCAAGACCCTGCCCCAAGTTACCCCCTCTTTCTCCGCCCATTTACAATTTTTGACCCTATTCAGAAAAACTTTCTTTGGAAGCAGCGCGCGCCGCACGAAATTAATTTAAATTTATTGTCTCAATTTATAATGCTGCAAATTGAGCGTTTGCCAAAAATAAACGTTGACAGCATTCGTTCGGATAGTTCAATGTCTCTCTCAACTGTGCCACGCCCTTTTCTTGCGCCCTTCTTCAAATTGAACTTGAACTTGGCTTTGGCTTTGGCAAAAGTCAAAAGTTTTCCCGTTTAGCAATTGTATCTATGCGAATAGTTATTATAAAGTTTGCCGTCATCTAAGTCTGAGTTGAAGTTTGCTAGTTTTTCTCTCTTTTTCTGTTTAGTGGGCATTCGAGCATTGGACGCACAGCTCGCAAACGCAGCCGAACAAATTGAGTGCACACAGTCAGGCAGACGTTTGTCATTTGTCTGCTGTCATGTCAGTTGTCAGTTTGATTTTTTGACTTTGTTCTTATTGTTTTTGCGTTGCTGTTGTTGTTGCTGTTGATTTTTATGGTTATTTTAAATTGTAACAACTGCTATGACGACGTCCACGACGACAGCAGGCCACAACAACAACGACGACGGACTACGAAAATAAAAAATAAAATAAATAATATATATATGAAATAAAATAAAATGCTAAAAGACAAACAAAAGACAAATTGTGCGCTCCGCGAGAGCGTGTTGACAATTTTTTATAGATTTTTCTATGCTCTACATGTGCAATTTGTGAACGGGGTATATTAGCTGATACAGGAAATGTAGTACAGCATGGCAACTGTCAGGTCTAAGTCTTATTTTATTATTTAATACAAATTTGAATGCTTTGGTAATTTTATATAAAATAATCTGCTTAAATGAAAGTTTCAATAATTCAAGCCTTAATTTTTTACATTTGCAATTTGTGTAAGGGGCACATAAGCTTTGAGTATGGATATAACTCTTTTCGTAATGCAGATATTATAAGAACTAGAGATGTTAAATGTAATATATAAATAAGATGAGAAATAATATGAAATAATTTTTATATATATTTGAAAAAGTATTTTTTTCTTTCGTTTTTGATATAATTAAATTTAAAGAAATCTTTGAATTTATAAAGAGTTTTTTTAATTTTTCTCTTTTTAAAAATGTTTGTTACAAAATAATAATAATTTTTGTATTTTTAAAGCTTTTTATGTTAGTAACACGATCAGTAAGTTTTAACAACCAATAATCCTACTATGACTTTCCAAAGGAGTTTGACTTGCCGAATCCTTATCTAAACTATGGACAATATTTTAGAATAACTCGATATATAGAGTATATACAGAATATGACCATATATAACTATCGAAAAGGTCTTTAATAATCTCGATGACAAATGACGATTTAAAAAATTAGGCAGATATAGGTTAAGCAGCAGTCCTTTTACTTTCGGCCAACTGAATGGTTCAGCTAAAAATATTATATGATAGGATTATTCTAATTTCAAGTGAGCATTGAAACACCTGCTTTCAAAAAGTGTGGGCTGATTCTTGGTTACCGAATTCGATCAAAATCTTTTATTATATCTGAGTAAGCGTGCCCTAAAACTCACGGTAGTAAGACTGTTCTAGAAAGCATAAAAGTCCACGCCTACATTATTTATAGACCGTTTAGACACTGCTCTTTATACAATATCTAAGCTGTAGGGCATCTGGGAGCGCATTGCTTTCCGCTACTCTTGATTGGTTTGGTTTGATACACGAGCTGTGCCATAGATTTTTACAGTCGTTGACGTCTGAGCACTTTATCTTAATGTCAATTTTTTCCGTTCTCTCCTTGACTTCAGTTTGGGTTCGGGGTTTCGGGTTTTCGGGTTCTAGACGGCAGACAGCGAATTGGGCGGTCCGTTTGGTCCCTCCGTTTGGTGCGTGTTGTGCGTGAAGCAGTTAAAACGACGTTCAAGCAAATTAACAATAAAATAACCATTTGTAAGTCAAGTTCGGGCCACGTTTAGAGCTGTCAAAAAATCACGACAGCGTCGCGTTAATGGCGCTTAGAGCTGAGCTGCGAGATAAACTGTCGCTAGGATTTGCATTTACATATATATTAGGCGGGCTTAAGGCACTGTGACTCATCAACTTGCAGCGCGGATTAAATGCACTGTAAAAAATTCTGTAATATCAAATAAATATGTATACATATTTCATAAATATATACATATATATACAAATATTATGATATTTATGTTTAGTTTTTTCTATTTTTTTTTACTACTTCTTGTAGCTTGCAATCATAATTTTAATGTATAACTTTTAAGATTTGATTTGTCCGGGCCTAAGTCCCGAATTTCCTAAATATATTGCCTACAAGCATTCTGTGCGACTATAAAAGCGCAGAAGTTTGCCTATATTTAATTTGAGTCTGTCAATTCATATATAGTTAAACTTGCTTACGTTTTCTTTGAGTCGCCCATAAATTTCTTGCTGTGTATTTGCTCGCTTGCATTTAAGCTTTAAATGGAGGCACTCAAGGCGCTTTTGAACTCATTTGTGTTTTGTCTTTGGTTGCAGTACGACAACGTGAATTCGTGCCTGCACGTGCTGCGAAGTCAATCGGTGGGCGGCTTGGACAACATCACGACCAACGACATCTGCGCGGGTCGCCTTAAGGCTGTCCTTGCTCTGTTCTTTGCCTTGAGCCGGTACAAGCAGCAGGCGAAGCAAACGAAGTCCATTGGCGTTGGCTGTGGCGGTGGTGCCAGTGGTGTCGCTGGTACAATTGGCGGTGGCTCTGTTTTGGGCATTGGCCTGGGCGGCAGTCTAAGGGCATCGACTGCTAACAGTTTGCTGGACAGGAATCAGCAACAGGAGCAACAGCAACAACAACAACAACAGCAACATAAGCAACAGCAAACGCCGCAGCAGCTAGCTCAATCGTTGGAGAACGGCAATGAGATGGTGAATCGGTAAGTGCAGCAACTGAATAGATTTAATAATTACAGATTTCTAAATTTGAAATTTAAAATGTAACTGCGAGCGCTGACAGTGTGTTACATAGCAGTGAGCCTTTGCCTGGCTATAGCTTCGTTGCTATGGTACGGTTCATGTCTCAGCTAAATGTGTAAAGTAACTCGACGAAACGCTTAGTGCTGTTTTGTTGGTGTATCGACTAGCTACTTAACGAAAACTACTCCACCTGTTAACTTAGCAGTGCTGTTAAGCTTGCATATTGTAAGCATACAAATTAAATTTTCTTGGCTTATGCTAAAGTTATGTAAACTTATGAATATTTTTAGATTCTGGACATCGAAATATTAGCAAAATTGTGAACTTATTGGAATATCTTTCAATTTTAGTTTCTATACTTGCCTGATATTCACTGTCAATTCAAAATTTTATCAAAAGAAAAATTAAAACAAATTTGTATTCATAACGATATCTAAGAATTTTAAAGAGAAACCCGGAACATTGAGATATTGATCATATAAATTTGTTTGATTTTGACTGGGCTTATTTTAAGTAAAGGTTTAGAGATTTGGTATGGTTAACATAGCTGCTTATAAATTTCTGTTAACTTAACATACGTAAGACTGAACATATGCTAAGTTAATGTTTGTTATCTGTGATAACTTATGTCTTCGCAGCTCTGTTAGCTTGGCATATGCTAGTTTTACAGCGGAAGTCTAGACTTTCAGCCAAAACTAACTTTTGGAAGTTGAATAAACTCAATAAAAGCAAATTATAGCATGGCATTTGTGCTTTTGGGCTTATATATTAAATGGCATTTCTCCCAGCTGTGCGTCTGTTAACGGGGATTTGCTGCAATGCCAAACAGCATTTTGCCTCTGAAGAGTCAAACCCCTCCTTCTCGTCTTAGCTCAACCTCAAAGCGGGCTCATATCAAATGGAAATGTCGCAGATTTCCGATGCATTTGGCTTACACCACCATAGGACTTCCGGCAAGACTTCATCTGGTAAAAAAAAATAAATTCCAAGCAAGTTTAATATGATTTATTGGTTTGTTTGCCGGAAATTACAGGCGATTCAGCTGACTCCCTCCCTCTACATTTGTCCCCAACTCGTAGAAAAAGAAACCCCAAGCATTGGATTCCGTTCGAGGCTGAGACACTAAGCAAACAAAATTGGCATACTATGAGAGGACAATCTGTGTGCGAGTGTTTGAGCTCTTGAAAAGCAGCTGAAAAATTCAAAACACGAGAATGGAAAATTAGAAAACTTTATTTTCGGTCGAGGAAAGCCCCATAATAAGCGGCAGAGTGAAAGAGAAAGAGCGCTTCTGTCGTCTGCGTCTCGGGAGTTTTCTTGTGTGTTTGCAACCCTCGGGGAAATCCCAGCAGAGCAGACAGGAAACGGAAGCTTTTGTTGTGCTACCAAAAATGGGGATAGGGAAATGGGGCCAGCCGCCGTTTAACTCTCATGTCGGGGTCTGGCAATCGTTGCCCCACACTTCCACTCTGTGTAGCCATGTGTTGATGACTTTCACTGACTATGAAATTTAAATGCGTAACGGAAATGTTTGCAGTGTTATTTTTTGGTTGAGGGGCGCGTTGACTAGCAGACAAATAAATTACACTGGATTTTTATGGTCGTCCTTGCGCCTAGTTTGTGGTAGGCAACAGGGAACAGGCCAACAGGACGACAGGGCGGCAGGACGATGACAACAATGCGGCAAGTTCATTTAAAGTTGCAATGCTATAAAACTTTCACTGCAAACAGGCAACAGCATGATCTCTGTATACCCCTACAATGGGACAAATAATTCAAATCGTTAAATAGAAAGAAAAGAGAAATTGGGAAAGCACAAAGCACATTTGCTCCCAAAAGTATTTAGGTACTTTCAAAGATGAGAGACAGAGGAGACTTAATCACATTGAAATATTTCCCGGAATCCGTAAATAATACTTCAAACTCTGCTTAAAACCCACTTGCAAGAGTATTTAACGTTCGGCTATAGCTAATATTCGTCTCCTTCTCTCGACTACATTGTACGTTGTTTATAATGTCTGCGGTCTGGCGACCTAGACACTGAAACTCTGTGCTGTCCAGCCTGATGCAGAAGTTTCAGCTGAGCCAAAGCAACCCCCAAAAATGTCAAGCGAACCATTAGCAACTGGCAATGGGGTCTTGGGGGCTTATCTAGTGGAAGGAGCAGCTACATCTAAAATTCAAAAGCACAAGCGACAAGTCGCGCAGCTGGTGCAGAGCATTTTATAAAGTTGCCTCGTGCGCGACTTTCTGCAAACAGTTTACAAGTTTTCAGTAGCTGGCACTGATTTGGCCTTCCGCACTTGCCACCAGCCAGGCAACATGTTGCATATAATTAAAATAAAAATTGTGAGATTGCAAGCTGTTATACTCGTTCTCGAGACTGAAGACTGAAGACTTCAGCAACAGCTGATGACATTTCCACCCTGTAGCTGGAGCCGGAAAGCTGCCATTTATAACTGCAAATTGCGCGCTAGACATTGCAACAATATGTGCTCCCAAATGTATTTACAACATTTGTAACGGAGCCAAGAAGGATCTTAGGGTCGAGAGGCTGGGGTAGTTTAATGGCTTCAAAATAACCCCCCAATGCTACGGGACATGGTAGGTCACATAATTGACATGCGGCAGCTGAGGGCGTGAATTCCAATGCATACGCTCAAAGAGCTAAGCCAAAGCCAAGCCAAAGGACTAAACTCCACTGCGGAGAGTGGGGGCGATGTGTGCTGCCAAGGGGTAACCTCCCCTCCCATAGCAATGGGGATTGTGAGCTGCCAAGGGGTAGGCAAAGCGCCCACGTGCGTGTGTTCTCTCTAATTCGCATGCATTTATGCGTGACCAGGCACAGGACACAAACCAAACCAAAATCAAACCTGGCAACAGGCAAGCAACACTGCCATCAGGGAGTTAGCTGTTGCAGTTGTCCGGGATACCACAGAATCTCTCGCTCTTTCTCTCGACAGACCAACCACACCACAAGTTGTCAGGTCCTTTTGGCCAAAAAGCTGTTGCCTTGTACGCCCGCTTGTTGTCTGGCTTAACTTTTGTTGTCCTGCGGGCTTGAGTTTATTGCTGCCCTGTAAACACAACGCGGGGTAACTTACTGCAAGGGATTCACCTAGCAGACGTCTACAGGGTATATGTCGGTTCGAGCATGCTCTTGTATACCCGAAGCGTAGTTCATATCCTGCATGCTGAATTTATAATTCCATTTGTGGTTTTAATTTCGTAAATGTGAGATTAATTTTATTCAATTTGGTGTTCGTTCGAGGGTTGAAAGAAAAACCAAATATTCGAATTGTTAGGTCTGACTCGTTGCACGCTTCATTGACTCCGAATTGTCAAAGTGCTCGAAAACGAGACAAAATTGGCAAAACGTTTGTGGGTAGGCGAACAGTAATTAAGGACGATTATCTGGGTAGGACTGTCACTCCGAAACCATTCTAGTTGGATTGACATCCCGACGCGCTTCTGAATTGCGTCTCGATTCATCCATTAGGTCCTTGACCAGCAATTCATCTCGCGAATTCAGAGCTGACACGTATATTTCCCGGGTCGCTCGAAAGTTGCCGCAATTATACAAATGTTCATTCTCCAATCGAAGAAAGTTCCAAATAAAACGTCGCTTGATCTCACAAATACTGGACAACGTCTTTATATTGTTGGGTTGCAGAAGATTATGGGATATTAAATATACCTCGAGAGCCCAGAAGAAACGTATTGAGAGATCCGCAATGATGGCATAGTAGTAAAACCACTGCAATAATAAAACGATGACGGGGCTGAGCGAGAATTGCCTTGAAAGTTTAGTCGAACCTACCTTGGGGTAAATAAGACGCTTGCGAAGGAATATATTTTTGCCCTTCCAGATTTTAAACAGGCCGTAGTCTTGCAGCAAGTCCCAGGCCGTACAGTAAATGGTCGATACAAGGGAACTGGCTAGATAGCCCCAAGTCCAGGGATTTGCAAAGACACTATTGTACTTGTCTGTAGAAGATAAATAAGTTAACTTCGATGTATGTATGTTGAGAGCACAAATGAGCCACTTACAGCTTGTCTCCATTTGCACAGTTGAGATGATGTTAACAACGATTGTAGAGCCGTAGGCGAAGGCGTTGACCAAATACGAAATTGGTTTTATTTGACTATCGCAATAGCGTTTTATGCATTGGGCCAGCCGAAACCAGGCGGGCAGGCAGCGCAACACGGATACCATAACGTCTGGTTCAAAATCAAACGTATTCTCTCTATCCATGGAGTATCGCACATAAAAACGAACCAGCTGATAGTAATCCACGGTGCATTGCACCAAGGATCCCAGCTGATCGGCTAGCCAAAAGTCCGCAAAGTTTACGTAACAAAACGGAGCAGCCAGAATGCGTCCGAAACACTGCAATATCCACATACGAGCCGGAAAATTCATAACGTGTACAGGATTTATGAGTAGCGCCAGTGGCAGCACCAGTCCAATCAGCGGAAAATACAAAGGATCCTTCACACCAAACTCCTTGTGATGTATGAATAGCAGCATGGCCAGCACACAGATGTAACCAAAGAAGCTGGCTGTGCTGAGTAGTTTAATGGACGCCGTTTGATTGCGAGGATTCAGATCGAAGATAAGCACATGATTAATGCCCACGTTCTGCCACACGTGGACGTTGGCCACCAAGCTAAAACCATAGAGCATCAAGGAGAATGAGCCGCGAAACAAACGAGTAAAGATAAAAAACTGTTTCGAATTGCTAAAGAGGATATAGGCTGTAAAAGAGTCATTAAATATAGTAATTAATATAGGGCGAAAAACGTGTAAATGTATCTCAGTCAATCAAGTCAAGCTAAAATGGTCAAGCAGCTAAATGGAGCTTTGTTTATCAGTAAGTTAATTGGTCCCTTGATCAATCTGTTAATCTTGGAAAAAAAATCAGACGATCAACCAGTCACAGCTAGACTCTCAGATGGGAACGTCTATCTAGGTCTTCATGTATGAATCAGTCTTTTCATCAATTCAGGCGGTCAAATGGAATGATTAGAACTACAAAGTTCATCTGTAAATCAATTAGTTGTTCCGTCAGTCTATCGGTCATGAAAAAGGTAGTCCATCAGACAATCAATCGTGACTTATTAGTCAGTAAATTAGTTTTCCTGTAAGTCTGTCGTATATAGATATAACTTCAATTGCCAGAGCAATTACCAGAAATAGAACAAACTACAGTTGAGACAATGAAGAGACCCATAAATACGCCCGCTGAGAACACGTAGCCTGTCGATGTGGGCTGACCCAAGGGCGGAACTCTCAGCTTTTCCATTGCTTTGCCACGATCACCGTCTGTAATATATTGAGTAAATAGGTCCTCGACTTCGGCAATCATTTCACGCAGCTCAACTCCATCCGTATTCAAGGGCGTGGCATCCAAAGTGTTCGCAATCCACCGAGTTCCGTTCGAGGTCGGGAAATACTTGCTACACTTTACGCTCAGTTTAAAAAAGCATGTATAGTTGAGCTGCTGATAATTGTTGAGTAAAACCAGACTGAAGTAGAACTCGGAATAGGCGCGATCTAGTTTGCGCAGATTTCGCGGCTGATCGGCGAGCGGAGGCAGGCCTCTTACGGCGCCCACAAACACCGCGTCGGTTCGACCTTTCATATACAGTAGCTTCACTTTTAATGTAGCATGCTTACGCCGTGCCTCAGCCATTTTGTATTCGAAGAACTCATTCACACGCTTCAGCTCGGAATCCAGCTTTGTATAGAACTCGTCTCTAAAGTTTAGACAATAGGCATCATATACGTTTTTGTCCCTTGGATTGGGCGCATTTTCCAATGCGGTGCGTAATATGTCCTTCATTTCCTGCTCGGGCAGATAGGATCATTTAACTATTGGCAACATTTTTTCTTTTTCTGTACCATACTGACCTCATAGTTAACATATTGCTGACGCCATTCACTTGTTAAATGGGATTCAAAAGTTTTTCCGAACTTCATTTTGACTTAACTTGTGTTTCGTAGTTTCTGTGATGAGTGTTAAATCAACTGTAGGAGGATACGGAAGCAAAGAATATTCTTGATAACCAAAACAAGAACTTAATTGACGTTTTCCTAAATAAAGAGATAGACCGCTAGGAAAAAATTTAGAGGCGTTGCTATTTATCGTTTCGAGTAAAGATTCGTTGGAGAACAATAAGGTATTATTTAAGAAAACTATCAGTTTGATAGGTTACCTTCTTAATATCTTTGGCCTTAAAAGGCACAGACAATAACTATAGCTAGATTGAAGAACATATTTTGCTCCCTTCGTTACCCCTGCTTTAAGGAATATTTAAGTGGAATTCTTTATTTTGCTTTATTTTATATTTATGTTTATTTTAACGTTCATTAGAACACAGTATTTGAAATATCTGTTTTAAGGAAATCAAATTTGGACATTGTAGCTGAATTTTGTAATACTCGTTTAAAAACTCGAAGGCTGGGCGGTCTGTACACTCTTGTCGTGTTTCGGGTCGTCCTCAGTAAAATCTTCTATACCGATGGGCTGTAAATAAATGTCACGGATGGCACGGTAATGGCCGACATTGAACAAATGCTCGTTCTCTAGGCGCAAAAAGTTCCAGATGAATCGTCGCGTCACTTCCAAGAAACTGGCAATTGTCTTGCAATTGTGGGGCAATAAAATATTGTAGTGAATAAAACATATCTCTAGAACCCAGATAAAACGTATCAAAACATTCGATATGATTGCAAAATAGTAAAATCCCTATGAATATTGTTAAAATGATATTGATTAGGTTTAAGTTAAGCCGACTCTTGAGTCCTGTACGTACTTTGCGATACACGAGATTCTCGCGCAGAAATATGTTTTCACCTTTCCAAACTTTAAACAGACCAAAATCAATAATCAGATCCCACGCTGAGAAATAGATGGTTGATATAAGAGACGACAGTAGATACGGCCATATCCAGGGATTTGAAAACATGCTATCATAACTAGCTGCAAATGAAATGAATTGATAAAGTAAATCAAAGAACAAGTTGGAAATACTCTGTACTATGTCTCTAATGAACTGATTGCTCAATCAGATTCACATATTTGTACAGGGTATTAATGTGTATATACATACCACTCGTTTCCATTACAACTGTAGAAAGGATGACCACGATAATGCTACTGAAATATTTGCAAGCATTCAGGAAATATAAACGCGTTTTATTTTTCTGATCCCAATATCGTCTCAGGCACTGGGCTAAACGGAACCAGGGCGGCAGACAACGTATCAGCGGAACCATAAAGTCCGGCTCGAAGTCAAAGGCATTGGAGTACTTCATGTAGTACCGAAAATAGAATCGAACCAAATGATAGTTGTCCACAATACACTGAACCAACGAGTTAAGCTGATCGGCGATCCAAAAGTCTGCGAACTGCACATGGAAAAAAGGTGCAGCTAAAACTCTACCAAAGCAGCGCAAGACCCACATTCGCGCCTTTAAATGAAGCATGGGTATTGGGTTGATCAGTAGCAGCAGTGGCAGCCCTATACAGATCAGAGGAAAATGATACGGTTCGTCAACGCCGAACTCCGTGTGATGCAGAAACATGAGCATGGACAGAGTGCAGAGGTAACCGATGCCGCTGGAAATCTCCAGAAACGTCGCGGGCTGCATTCGTTTGCGCGCGTCCAATTCAAAGATCAGCACATGATTGATGCCCACTCTTTGCCACACATACACGTTGATTGCCAAATAAAAGCAACAGAGTACCCAGGTGAAGGGACCCCGATACATGCTGCAAAATGCAGTGAACAGCTTCACGCTATTGCGCACATAGATCACTACAGGAGATAAGAGAGAAAGTCAGTTAAATACAAGAGCTATGTTTCTGATAGCCTAGACGTCTCAGTTGACTTACGCGAGAGGAGAACAACAATGGCGCTGACAACAAACAAGCCCAGCATCATGCCGGCCATGAAAACCCTCACTGGTGGCGAGGCCTGTCTCAATGGTGGCACTCTCAGCTTGGCCATGGCTTTGGCGCGATCTCCGTTCGTGAGATGGGTCGTATACAGATTCTCCACTTCAGTAACCATTTTCATCAGTTCTTCCTCCTTGCTGAATGGTGCCTGGCTAACATATTCTTTGAACCAGGACGCGCCTCTTTCAGACTTGATATGCTTGTCAAACTTCTTGCATATTTTGCGGAAAGCCGTATAGTTGAGGCTCTGGAAGTTTTGTAGCATGATAAGACTCAAGTAGAACTCGCTACACACGAAGCCCAAGTGACGTGCATTGTATGATCGCGGTACCGAGGTCAGTTGGATTTTGATCTCGTCTAGTTTGCGACGTGCTTCGGCCAACTTTTGGGCGAAAAAATCCTCAACGCGGCTCAGTTCTTGATGGCAAATAGCAAAGAAATTGCGCTCGAAATTTTGGTAATATTCTGAAACTGTCGGATCAGCATTAAAATCTTGCTCTCGTATATATCTAGAACTCCGTTGCACTTGCTTATCGGGCGCATTGACCACCGCGTTGCGTATCATGGCATCTAGCTCCTATATACAGATGGCAATTATGTCTAGTAAGAGATGTTGATAGAAATTTCGATATAAATTAGTTACCCCATAGTCCATGTACTGCTGACGCCATTCATGTGTTAAATGGCTCTCAAAGGTCTTTCCAAACTTCATGATGTCTTTCTACAATGAAGTCTAAGAAAATTACGATTGTAATCTCTAAAACACAATTTACTCAAATGTCTTTACTAAACACCTACTCTGATCAGATTCATTTGCTCGACCAACCACCTAAGAAATTGACAGCTTAAACTTAAATCAAAATGGGTTTTATTAGAGTGAAGTTTAAAAAATCAAGTAGGCTGAAAAGTTATGTGAAGTGAGAGGCTGTATAGAACTTGAAGGAGAATTCAGGAAATCAGGATCTCATAAATTATGCTTCTAAGATTTTATTTTAATTTTAAAATGGGGGATCCAAATCCTTTAGATGATTTCCAATATCTGCATAATAATTATAGTTACCAAGCATCTAATTTATAATAGTGAATTCTGTTCTTCTTGCAGTTGTCTAATGCAAATACAGCTTTAAAAGAAGCTTCTTTAAAAAAATATTTAACAATTATGTTATTTCCAAAATTGAAAATTTATTGGAAGGAATATGTAATATTTTAAATAAATTAGCTCTTGTTATTTCTAAAATAGTTTTTTCGGAATTTTTTTTACTCTTGCAAAATGATTAACTTGCTTTGTCTCTACAAATATTCCTGGACTGTTATAGTCACATTTGCGATGTGAGTACTTTTGGACTTTTATCTTGATTATTTTTTCCATTTTTTGCTTAAGAATATATTACATATTTCAATAAGTCTCCATGAATGGCCTTCAAATGCACGTGCTATTGAATCAGCCCACTAAAACCCCGCCTCTTATTCTAAATACATCCCCAGCTTCACGCATATGCATCTCATCTCATGTCAGCTGCCCGTGCCTCGATATTATTCTGGTCCAATAGCCCACGCAGTGTAGCGACGTTTTTTAACATGTCCGCTGCTCACAGCTTTCTTTATACACTGTTTAAAAGTTACAAATGTTTCACTATAAATGAATTTTTGTGAAATATTCCTCGATATTTTGATTCGCAGAGCTCAATGGATACCTAAAAAAATTTACATTTCTGTCGATATGAATCAATTCGAATTGTAAACTTTGTTTGGTCAGCTGGTACAGAGTACTAGACAGTCAGTAAAATAAATTCGACTTATTTTTCCCGCTGCTGCTTGACATATTCGCTTTTGTTTTTGTGGACAGTCGCTCGCTTCCGGGTTTTGGTTTTTATCCTGAATCGTCGCGGGCTTTAATACAAATTTTTTTCGTATTCTGTTGAAGTGGATGTTGAGCTACATTATTTTTTGTCCGCTTTCGTATAAAAAAAATGCAAAAGGGAGCTTTAAACAGCGTTGAGCGGTAACTAAGGGTTGCTGGGCTAACCAGCCCCCAAACAATCTTTAAGGAAAACCTTATAATGCTCAATCAACGCACAGAGCTTCGCCATTCGATTTCAGTTGCCAGCAGTTAGTCATATTTTTCTAGTGGCAAACAAAAAAAAAATGGCATTCGAGTGGTTAACAGGGGGCGAAAGTGTCGTCTACAGGCATGCCAGAGGGGGCTTGATTTCTACCTCATCATCAAAGCGAACATTCATCTCGACTAACGTGAAAAATGTGAAACAATTGCAACGATGATTACTTTTGCCCCGCCCCAGTTGGTTGTTGTTGTTGTCGTTGCTGCTGGAAAAATGGTCGTAAAGGAAAATTGAATTGGCAAAAGTTTTCCCTGGCCCAGGAGAACATTTGCTTTAGGCCAGAATAGAAGGGATGCAGATCGAGGGAGAAGGAGAGAGAGACAAATAGAGAGAAAGGTGAGCCAGGTGAAGCAGTTTCATAATTATATGCTAAATACTCTAGTAATTAACTCCCCTGGGATGGGGTCTTCAAGAACTGTTAGATGTTGATCAAACTGTTGACTGAGCCCCATCAAAATTTAAGCCATTTACTGTGCGGGGGCAGCGGGCGACAAAAATTGCCAACATGTGCACAATATGCATATAAAACTCCGACTACATTTAATTTCCGCTTCGATAAAAACGTGCTGCTGTCAGCTATGCTAGATCCATTTTGATACCCAGCAGTAGACAGGTGCGATTCTACAGGGTATACCAGAAGTTACTTTAAAATATTAAGCGTAAAGAATATTCTCAATTGAAGAAGAGACATTAACTTCAATCTTAAATGGAACTAAATGGAGTTAAAAGAAGTACAGATGAAAATGCTCAAGGAATTCAAATATGAACATAGAACTCTCTCTCTCTCTCTCTCTCTCTCTTTTCTCTCACTCTATCAAGTGAATTATTTATTTTCTTGGACAGTTTTAGGCCAATTAATACGGAACGCAAAAAAGCTAACACTTAATTTTATAATTAGCAATGAATCTCAGAAGAGAAAATATTGTGACCTATATTTTGTATTTGAATAACGCCTAAAAATAGTTATTTATTTCTTAGCTTACAGGGTATTGGCTACTAGCATCAAGTCCCAGTTCAAAGCGGATGCTATTGTGTGTTTTACTAGCATAACGAAAGAAGCAAATAAAAATATTTGCATAGACAAACTGTTGGACAATTGGATAGACTAGCGGCCAAGTGAACAGCCGGGTGTAGATTGCCAGCCAAAGTTGGCAGTGGGCAGTGGGCGGTGGGCAGTGGCCGTGGCAGAGGGAGCTGCATAAAATGAAAAGTAAACATAGCAACATTCACTGCCATTGAAATGATAAAGTGCGCCGGCTGCCAGTACGACAAAAGGCAATAAAATGCATGCTTAGTGCTGTCCGCTGGGCGAGGGTGGCATGAAGGGGTTGGAGTTTGGGAGGAATGCGGGGAAGTGAGTTTGCGGGAGCGTGTGCTTAATGGCATTAGTAGTTTGTAGTTGGTGGGCAATAGATGCGGTCCAGCACAAGCTGCAGAGTTACATGTGTGTCCGTCTCGCATTTGTTTTCCTTCTCTCTTTTTTATGCGTCTGTGGCATGTTAATGGCTTGAGCTCGGAAGCCTTTCATGCTTTTGGATTTGTATAAACAAAGATTTATTGGGTCTAGTTTCATTTTTTGGGGGGTGCTCGCTTTAAAGGTCTTTAAAGTAGTTTGTCGAGGGGCGCAAGTTGAGCTTGACAAAATTTTTCTTTTTTCTTTGTTAAAATTGAATTTCACATAAATTTGGAATTATTGTTTGTTATTCATGCATATGCATATATATAATTGTATTTTCTGCTCTGTTTTGAATCGCTGGTTTCTCATTGAATGGACTGTGATTTGTTGGTGCGAATGAAATACACGAATTTTCGTTGAGAGTTTAGGAAATGTTACTTAAGAAATGTTCATAAAATTCTTCTGTTCTTCTTTGAATTTTGATTCAGTTCCCAAATTCATTTCCAAAACATTCTTGAAACTCAGTTGCTAGTATATAGAAAAATCTAGATGTATCTACATGTACTCTTGCAACTCTCATTACCACCCATGCGCAGCTCCGCGCCTTCAATTATAAAGCCTAGTTTATAAAGTGTAAGCCTACAACTAGTTTGTCTAATTCCAATTGCCTATCACGTAAATTGGACTCATATTTCGACAGGCGGCAATAAACTTCAAAAAAACAGCTCCATAAACTAGTAAATCGGGCAAGTGCAAAGAAATCGCCAGCGAGTGAGCTGGCGCGCGGTTCAAGCTAAGCGGCTTAAATCAAGTTGGAACACGCTAATTGAGCATGCCTGACTAGCTGATACCCTGTCATCGGAGTTTGATTGCAATAATGTACTAATATCAAATTAACTTTGATACGATGTTGATGTTTCAGAGAACAGAAATCGATGTTAGAAATTATTATTAGTAAAAAAAGTTGAAATTATTTAAAAATATGAAATATATATTATAATAAAAATTTAATACAAGTATTTATATATGTTTTTAGAGTCTCTGACTTGAATTCACTTAGCTATTGATGTAAATTTGTGCTTTCGTCTAACTGTTTCATATCAATTTACAGTTCCAATATACCCTTTCTTCCTGCCTTTCAACCAATGCAGTAAACCCAGATTTCTAATGACTTTCAGCAATTACAGGGTATCAGGGGAAACAACAAACAAAACGAGTTTCAAACCAATCAAGTGGAGTTATGCCCCATTAGAAACTTAAGTTGCAATGATTAAACAATTTTCCAGCTGTTGTTGTTGCTGCAATGTCTCCTTGGCGACATTTCTTAATTCATGTTATAGAAGAAGCAAAAAAAGTGGCAAATAATTTGCGATAATTGCCGCAGAGCACAGAGCAGCAAACTGTTGTTCAATTATACCGATTTGTTTGGCCAATAACTTTTGGCTAACTTAATTGTCGCTCTATTTGCTGTTGTTGTTGTTGCTGTTGCTGTTGCTGTTGTTGTTGACCCCGCGATTGAGCATTGAACTTCAGCTGCAACAGATTGTCGGCTATTTGAACGGCTGCTGGAAGAGAGGGGGCAGAGAGGTTAGTGCAACAACTATTTATAGCCGGCACAAATAACAACACAGACAAGTTGCAACCACCCCCATCCCAAGCATGTGACAGCCAGCTGTGCGCATCGAACATGTTCGAACAGTTGAGCAGCCAACACGTTGCATTGCGCTGCTTCAGTTTGCAAACGCACCGCGTCGAGTGCGGAACGTATGAAAACGCGTGCGGGTGTCTCGGCGGCAATTTTTAAGTTAATTTTGTTTGTTTTCAAAATAAAAGCGTGCATAAAAAGGCGGCAAAATATTAAACAAAATAATTGTGAAAACAGATTTACCACTCTGCAAATGTGCCAAAAAGTCAGAGTGTGTAAAGTTGTAAATATCCAATGAAATCAAATGAATCTACGAAGCAAAATATATGGATGATTTATATAAAAATATACGCATTTAAATAAATAAAATATTATTAAGCCGATATGTCGTTTCTTAAAGTATACAAAGACAACAGAAACATAAAAATAAATTCATAAAAAATATATCAAACTAAAAATAAGTAAATTTAAAACAAAATTAATAATATAATAAGAAAAAAATTATATTTACATTAATAATATTGAAATTATAATCAAAATTTAAAATATTTTTTATATTTACTGAAATTAGTAAGCCAAAATTAAAACAGTTTGGCCTAAAGTAAACAAAGAATAATTAATATATTAGACCGCTTTAAGAAATTAAAAAAATTGAAAACTTACCGTGTTAAATTAAATTTTTATAAAATTTGTTATCAAAAAAAAAATATAGGTATAAATAAAATATAAGTATACATAAATTTCTTAAATTAAAGAAGTATTGAATTAATAGTAATAAATAAGTAAAAAATAATAATGAAAATAATAATAACACTAATAATAACAATTTAAACAATTAAACAAATACTAAATGTCCTAAATTAGGCATCTGCAAATGCTGCATAATTTATGGAATTGCAGCTATGCTCTCTCTCTCTCTCTCGCTCTCTCTCTCTCTCTGTTTTGGCCACCTCTATCTGTTGTCTTGCTCTGCCTCGGACTCCCTGATTTTCCGCATAATTAACGCCTTATCGCAATGCACACAAATTAAAAGGCTTAAATACAGACGCAAACAACAACAGCAACAACAGAAACAAAATATGTTGCCAGCTCTTTGCAGACATCCTCAATGGACCAAACCGCCAGACAAATTCCATTTTAGATAAGCGCGCATTTTATTTATATTCCTCCAAAGTTGAAATGCAGCGAAATTGTTTTGCGGCGCAGCTGAGGGATTTAAAGTTTAAACAAAAACTCGCTCAAATGAAAAAATTTTTGAAATATTTTTTGTCCACCATTTAGTTTGGGTTTAGTTCAGTTCACTTTAAGTGCTTACAATATACAGAACATTTATAGTAAAAATGTTTTGAAGCTTCTTATTTTCATTCAAGTTAATTAAATGTTTATTTATTTATAAATTTTTCGATGTTAAAATTTCCATTAGGTTTGATTAAACAACAATTTAGCACTCTGAGTAATTCGTTAATTAGTAACTCTCGATTCTTATCAATAAGTCAAAGTCTTATTGAACGTGGAGTGGAGCGGAGACATGTTTGAAGTACATATTTTCATTTTCCATTTGACTGGTTTTTTTGGCGTCGACAGTTTACAGAAAACTTAAATGCGAGCCACAAGTTAATTAAACAGGCACTGAGAACATAGACATTGGCAATTAGAACTATCCGCCCCATTAGGCATAGCTTATTTTGATGCTAGGCGTTAATCTGCAGTCTCATCAGCTCTCGAGTTCCTCGGCTTTGGCAGCGGTTAATGTTTGCCTACCTCAAGATGTGCGGCTGATAAGTGTAACCGGTTTCTGAGCCATTCAGCACGGCGCGTGTCTTCAATTAATCTCTTTGAGTCGTGCATGAATTCTGCAGCTGAATTTTCTAATATTATTTTATTCAAGTGGCAGCTGTGGCCCCAAATGAAAGGATTAAAGATCCTTGAGGGGCTGACTAATTGTGCTTCTGCCAAAAGAAAGTTGAATTGAGAGCTGAACCAACTACACTTCAGTTCACAATTTAAAGTCTAAGTCTAATTGCAAGTCTGCCCCTGACAACTGACAAGCTGTCAGAATCATCTTCTTCTTCATCATCATCATCTGCTTTCTGGGGGTGCATTGAACCGTCAGCAACTCCTGCCCTGACCGGCAGCAAATCAAAGCCCACGACAGAAATTTGAGATATCAAAAAGCGAGCTGTCAAAATACCAAACAAGCGACAGGCCAAATGAAAAATCAATTGCGTTGCACAGTAGGAGTCGAGAGGAGTGGGTGAGGGGCTATGAGCAAATGAGCGGGTCGTATCGAGTACTTACCGTAGGTAACAGCCGAGACGAACTTTGACTAATGATAGGGGCCCCTGTCTGCCTGTCTCTCAGCCAGTCAGTCTGCCAGCGTGTGAATGAGAGAGCGTGGATTATGCTTATATAAGTACCAGAAGCGTCAACCTAATGAATTAATTATGATAATATGATAAGGCCATAGGGTTTCAGCTATCCAACTATTCAGCTATTATATGCATACGTCGAAGAGGGTCCCTTGATAATTATTAGTTTCGGTTCATGGTTATGAGTTTTTCATGTTATTGTTAACATTCAAAGCTCAATGAAAAATGAGAAATGACGTTTAGATTGTAAGCAAACCAATTGGAGCTAGTTCGCGGTGTTTTGTTCTAGTGCACGACAATAGTTCACAGCTTTGCTGAGCTATGTTAAATTGATTGTGGAACTTGTTCGCAAATGAAGCGACTAAAACGTGCAACTAGTTATTTGTCTAATTTATCCTATCTTATCTAAATTATAAGAATACCCAGAAATTGCCAATGGCTAGGAAAAGTTAACTAGATCAGAGATATAAATAGCATATACAAATCTTCTTCATAATATGGAAATTTGCATAGTTCCTTTCAACTAGCTCAGTAATCAAATCACGCCTTTTTAGATCTGACTCACTCCAATTTTCGATATTAGACTTTTGTAATTCAATAATAAAATAAAATTATTATAATAAATTTCTAACTATTATTGAACTAGTTCTTTTTCACTAGTATAGAATGAAAGTTGGACACATTATATATTGGTGTATTTTTGATTGATTTAAACTAGTTCCTGAATATACTATAACGTGTTAGATCATCTGTAAACAAGATTAGCTTTGATAGAGTTCTGTAAGATCGGATTATAAAGTACGCACAAGTGCTGTTATTAATCTGCTCACAAGAGACTGTCGAGGGCCTCTTATAGAATTTTAAAACATATCACATAATTCTCACTTGAACCCTGCTTCGGACCCCTCTCTTGATGCCCTAACTAATTGGACAATTTATAGAATATCACGTACGTCGATTGAACCGCAAAGTTTTTGACACAGTTACCCGCCGCTGGGCCTTTCGCGCACAGTTCAAAGCAGTTGTGTTAAGAGTTGTTCTTATCAGAACATTGCACTTTTTGCCCAAGCAGCAACTTTTGCCGGTTCTTATCTATGCCGTCGCACCAGGCTCGAAGGCACTTTGTGCAAAATTTATGAAAATCGTTGCGGGAATGCAGTTTGCATAGAGCAGAGCGATGCGAGCAGAAAAGAGGAAGCAGGGCATGATAACTGGAAATTGACGTTTAGTCACGTACGTTGGCTAAAAGGAAAATTATTTAATGTGCAGAAGTGGCAAAAAGTTGTTAAAGCCAAGAATGTGCCGATAATAGCCAGAAGGAGCAGGAAGGAAGTAGCCAAAGGGGCTGAAGAAGAGTATATAGGGAAACGAGACGATGATACGTTGCTATAAGCTAGCAACCTTTTACCATATACCAGAGCTGCCTCTCACTGCCTCTTCGAGTTTATCAAAATGTAATTTTTTTTTATAGTAACTTCACAGAATATTCAAAATTGGAAATCAGGGTATAATGTTTTTTTCTTGCTGTGGTTAGACAACAATTGGGCTTGGTTTGCAGCTCATTGTCTTAGCCCTGGTTGAATGTTCATAAATCTAACAATGCAGCCACTCAATCACAATGCCACGCCTACTCGCTGAGCGCCTGGGCACATGCAATGCATATCAAATGCTTGCCAAGTCCAAGTCCCAGACGAAGAAAACAGAAAAAAGTAAACTTTAACTTGGAAGTTTAACAAATAAATTTTTGTCAAGATTTATGTTGCAGCTCCGTTTCAGTCAGTGTTCTAACAGCCTGCCCCTGCCACGCCCCCTCGCTCAGCCGGTTCTTAAGTTGGCTTTTAATGCGCCGTAAAACTGACATAAAGAAAATACTTCCATCTAAATATAAACAAACGAAAGACAGGCACTAAAAACAATACATACCGAGAAGCAGAAAGAGAAAAGAAAAAGTTATTTGCGACGTGACGAAGCTAATATACCCTTGCGAATATTTATGGAAGATTTATGAAAATTGTAGTCTTTGAAAAAGCTGCGTTTCTACATACAGGAAACCGAAAATCTAGCTATCGATATATATATTCTATATAAACTATTTATTTTATATTAAGGAATCGGATTGTCAAATTAGTCGAGCTCTGGGTTGGGTGTTTTCAAGAAAATCTTGACAGTAAAGGAATTATATATTGATTCCCTTTGAGCTAATATATTTAATAGATGTTTTATTTAAATTGAAAAATAATAATAATTGATCAACAAATTGGATTTGAAGACTTGTTATTGGTAATTTTGTGATAAAGAAACTTATGTTTTTAAAATCAGAATTGTTGACCTTTACTCAAACGATATAAATATGTGTATATATTTATTTTAAATCTTTACATGTATGGTCTGATAGGAAGAGAGAAAAAAAATATTTAGCTTAAATTATAAGTTTATATTTTTACTACAAATGCTTTTTACAACGATCGTATAATGTTAACGAATATCCTAAAATTAGACTTCGCCTTCTGCAATACATTTTCCTATGAATGCAAATACCCCATTAAAAATGAAGCAGATAAAGGTAGAAACGTGCAAATGCACGTGTTGCTCCAAATTTTCAAGCAGAGAACAGTCAGCTGAGAGTCGTTGAGAAGGGTGGGCTCGCAGCGGGTCCGAACAACGCTGCGCTCCAGCGAGCACCATACAATACAAAAATAGACAAGTTTATGGAGCAGAAATCAACTTGAAAGACTCTTTTAGCTTCCGCTTAAAAGCGGGGGGCGAAACCGAATAGACAACAGAAATAGCGCGACAAACTTTAGACAAAAGTCTTTTGTTTATATGTCAAAGCAAATCAGCAATTTGTCACGGCATTTTAGCGGAGAGTTACAGAAAACAAAAATTACAGAAGGCAACAGAAACAAAGAGATAAAATATCTTAGTCCAAAAAAATAAAAGCTGACATTTTGTTGTGCCCTTTCAAGTTTTAAATTTGCCTTGTTATTTTTCTGCCTTTGCAGTGTGCAGCCAATTAATGGAAAACTCAATTCGTAGATTTGTTATGATAGGTGCGCCCCAGTCACGCATTCATCATTCATATGTATATAATATATAAATATTTCATAATCGGCAGATAGCTTTGATGTGGCAACCAACTCTTTGTGCAATTGAAATTTCAAATGCAGTGCGTTTTTATCAATATTTTACAACAATCCGCAAATGTTTGTCCACTTCATTTTGTGTGGGCAGTAAAGGTTGCGCTCTGATTGAATGATTGAGGGGTTGACTGAATAGTTACAGAAGGTTTTTTGTAATATCAGTGTGGCCCGTAAACCGACTTTAAATTCTGATTGATTGCTAAGAAGAACACAGCGCAAACTGTATGAACTGAAAGGTTGAGAATTTCTATAGTTTTCCAATGTAATAAAAGAAGATTTGTATGCTTAGAATTGTACTTTACATCTTGATTGAATAATTGACTCACTGAAAAGTACGTAGAATTAACAAACTGTGAAGAAAGCGAAAGGTTCCACATAAATAGGTATATAAATAAATATATTTCAGTCTAAGAAAATTGTTTAATATAAGTTATCGAAGCATATAAGTTGTGTATAAAAACAGACTAGGCATCAGTGCCAAATATCTTTTTGGTAATTCCAACTCACACACACAATAAAGACAGACGAAAATTGCTGTAATTTCTGCCAGCAATTTGCATACAATTTGAATACATTTCCAGCGAATCATACAAAAATTACATTGTGTATTATAGTGGGCTTGATCTTTTCGTAAATCACAATTAATGCAAACTAAATTGCTTTGAAGTTCCATGATTCAGTTTAAATGCAGTACACAACAATTATGTATATGAGTTACTTGTATAAATATATAAAAAAAAAATGATAGAACGTTTTTGAGCTGGTTCAATGGACAAGTTCATAGTTTATTTTTGCTTGACTAACTTACTTGATACCTTGAACTAGATCGCACAGCAAAAAAGAAAAGAAAATATTTTGAGCTAATTCAAGGAATAAGTAAAGAGTTTATTTTTGTATAACCTAGGAGGAATTCTGATTTGATGGTCTGATCTGTTTTGCAAAATTGAAGAGATAGGAAATTATATCAGTATAAGGTTTGTTAAAGTTTCAGTTTCAGCTAATATGTTTAATAATAATTGCAAAACGGCAAAAAATAGTTAGATGTTGTTAATAAAAACCAGAGAAAACTAGTTCACTGAACATTCTATTAGCCTCATCCATTTATTGGTACATAGCTAAGCTAAAATTCTAGTTAAGGTATATACAAATTCATTTCTAGAGCTAGTTCACTGGCACTGCATCAAATAGCACTTGACTCTTCTAGAGAGCTCCCTCTTGACTTCTTTTGCACAATTCCTGCAGCTTCCTGTATCATCAAGATCAATTATTCTATGATTTTGTTGAGATTTAGTCACACTTCCTAGATTGCTTGGAGAAGTGTTTCCTTATGCCAAGAGATTGTCAGCAATCTGTCAAGCATTTCAAATTTAGCTCTGATGTTGCCTTAGCCATTTGCTAAGGCCTTTCTATTCATTTATTATGCTTCAGCTCCAGTTGCCGCTCCAGTTCCAATTCCATGTTCGAGAGTGACAAACGACGACAACAACAATTTGCAACAATTTATGAAAATTATGCAGTCAGGCGAGACGCAGTCAGAAACGAGTCGAATCGAGTCGCACTGGAGTTGAAGTTGAGTGATTCTGGGCTGTGGTAATTGCTGCTGTGACAGTTTGATTACGCAACCGACGCCATGTAAACAATTGCGAGAGGCAGTGCAAAATGTGTACGGTAATAAATCAGACAAACTTACGCATAAGTCAAAAGAGAAGAGAACTGCAACTTTTTACCCTACTCAAAGAGCCAGCGACCACCCGCGTTGCGACACGTGTTGCAAAAGTTGAAAAAATCTTGCAATATTTATCGCCAAAGCTGCAGCAACTCTGCCCGATCAACCCTTACAGCTTACAGCCGGTGGTCCACAATACCCAAAAAATAAAAGTACATGGCATTAATTTTTACGACAAATTGATTAGGCATAAACTTCGCACCCTTCGCGCACGTCGAGTTTGGCTGCGTTTTACACAAAAATATGACCACTTTGAGAGCATTTAGCAGGCACTTCAAAATGTGGGCTATAAGGCAGACTCAAACTTCATTTCAGCTCACTGTCCCAGTGCTATTGCCCCGTTCCAGTCCCAATCACGTGTCACACGCACGTGCGTTTATTATTTACACGCCATTCTATTTTTTCGATTGTGCCTTTTCCCAGTTGCTCGGGCTTGTTGCCAAAAGGCTTTGCATCTTTGTAATTGAAGCTATTGATATTGATTTTACGCTGAGAAACCTTTTTCTCAAGTTTATTGTGCATCCCCATTTTAGTTGCGCGAGTCACCCTGTGATGTACCCTGTTCCTCTCCAGATTAGCCGCATCACCAGCTGTAGTAGTCATACATCAAAAATGTCTGTTTTTCTGGTCCTCTGGCTTTACTTGTTTGGGCGGCACGGAAGTTGCAAATATGTTCACTTAATTGCATTAAGTTTTCTGTATAACAACTGGCCCTCCCTGTTCGGTATTTCAGATCAAAGTGCTGTACAAACATTTTCGGTCATCCCTTGGCGTTTTACTTTAGATTTTCCCTTTTTGTTGTCATTTGGCTTGGGGGCGTATTTTGGGGCACCAGACATTTGTTTGATTAGCTGCAATTTTTAGCGTCTGTCACGGCGGGTCCAGGGCACTTAATTACAAAGTAATTACAAAGAGCAAACAATATTTTCAAGAAGCACACGGTTTTTGCCTCTGAGCTTTTAACGAGTGCGAAAATTAGATCAGGAAAAACAAAAGAGAAGTTGGAATTAAATGCGTTTAATGATGTTTAAAAGCCCATACAACCGTTGTACCATTCATGCCTCCATGAAAACTTAACCTATTTCCATACTAAAATACTGAGATCAAAACATGAATTATATGCATATAGGGGACGAAAGAGAAGCTAAAATATTAAAGCGGAAGCAATTCTATGACGTTAGCCTAATAATATAGTAAAGCAAAATGTGAAATATAAATGGAAATAAAAATAGAAATAAATTGAATCAAACAATATTATAAAAATATTTTAAGTAATACGAAACATCTACAAATAAGAAACATAAATAAATATTATATATAAAATACATAGAAACAAAAGATCAAAATAAAAAATAAAAAATAAAATAAATTTGAGCTACAAATAAAAAAAATTTAAGAATTACAATAATATAAAAAATAATTTAATTAAAGTTGTAACCAATTTTAATATCCAATCCAAAAATACATAAATGAAAATATTTAAAACGATATAAATAAATTTGAACACTCAAATATTTTCTTATAATTTCCTTTATAAGTTTTAAGTGCTTTCATACCAAAAATAAGTTTTTACAATGTTGAAAAAATTTCAAACAGCACATAAAAATGTTCAAAAATAAAACTAACTAAAATGTAAAAAAAAAATCATAAAATTCTAACTAATTTTTAATTGAAAAATATTTAGGAATCCACAAGATAACAATTATTTTTCAAATGTAAGAAATGAAAAAAAAATCAATGATTGCATTTATGAGCTTCTTGAAATGTAAAAATACGTCTAATTAAAAAAGTGCCAAAATGGACAGCTAAAACGTGCCAAAGTTGCATCCCAATGCCAAATGAAACCAAGTTTTATTATTATCATCAATATCATTGTCATTACAACACGTTAATTGAGAAAAAAAATATAAATATCCAAAAATGGGCAACGCTTCATCCTCGTCACATGGCAACGCTGGCAGCAAAAGCTCGCGCAAATGTCGCAGTCTACCCAACTCGCCGGATGTCAGAAGGTAACCTATATATATATATACATATATACCGCGAGGCTGTTCTGTGGAAAACGTTGACGGCTTTTCCAGCAGTCACTAATGAGACCCATTATGCATATTTTATACAATACAAAAAGCCAATGCCTGAATGAAGCCAAATGTCAGCACAATAAATCAGTGCCCCGAAAATGTTGCATAGCTAAATTTGCTGAAATTTACGATACATCTTCCCGAGAAACTGGAGATCTATTTAAAGTACAGCAGCAGCACTCTTCAGGCCCACTCCAGTGGCTTGCTTTCAGCTATTTTTAGGCATATCAAAACAAGTTGGCGGCTAATGGAAATGACATTTTGTGGTTGCGTTTACGTTTCTCTTAAACAAACTTGAGAATTATTTACTGAAAGAGCATTGTGTGCACTGTGAGAAATTGTGGAAAGCCTTTTCGATGACTTTCTATTATTAAAATATTTAACTTTTTATATTACTGAATTAAAATATTATTTTAACTGAATTAAATGAATGGGATTTTTAGAGCTACCTTTTTTTAATTTTTTATAATTATTAATTTTTTAATGTATCATTATATCAATTTTATCCTAGTCTATTGCTCTGAGGACTAAATACGATATAAGATAGTCTGGACTGAGAAAACAAAGCCATTTAGAAGAATTTTGCATTGAAATTGTAATTTGAGTAATTTTTAGCCTCTACCTTTACTTATGTTTTATTTTATTCTATTGTAATATTTATATATATTTAGGTTGTCAGCTTTTTCATTTTTTGATTCTTTCTAATTTTGTTCAGTGCATGGCTAGCTAGTGCGAAATTTCCCAGTCTTTCAGTAGATTAGCCGTGTAAAACGATTCATAATTAATGCATTCCTCCTCAGCATTTTCTCTGGGCCCTCTCCAGTCAGGCAAGGTGCTTAGGTGCCGAAAGCAACACATTCAGCAAACACGCGACTGGCGTCTGTTGATCGACTTCCGTCTTTTGGCTTTAGGTACTTGGCTTCGTCCAATTCTTGGCCGAAGATCCACAGTTGGCTGCCAGCCAGACTGGGGCCAAGTTTAATTTACTGGAGCCGTGTGCGACTGCTAGGTTTGTTGCCCCGTTTCATTACATAATCGAGCGAACAACTTTCAGCTACTCTGGCTCTCTCTTTAGCTATCATTAGAGTTTCCGCCAAACCGAAGTTGTAATATGTGTTCGGGAAAGAACAACCCCTGGAATATTATTTTTTGACGCCTTGAAATCAACCACCATATCTAAAAACCTTTCAGTTATGATGGAAATGCGCGCAGAGTCAATAAATAAAACATTTGCCCAGTTGCATAATTGAAAATCTATTCGCTGGGAATATACTGCCTAACTGTTACTTATCAGTTAACCCTCGCCTCTGTTTGTTCAATACAGGACTACCGAAATATGCGGCCTGGCCTGCTTATTTACGAACGTTTGTCCAACCCCCACAGTGTTTTGACTATACAAACACACTCGCAAAATGTTGTCAGCTGCCGGGTGTGAAAAGAAGTCGAAGTCTGTGTGTGTGTGGCTGTGATCTAAGCCAAGCAGTCATATCTAGGGTAAAGCAGAGTGCAATCCGCACGAAGTGGGCGGATGACTTGTATGCTTTTAGAGATGAGTGTCTGCTTATAATGATATGACCACATCTAAAGTATGCATAAGGACTCTGAAACTCTCTTTCAGTTTGAAATTTGTTAGAGATGAGAATAACTTTTTTTAAATTTTAAACAGAATATTTAAACTATATGAGTATAAAATAATAATAAATGACATATAGATGGAAATACAAGTTGCTTGAGTAAGGGAAATGAAAGAATATTCATCTCAGATGATAGAGAAAGACAGTCAGATTGAAATAGATTGTGAACCAGAAAATAATACTTGAAATATTTAGACAAGGGAAAAGAGAAGAGCAAAATAATTTAAATTTCAAGTATAAGATAAGAATAGATATTTCACTGCCAGGAATTGTTTTCGATCTAGACACTTTCTAGTATATACTAGTTCAGTAAATATACTCCAAAATTTCAATAAAATATGCTTAGTTTTATATATGATCAACATATCTGATAGTTTTCCTATTTATACACTATCTGATTTCCTGATTTCCAAATATCTTCATTCAGCTCTTTCTTTGCTTTCACACTTCAGCTAGCTTTCACGCGTTCATCTCGCATATTGGCGTGAAACCTAATCCAGCTAAAAGCTGGAAAATGGAATTTAGCTACTCGAGTTGCCAGCGCCAGGGCTGTCCACTTGATGTATAAACAGCAGCTGCAACAAAGTATGTGGCTTTGTTTTTGTTTTTAGCCGCTTTGTTTGTTGGTTTGTTTGTTTATTTGTTTGTTTGTTTGTTTGGCTACTCTCCATTTGCGGCTGTGGCTTGTTGTTTACAGCTCTGGCCAGGCATAGGCCAACCTGCTGCATATTTAAAGATGTCGTCGACGAGCTCCTAGCCAACTGCCTTGCCTCTACTCTGTGCTTAGTTCCCTCTGTCTGTGTCAAGAAAGGTGACGACCATTAGCTGAGAACGTTGCTAAGGAATATCTTTCGTGCCCGCCGCACGTGTGTTTGTACGGGGCGTGGCGCATGGCCGGGGAATGTGTTGGCAGACGCTATTAATTGTTTCTTGCAGCAGCTGAGAAAATGCGTCCCATAAGTCAGACAAAAGTCAGACAGTCAGAAACAACTGTTTTGAGCTGCAACTGAAGAGCCAAAGTTGGGGCCACAACTTTTGCCCGTCTAATAACTGAAAATCGTGACTATATGCCGCACTTGAAAGCCGCAGTAGCAACCAGCCAGAAATAAGAAATATATATATACACATACGAGTCGAATACAATACCCAAAGCTGCAGCTAGTAAAGTATCTCAACTCATATTATATGAGAGTGTCTGTGTATCTTATGACTGAGTGCGAGTCTTGGTGGCTGGCACCAAGGAATTAGAGTTGAAGTTGGAGTCGGAGTCGGAGTCAGAGTCAGAGTAGAGGCTACACGACTTTTAAGATGAACACGTTTGCCAGCGTGTCGCATTACAATTTCTAATGACATGGCTGGTTGTTGGGAACAAAGCTGTCAAACTTGCAGGCTAAAAGATTGCCTTCCATTCAAGAATCATGGTTAACTAGCAGACTGTAAGCAATATCTTTAGAGAGCTATTAAAAATAGAGAAAAAATAGAGACATAGAGACATGCTTAACTAGCAGACTGTAAGCAATATGCTTTAAAGTACTACTAAAAAATATAGAAAAAATTTGAAGATGGTTCTCAAAAAGTTATCTCATTTCAGTTTATTTTTGTCAGAGATCAAGTTATTGGAAGTGAAATAGATTTAGTCGTATATTATAAAAGCAAAAAAGATACAAGAGATAGCTTAATAACATTAAAGTTTATCCTTTGCTTTCTATAAAAATAATAATAATATACCAAGTGTCAAAATTTTTGCTATAAAAGTTTACGCCTTGTAACTAAACTCTCTGCTCTACAGCCAGAAATATGAGGAGAATAAATAATTGAGCAATCAAATTCTGATGGTAGTTAATTTTTCCGCTCGTAGCTAACATTCGCGCAATTTCTTGCTGAATTCTGAGCATATATTTATATTTTTGGTGTCAGCCAGCTCTTAAAATTGAACAGGTTTATTGCTCTTTTCTAACTACATGTCTGTGTGTTGGTTCGTCTGTCCCTTGATCAACAACTGTCTGCTGTTGAGCTGTGCAACCAACCAGCTTTGTCTGTCTGCTGAGCGATCTTCATCTGTTTGCCACTCCTGCGGGTATATCAATGGCACATAATTACGCTTATTATCAACCATTCAACACCTACTCAAAATGCTCACGAAAAATCTTCAGCTAGCAGCCAAGCAGCCTGCCCGCCAGCCTGCCCGCCAGCCAGCCAGACCAGCCAGCTCATGACTCGGCCATGTTTTCGCCTCCCATAAATTTCTTAGCTCCTGCCAGCTCTTGTCTCTTGTTATTGCAGCTGACAGCCAGTTCGACTCGTTCGCAGTAGCCTGCAAAAATTGCTGTGACTAAATTTATGAGTATATACATATATTCTGCGCTTAACGGCATAAACTGCACCTCAACAACAGCTGGGGCCAGGTTCAAAAGGTTTTTGGGTTAGCGATAGACTGGAAATTGCTTTGGCCAGTAGCTGGAGGTGTTAGCTGGCTATCTAATGTACTCACCGACAGCTTAACTCTCAGCTGTGCGCAGCTTAAATAACAGACGAAACCAGTGAAAGTGAGCTGTCCAAAAACGGATAAACTTTCCCAGATAACAAACACAAAATATAGTATGTCATAAAGCATGACTGCATGAGCAAATCCACAATTCGAGCTTAGCATAGATAAGGCGATTGTTTGAATAGAAAATATATATTTCTATAAGCTATAAACAATTCTTTATATTCCCGGGAAATGTCATGCTTCAAGGCTTTTCACTGGAAGCTTTCAAGAGAATTTCATATACAATATGTAACCCTCCCTGCTAGCTTTTATATTTCTGCTGATTTTCTATCTTTCTCAAATAAGAAAAATATATTAGATATGAATTTTCATTAATATGCAACAAGTGTCTTCATAGCAAAGTAATATTATCTGATATGGACAACATATTTGGTGACTTATCGAAGCAGTTCAGCTATTAAATATAATAAATATTATATTTTCTGCAGTTAGATATGATAAATCAAGTGTAAAAATCCTCCGTTTAATAATAATATATATTGAAGTTTCAAAACTGAAAGTTTTTAAAAGTTGCAGAATTTATGCTTATAACGTAAAAATATTGACAATGTGAATTCCGAATATAATTATTCTGTTAAATTAATATCACAGACAAAAGGAGGAGTGGCTGATGCCAAAAAGTATCTATCCATATTGTTGACTACGGTCAACAGCCGACATAGGAAATGAGACTCAAGGCGGAGTTCAGCGTAAAACAAATATAGAGAAATCCTTATTTCTGCTAGCTGTTGGCATATGTATTTTTCTATTGCCTGTCAATCTTTATCGCTTGTAAGACAAATAAACCCAAAGATATTTCAAGCCACTGCAGCCCAGCCAAGGGCCAAGTAGCGAAAAAACCACTTCTAACCATAAACGGCGTTGGCAACAAATCGTAAATATGTTGAGGCCATAATAAAAGCGAAAGAGTTGCAACTTGCCCATTGCTCAAATATGGCAACTGGCAATAACCCGAAATGGTCAGGCTCCAGGTCCCAAGTACCAGGTTCCGGGTCCCAACTCCCGGGTACCGGGCCCCGTAGTCAGATCCTGCCACACACTTGGTGGCTGGCTCTTAGAAACTGCTTCTGCTGCTGCTGCTGCTAGTATGACAAATGCAACTCGAGTGTCGCATTGTGCGGCAACAAAAGCAACAGCAATGCAACGCAAATGCAACTAATGGGCAGCCAGTGGAGGTGCCCCAACGGGTGGGAGTGTGGAGTCAGGAAGCTCTTTCATATTTATACAAGCAAATGCCGTCAACGACGCGCTTTATAGTTGGCTCCCCTCTCAGTAACTGGTCTGCAGCAGTTGCTGCGTGGGCCGTGCCACACAGGTGAATGCCATCAGGAACAGCAGTCAGGCTATTATGAGCCATACACACACACACACATATTCGCACATCTCTCAAAGGTCAAAGACATTTGGCAGTGCACAACAAATTGAAATCCGCGCACAGTTACAAATCAAAAATGCGTAATAAAGACGCAAAATTCAATTTGCGCGCTATGCAAACACAAACAGAAAAGAAACAGAATCGGCAACAGCAACTGCAACAGAAAACGCATTCGACAACATCCGACACCTGAAACTGAGAGATGCAAAGCTGCTGATACTCTGAATACATTTTACCAGTTAACAAGCTCAGATGTTGCTTCAAGGAACTAGCCATGCAGCGAGAGTTGCTATACAAGTTAGTTAGCCTGTAATTCTGTTCCTTAGGAAACACATTTTTATAGTTCTGATCTCAATCTATTGAGTATATACATATTAATATTATATTCCTTACTGAAAGCTTTTATACAAAAACTTAGTTAAAAATATCTATAAAATAGTTGAATTCCATTTAAATATTTTTGACTTTTTATTATTTATAACTTTCAAATAAACGTTAAAAAAATAGTTTTAGTTTAACCAAATTTTTTGCTAAAACTAAAGGCTTAGCAAATAGTTAAACTTAATTACATCAAAGCGCATAAGACTGGCGTAAGTTAATGCTAGCTAAAAGGGCAAATCTTAAAACGACCAAAATTGAATTATCGGAAAGAGTAAAACTGTTGTTTTGCATTCAATTGTTTAAGTACCTTTTGAGCAACCCGTGCACACATGTCGTTTCCATAGACATGTTGTAGGAGCTTGTAGCTTTTCACATATGCAGACAGACAATCGACATCCTTGCTGAAGCGAATAAAACTCAACAGACATACGGCTTTGGCTTTTAACTTGGTTGCTTTGGCAAATAGAGTGGAACATGGCCAAAACAGTTGGCGGCAAAGCGAGTCGCAACAATAAAATGCAAATAAAATTATATGAAAAGTAATTTGGGAGAAATTCTTCAGACGCCCGATGAAAGCATCCGAAACATCTCTGCTTGGTGTATTTAATTTGCAGCAGTCAAGCTCAGCCAAAGGACCCAAGCATCCAGGCAAAGGAGTCGGAGACGAGTCAATGTCAGAGTCAACGTCAACGCAGCTGCCAACTTCATTTGTCTGCGTCGCGCTTGGCTGCCGTTTTTTATGAGCTGTTTTAATACAATTGTTGCGCACAGTTTTTCTTTCATTTTTATTTCACTTAGCCTGCCTTATTAATGGCCAACAACCATAAGATACAATTGTATCTTTTTTGGCCCGTGCTTTGTCTGCGCCCCATGCTAAGCTTTATGAGCGCGACTTATTAAAAGTTTACTCCGGTCTCTCTTTTATTACTTTATTTGCGTTTTTAATCAGCGTTTGGAGTAATTGCAAAAAAAGCGAAGTTGACTAAGAAATGGAAAAGCCATTTGCCTTGCAATATGTGGGTGTAGGTGTGCCGGACTGGGTATGTGTGTGTGTGTGTGTGTGTGTGTGTGTGTGTGTGTGTGTGTGTGTGTGTGAGTAAGCAGCTTAGCTGTATTATATTCATTAGCATATTTAAATGAAATACTCAATTGCATAAAAACTTTTAATTATATAAAAACAAAATAAAAAATAGTTTGTCTTAAAAGATGGATTTATGAGCTACAACTTCATTATCATTAAAACCTCATTTATACTACAAAATAAATTGAAAATATTAACTTGAAAATAACTACAGATAACATGAAAAAACTTAAAAAACTTTTCAAATGTGTAGCGATAAAATAATTATTAATTTTCATTGAGGTAATAAACAGTTTTGGTATAATAAAAATTACAAATATTATTGGTGTAACTAAAATATATTTATATTTTATTAAATGTATAAATTACTTAAATTACTTATTTGACATTTATTTTGTTTTTTTTTATTAAATTTATAAATAAAATATAAAAAAATATATTATTGTGAAGAAAGTATAAGAAACTAAAAAATATATTTGTAATATTAATAATTTTTTTAATATAATAATTTTTATTAAAATAATTATAAAAATTATAAAAATTTTATATATTTTTTATAATTTAATCAATTGTTATTTAGGCAAAGAAAGTAATAAAAATTTAAAATAGTTTTCAAGTCCATTTAAATGGCAACAAATTGCTAATGAAATTTAATTGAATTCATAAGACTGCAAAAATTTTATATAATTGCACAAATTCGCATTGAAATGACGTCGACCGCTAATCAAACGAAACAGCTAAAGACTACTCAGCTACGCTTTTAACGAGCCCACGTATATTGCAGATACAATAGTATCTTTTCACAATGATATGCATATTTATGGGCACGCTTCTCTTTTATTTCATTTCGCGCAATCGCATCGTAAAAGTGATGTTAAAATATTTACTGCAATTGCCAAGTTTCCCAGTTAAGGGAAGAAGGGGTTCATTTCATTTATTCATTTATCAACGTCGCAGGCAAATGTAAAAATCTTTTTATGTTGCAGTTTGTATAAATTGTTAAAGATAAGTGCAAGGCAATATGTAACTGACAGATACTGTGACCGCAACTCATGCAAATCACGACACAGACAAGCTGTAAACGCGGCCTGTCGCGTGGGCGGCTGTCATAAAAACAAGAAATAAAAATAAAAGCCCATAAAGTATATATTTAGAAGTACATATATGAGCCTATGGCTCTACATTTTTTAAGAATTTTATAAATGTACAAAAAAACTTCTCGCTCATTACAGACAAATCGCGCCCGCCTACGCGAAGGTCAATGGCGGCACAGCCATTCCTCTGCCTGCGACGGTCATGGTTCAGCGCCGCTGCCCCCCAGACAAGGTGCGCCCGCTGCCTCCCACACCGAATCATACGCCATGTAAGTGAAATATATTTGCAGCTGGTTTGGGAAATTTATTAAAAAATGCTTTTCAAACAAGAGAAAAACCAACCCCACGGCTTGGCCGGGGCCAGCTTTTTTCAGCGTGCTGCACTCCGTTGTTTACGCGAAGCAAACAAATTTTTGGGTCCACATCGTGGCAAACAACCCCCAGCGGGGCATAACCATGCACTTAGTCCAACGACTGGCCGTTCTGGCCGAGATTTGTCGCAAAAAGGGGTTTAGCCATCTAGACATGGCTCGTGTCCCAATCCCCTTTGGTGTGCATCATCAAAGCACGCCTGGGAATACATTTGTGGGGCTTTGAGTGGGGCTCGAATGGATTCAAGCACCGCCTCGATGCAGTTGATTTGTTTGCAGCTTGAACAATCAGTAATTAATGCGTGTGGCTGAGATTTGAGGTTTTAAATGGGCCCCATGTTGGGCGCCATCTGTCCATAGGGAATTGATCATGGAAGGCACTTTAACTGAAGCAGAAATCTAAGCAAGTAGCTGAGTATGTACCAAATGATTTATATGGCAAAGATAAGAAGCAATATTGAATGATGAAGAAAGTCTTATGATGAATAGTTTAAGGAGTCTGTAACTTCATAATACAATGCAGTCTACATTTAACATATATAAATAAGATGTGTGAAAGAAATTCCTGACCATTAGCTTCTATCTCTATCTAAATAGGAATCCTTAATATACCATAGACAGAAAGCTTCAAATAATACTCTCCAGTATTATTTATAATGATAGCAGTTACTATATGATACAAATTACAAATTTACTCAATATATAGTTTTAAAAAATAGTTTCGTACTTCGCATTTCATGTTTTGATCTACTTCAGCTACAGACTACAGCTACAGACAACTACTTTATCAATTAGTAGCCATTGAAGTTTTATAAACAATTTTGTGTTATTATAAATTGTACAACTCGAAATACATATTCCATTTGCATCTCATCATTGGTATTATTGATGTAATGGAAGTCTTAAATCAATTGGAGGCCCTGCCTGCTTCAACTCTCTGCAACTTCTTCATCTTTATCATATTTTGACAGCTGCAGTTGATTTTTAAAGATTTATGTGACAGTGCGTGAGACTTGCACACATATCACATCTGCCTGCCTGTCTGTTTGGCTCTTTGGCTGTTTGGCTGTTTGGCTGTCTGCCTCCCCCCGACTGCCTGCAGAATTCCCCTCACAGCAATTAATTAAGTTTAATGTCCGTTTGGCCTCTAGCATTGATTTATTGGCTGCGCCTCTGTTCGACGGGCATCTCCACTTTCAACTGACAGCCACGGCGACAACTTCAAGTGGGAGCTCGCAGAATTAATGAACTGACAGTGCAGTTTGCTTCTTCGTCTGCTTTGACTTACTCTCCTTCTTCTTCTCTTTGCTCCACAGCCATACCTGGTTTGGGCAAGAGCGGTAGTGATTTTAACACAAGCCGTCCAAACAGTCCGCCCACCAGCAATCACACCATCCAGAGCCTGAAGAGCAACAACAACAGGTAAGTCGCTGTACTTGTACAAGTTGTCCAAATGAACTCTGACTAATCTCTGTCTCTGGTCCATCTTGATTCTTTGGCAGTTTGCGTCCGCCCAGTGTTAAGAGCGGCATACCCTCGCCGAGCAGTTTGAATGCGCCTACGGCTCCCCAGAAGCACTCGATGCTGGACAAACTAAAACTCTTCAACAAGGAGAAGCAACAGAATGCAGCAAATGCAGCCGCCGCTGCAGTTGCATCCAACAAAACACAAATCCAATCGAAACGCACCTCCTCCTCCTCGGGCTTCAGTTCGGCACGCTCCGAACGTTCCGATTCCAGCCTGAGCCTCAACGATGGCCACAACTCGCAACTGAAGCCACCTAGCATCAGCGTCAGTGCCCAGAAGAGCCAACAGAAGCACAACACAAAGCAATCCAAGCTGCTGGCTGCACAGCAGAAGAAGGATCAAAATAAACCCAGCAAACTGGACAAAAAGGAGAAGAGTCCCGCCCGTTCACTGCACAAGGAGGAGTCCACGCTCTCGGGCAACGAGTCGCGTAGCTCGACCATGGGACGTACGGGTAAAAATTCCCTAGCTCGCGGATCTGCTGAGAAAAATACACTGAAGACGTCTTCCAAGACCTCGCTGCACTCGAAATCCGACGTCAAGTGCTCGCCAAAGAGTCAGAATCAGAGTCAACAGCAGCAACAGCTGCAGAGTCCCAATCTGCCGAAACCCATTGCGGCCATCAAAGGTACCAGCAAACTGCCCCAGCTAGGCGTGGCACCTGGCTCCATTGAGTTATTTAAACGTGAAACAAGCGACATATCCAACAACATATCCCACGAGCAGCAGCAGCTGCACCACCAGCAACATCAGCAACATCAACAGCATCAGCAGCTGCCATCTTCTCTTAGCTCAGCTCAACATATCCTCAAGGCTCTACCTTCAAGCCCACCGCCTCCATACTATGCCAATGCGCCAACATCATCCAATCACATATCAGCTATTTACTCCGGCAACGGCTCCGGTTCCGGTTACCTGAGCGAACCGACCACTCCACAGCCCGGCGGCATCTACGGCAGCAACAGCCGTCTCCCACCACCCAAGTCGGCTCTGAACATCCCACGTAAGCTGGAATACAATGCAGGTCCGCATATTCTGGCCGCGCAGCGTTCGCCCATGCAGCGACCCATGCACAACTCAGCGCCGAATACGCCCACCGCTTCGCCCAGCAAGTTTCATACGATTCCCTCGAAAATCGTTGGCACCATTTATGAGTCTAAGGAGGAGCAGTTGTCCTCCTCGGCTGCAGCCGCTGCTTCGGGAAGCGGTGCCTCCTCTTCTTCATCGTCAGTGCTGCCCATGCGTCCACTGCTGCGCGGCTACAATTCGCATGTAACGCTGCCAACGCGTGGCGCACGCGGCGGACAACAGCATCATCCCCATCAGTCCTACTTGGACTTCTGCGAGTCGGACATCGGACAGGGCTACTGCAGCGACGGCGATGCCCTGCGCGTGGGCAGCTCCGCGTCGGCCAGTCGCTACCATGACATCGACAATGGCTACCTCTCCGAGGGCAGCAGCGGCTTGGGCGGCACAGGATCAACAGGCGGCGTCTCACATGGCAAACATTTTCTCAGCATGATGAGGGCTCGAACACAACTGCCAACAACCATTGAAGAGCGGTAAGTATTTAGCAATAATAAAATAATAAGTAAAGAAACATTTATGAGGATTCAAAGCTCATAATGAAAGTATCAAATTTATTTTCTATATATTGGAGTATATATAGTTAGATATTATCATATTACTAAAAGAAATTCTTTATGAAATGAGAACTTCTTCAATGAATAAAATAGATAAAAAAATCTATAATAAATTAAAGTGCAGATAGTGTAATGGGATGTACAATTGAATGTTGAATCAGTTTCGAATCGTATTAAAGTTAAGTAAATGTGTCATATCATTTAAAACAATTGCTTTTTAATGGCTGAGCCACTGAACTTTTTTAGAGATGACTGAACGATGCGGTGCTATACTCCTTGGTTTTGTATTCAATCTGTTAAGATGAATTATTCGTTTTCTTTAAGCGGTCATAAATGAGACGTTCCATTGAGTGATTTCGCAGTGGCTGAACGATACGTTTCATAGCAGGCCATAAAAGCAACCGAATAACTAAGCAATATAAAACACTTATAATGGATTGCATAGAATATCATGATGAGTAATAATGATTAAGAATAATGTTGCTTAAAATGCAAATGATACTTATTTAGCTTTTAAACTTTTTTAAAAATTAGTTTGAATCTTAAAGTCTTTGTTTTGGTAAAGACAACTTAACTTTTACATTAATGTGTAATTCTCACAAGTTCGCTCTAATCACAAGTTCTTAGAACAGTGAACAATTTTTTAAAATTATTTTATACATTATTAATTAATTTTCAATTCTAATTCTTGGCAAGGATACGAATGCGTGATCTAGGAGCTAAGCATCTCAGATTTTAAATTGTATTCCTCTTATTGAATTGATGGATCTTATTAGACTTGAAAAAGTATGAAACAATTGTTATTTAAAGAGATTATGGGCTTTAAAATCGGTTAGTGAGAGTTAGTGAGGGAATCTCGAAGATATATATACACAGCTTCAATTAAATGCAAATCCTGCTTTTGTTCACACAAATCTTTTATTGATTGACAAAGTGGAAACTTGTCATATCAATTTAACATATTATTTTATGCAGAGGTTGGCAGTTTGAAGTTTACTAAGATGATTTGAGCAGTTTAGCAAAATGTAGAGTTGATATCAAAAATCGATAAATATTCTAAAATTTTTCTTATTTTTCACTGTTTTTATCCATTATTAATTGTGTTCAGTTTTTATATAAACATGCGCTCGCTTTCATTGGCAAGTATTTTGCTAATCCGTGAGTCATTTCTGGCCGGCTCGTCCAACAGCTGACACCAATGAGTCAACGAAGCCATTGCCAGAAGAGTAGCGTTTCGTATCGTTTCATTTGGTTTGACTTGGATATCGTGTTTGGGTTCCAAGAAGTTTGTCGCCTGTTGTGAGGTGTCCATAAAACGGCACTTAAACTGCCGTCTATGGCATTCCCTTTGACTTGAGCTTTAGGAATGACTGCATCTCTGCTTGCCACGCACAATTTGGCCACACTTTTGGTGTCAGCGACGCAAGAATAAGAGAGAGAGAGAGAGAGAGAGAGAGAGGCAGATACAGGGGGCACTCATCATTTGAAGCAGTTAATTGTCATGGCAGCCACTTGAGCACCCTAACAACTTCCGCCTGCCAGTCGGAGCTCTTGAGAATCAAATACCCCAACGCTCGAATTGCCAATTTGCATAAAATCCACTCGATGCTGACTACGGCAGGCTCAGCTTTAGGTTATGAGCTCCTCCTGTACTCCACAGGCGGGTTGTCAAATGTCATTTGCAAATTGTCAACAGCAGCCAAACAGACGACGACGACGACAGCTTGACAATTGACAATTGACAATGCTCACCTGTCAAAGTATCCGCCCACTCCTCTCTCTCCCCCCCCCCTCTCTCTCTCTCTCTCCCTTTCTGTCCATATGAATTCCATTCTAGGGATATTGAGATACATTCACGCAGCGTCGCATGGCGACGGGTCGAGCCAAAGCACTTGCCATTTGGCACTTCAGTTAACAAAGGTATCTATGGAAATAGTATTGCTGTTAACAAGCGAATTTGATGTGTGCACAGGAGCGGCTAAAGCTATGACCCACACAGATTTCCATTTTGCGATGTAAAGTGTCATGTTGGAGTATATATATTAGATTTATGAGCTTTCGACGGGCCAGAACTGTACATTTATAGCTTTAAGTTTTGGTTTTTGTGCTGCTTATAAATAAGCACCCAATTTGAGGCTAACTAAAATGCAAACTGTGAAGAAACAGGTATAAAAGCAACAAAAAGCCTTAAAAATCAGCTAACTGGTATTTTATTACAAGTTGCCTTTTTAGTTTCAGTATTCAAAACGCGACAAGCAAGAATTTTTGATTTATAGTTTGGAGATTATGTTAACCCTTTAAAGCTCAAACGCCCGAAACTGGGTCATTTATTAGGTATTGTCTTACTCATTGTTAGATACAGCGCGTAAAATGAAAAATGAATATATAATTAAATATCAGAATAGAAACTAAATTTCGAATTACAGTTTTATGATTTTGTTCATATGTATTTGATTGAATAAATGCTGTAGAAAATATGAGGTCTACTAAAATACAAGATTTATAGCCAAGAAAATCCCTTCTCCTTCTGAATAGTAGATGCCTTTTTATTTATTACTGATAAACTTTTTGAAATGTCTACATATTGAGGAATTGTTACTAATGTCGAAAAATGTTTTAAAAAACTATTTGCTAAGTAGCATATAGAGGCTCTATAGCTACCGATATTTTTCCTGTAGCTTTAAGTCTTTGCCTGTTATCCCATATATATGTACATACTATATAGTCAGCTTAGATATTTTCCAAAGCTGTTGAAGTAAAATCATCTGCACTAATCAAACGTACCTTTCTGCTGTTAGATCGACATAGTTTGATGAAGCTTGTGAAATGTGATGCACTGTGAAACAGAGAGAAAACGAAACGAATAATCACAATCTCTTAAAAAATATAAATCTCTTAAAAAGCTAATCTATTGGGCCAACTGCTGGACCTAAATAACAATGCTATCGCTAGTTGCTGGACCCAACAGATCTAACCAATTCAATTCAGAATGTTTCGTCAGAGACTTATATTTGTGTTTAAAATGGTTCTGATTGCATGTTCTTATACCGTTGTAAGATACAAAGTATTATGGAACTATATCATATTCTAAAGAAACAAACAACTATTCCTAATACTTAAACTAGAAGCATATGAAGTTCTTATAAAGCTATAAAATCTCGTTAAGGAACAGCGTAAACAGTCTGTCCTAATCGTTTTTAAACTTATTATGCTGAAACGCCTTAACTGGGGCGCATTTCATATCTATAATTAAGTTTTGCTTCTGCCGCTCTATTTGCCAACCATTTGTTTGGCGTAAATAGACAAAAACCGTTTCATTTTTTGGCTGCTGCCAGAATGAAGTGTGGTATATCATAATTTTGTGTATTTTATTAAACACTTGTCGAGGGAAAACTCCCGCCCACATTTCACCACGCATTTTATTAAAAAGCGCTTATGGGCTTTAGAGAGTGGGTGTTGTACGGGGAGGGCGACGGGGCTATGGCGGGGAGTCCACATTTTCATTAGCTTCGGTCCATCAACGCTTTTGATCTGTGAAATTAATGCAATGCCATGAGGCGCTGAAATGGGCGCTTCCCATGCGAGTGCTCTATAAATAGACAGCAGCAACAGCAGCAGCAGCAACAGCGATAGCAGCAGAAGCAGCAAATGTTGTCGTCTTTTAGTGGGCCCTGGTGGGTTCGAGCCCTGGCTGAACCTTGATTGTGACTTTTGAGCCATGGTCACGTAATGCAGCTGCAAAATATGTTTAGTAATTGAATTTTAATGCACGACGTCGACGACCCCTTCGTCGCATTAGCGTCAAGCTGAAGCTAATCAGTTGCGGCGCCGACACCTGCAGGACATCAGCTTGAAGCCCAACAAGTGCCCATGTCCTGGCATCCTTCTTCCACTCTCTCTCTCTCTCTCTCTCTCTGTCCTACACTCCACTGCCTCTCTCGTTAAGCTGTGTCTGCTGTTGGGTCTGGGCTGCCAGTTGTCTAGCCATAAAAGTAAATCAAAATGCAGCAGGGCGCATATTTCAACAAGCTGGCAAACCAGGCAAACAGTTAGCCACAGTGCTGTCAATAAAACAGCTGTATTTAGAGGGAAAATAGCTAAATAACAGTGTGTTTCTTCTTATTGTCGAGTTAACAAGGTGAGAGCTTCAGTATGGTTGAGTCGTTTTAGATAAGACAAATAAGAACTGTTTAGCCGGAATCCTGACTATAGTTTTTAATTTTTATCTCAGAAAAAAGAACTACAATAAATTCTGCATTATATGTTACGTAAGGAAACTAATATTTTGTGATTAGAATTGTTGTTTTTCAGAAAAATAGCTTGAAAATGCCCTGTTTTGTTAACAATATAAATAATAATAATAAAAATATTAATAATATATATAAAAATTGTTATCAATATAAATATAGCTAAAATTCTTGAGCTGATCAATTTTGATTTAACCAAAAGCAAGCTCAGTCGGCAGCTCTGATTGGCAGTGAATCGCATCCTTGTTGTTTCAGCTGCAATTTCTAAGGGGTTTTTACCAACTGGACTCGTGTGCACACATGGCTGGCTAGCTGCCTGTCTCTCTGTCTATCCGCGTCTGCAGCTCTTACCCTCTATTTTTGCTGCATCCTTGGTCCTTGCGCTCCTTTTTATTTAATAACGCATTTTTCAATTCATTTGATTTATGGCCCTGGCGTGAGACGCTGCCATTTCCAATTCCAGTTTTCATTGCCCTCGCAAATGCAACGTATTTCTCTCATTGTTTTTTTTTTAAAGCTCACTTTAAACTAGCTGGCTTATCTGCCACGCCCACGCTTTTTTTGCTGACCGCAATGCGCCGGCAAATTGAAAATAAATTTCGCACCCAACCGACCCGACATAACAAATACAAATTGTTTTTATTAATTTTATCAAATTCAGTGAACCCGTAGACCCAAAATAATGTGCGGTTCACTCCACCACCTGCCGACGCTTCAGTTTACCTATTTAAAGGCCGCTGTCCATTCGAGTGCTCAATTACGTGGCGCCTAACGGCAGCTCTTCACTGAGCTTTTCCACATTTTCCAATTTTGTTGATACCCTTGTAAAGTGTATTCGACGCTTCGACTCGAAATTGACCACAGAAACAGTAAATAAAAGTTTATATTTAATGGATCAGCAACAATAGAGCAGAATTTCTAATTCTACTGCGATGTTGTAGAAAAAAAGCCAACCACATATAAAGGTCACCAAGAGACTTTGATATCGCATAGCAAACATGATATTATAGTCGAGAATAAGGCTAAAAAAAGATTCACTTGCCTTAAAAAATGTGTTACCCAAGAAATATATATTAAGATATATGTATATCATAATCTTTCTAGTTTCTGTTATATCTAAGTTAATATAGCACATCTGCAGACTAACATCATATTATAAACCCAAATCGGTCAGAAACTAAGATTTTATATAAAAACATTATTCATTTTTCAATGTATTTTAAGCAAATCAGAGACTTAAAAAAAACGTTGGATGTAAACAAAAAAGTATCACAGTCAAACTATTGAAATATTACAGTTTTCTTAAAGAAACAGATTTTAAAATGAATTTTTTTTATATATAATTCTGTTATCTGAACTACTATTCCTCTGCTACGTGTATTTGATTTCTTATATATAACCCTATACATTTCCCATATATATTAAAGAGTATTTAGTTTTCGGCATGTTTAAGAAATGTTTCTTCTCTTTTTTTGGGTATTGTTCAAGTGAAGTGCCAAACGATGATTAAATGAAGCGGAAACTTTTCGTTGGGCAGAAGGTTTTCTTTTTTTTTTTCATTTTGCGTAAAATTGATTCATTGATTTGCTTTGCGTTTGTCACATTAAAAACATATTCTTTATTTAAGTTGGCAGCCTTTGCAGCTGCGTTGCCTCTCTTCGACAGCTGAGGACTAAGTGGAATAAGTGGAAAGCTTATTCTATTGATTGAGCGAAATAATCGCATAAGAAAATGATTTACAGTCAGGTTGAATGGTTGAATGGAAAAGGTTTAAGTAAGGCGTCGTTAGATTCGAGCAAATTGAAGCGCGCGTCTCTGAGTTCCCTTTACCAAATACTCAAATATCAAAGGACAAGTCAATTAGGGTGTAAACCAATTTGATGCGAAATGAAATGACTGCAGAGTAAGGAATACTAGAAACGCAGAATAATTTTAGTAATAAAATTTTACATATGCATTCGCTTTTCTTTTAGAAGTCCAAAAAAAAATCCTAAAATCTATTAATAAAATTTTAATCACATAATATTTTATATTTTATTTAAATATTATATTTATTTGAATGTTAACGGTATATAATAAGAAAAACGAAAGTATTCTGAAATGTTAAATCTATTTTAACACGCTCAAAGGCACTCAAAAGCACAATGCTTATTTTTCGAAAGCTTTTGCAGCATGTAGAAAGCTCGGTCACCGCTGCATTTATTATAGCGTAGTTGGGACACATTCAGCCAAGACACGGAACCCATTCAAGAGCTTTTTATAGCAAGGTTAGAAATCATAAACGCTTGAAACTTCTTTGATTGTCATTTGAACTGGAAAACAAATGTGTATAATAATAATATATATAATTAGGTAAACCTTCTTCAATTAATAAAATATTTACTAAAGCTTTTGTTTGTTTTTGTGCACTTTTGCATATCCCATAAAAATTGCAACAGTTGTGTTTGAACTATCAAAAACCAGTTGCTGTTTACTCATATCTTAATGCATTCAAGTAGCTGTTATTGCAATTGCAATTGCAATTGATAAATGCAATAGTAGCCCCTCCCATCGACCCACCCACGCGTTCCGTATTTCCTGGTATCTGCGGCCACATTGCGGGCCGATTAAAAGCGGCTCAAAGCATGTGACGCGCATACTATGTAAGCCTTTAAGCCAAAACTGACCTTTTCCACAAGTTGCCACATGCCACATGCCACACGCCATACGTCTCCATGCTCCAACGCCCACATGCACAAAGACACATAGCCATAGACAAAGACAAGAGTTGGACGTGAGCCATGACAAAATGTCTTTGGCTGCATTTTTGCTTAATCGTTTTTCAATAACTTTGTATTAGCCGCCAGATATTTTTATTGCAGTTCTATTTTGAAAGCTCACGAAAATTTTAATTATTATGCACTGCCAAAGCGGGTTGATTAGCTTGCACATATAATTTGCAGTAAAGTCATAAAACTAGATTGCAATTGAAAAAAAAGAAGATTTATTTGTAAGATTTGGAGATATTTATGTATATAAAATATATATGAAAACAATATATTTATATACATTGTTAAGCTTACAATTTCCATTAAAACTAAATAAATATTCTAATGATATTTCCAAATAATTTGCAAAAAAACAAATATGTAAGAGAGGTATTTTAAGAATTTTAATATTGATATTTGATGGCAATATTCAAATTACCGTCTTCTTCTTGTACTTTCTGCAAATAAATTACTCAAGCAATTATATATATGTTATAGAATAGTTATTGTAGAGCACATACAAACTTTGTTAATTCCCTTAGTTGTCTTAGTCTTAGTTGTGGCAAAGATTGTACCATCTGTGATTCTTCTTTGATGAAGTGCGATGCGACTGCTCGCTGATTGAGTACCGCTGCCTTTAAGATTAATGAGTTTAAAGCTAGCCACGACGCGGGCATATTTCTCCCTCTCTCTCTCTCTCTCTCTCTCTCTCTCTCTGTGTGTGTGGGGCACATGTGGCTGGCAAGCGGTTCCAATTAGTTGGGTTGCCAAACAGCTCGGCCAATCAACCACAACCCGAACAACAACAATGTTGAGTGGCACTTGTTATCGGCCAGTTTCGCTTTTCATTGCGGCGCTCACTAAAAACATTTTCTTGCGTGCAGTTTTTGGAAAAATTGCAGCACACAGACGGAACGAGCCCGCCCTTGGCTCAATTTTTAGTTGGATTTTTTTACCTCATGTTGATTTTTTTTGTTTATTTGCTTTTTTGGCGTTCAATTGAAAAGCCGTCGAACATGAAACAAGTTTGAACAACTGCAATCAGAAGAGAGTTTTTTTTTACTCAATTTTTCGAAATTGTGAAACGCTCTTAACTTGTTTATGACTCTCTCACTTGCGATGTCTCTCTTAAAAAGCCATTTGTTGCTTTTGCTTAGGTGGAACCACCACTACAAAACTCTTGTCAGCCACAACAAGAGATACGGCTGGGCGGATTGTGCGTGCGTGGGTGGGTGGGGCATGTTTGTCATTTGGCGGAATTGTGTTGTTGCCTTGTCAAGCAGCGGAAGTAGTTGCCACAGATCTAAGAACTGTTAGAGTACGGAACGATCTTATAGGCATGAAGCTATAAGTCAAATATATAATAAGATATAAATAGTTTTATTATTATTATTAAAAACTTAAGCTAACATATGTTTTTTTTAAGGATGAAATAAAAATAACTGTTATAATAATCATAAATAATAATGTTTATAATAATAGTAATATTGATATTAATCATGGAAATAATTATTTTTAGAAATTCTCTTTTATAAATTAAAAGTATAAACCCTTCATTCATTATTGTCTTTTCTAAATTCTTAAAAATATTCGTGTTTATTACTCATGGAACTAATTTCTATGTGATACAATATATAGAAAAACCCTAAGATCTATGAATTAATATAGTCAAGTTCCAATCCTAATGCGAAACTATAAGCAAAACGAACTGCGCTTTTCACTGATATAAATATAACACCACACTCTTGATATAGTTCATCTTAAAGGTTTTCCTTCTAAATTCAAATATAAATATTTCCATGTCTCACTCTACCTCTACTGTCTCATTAGCTTTATTCCTTTTACACTCGCTAAGAAAAAGCCCGTTCCATAAAAGTTTTTATCTAAGAGCCTTTGTTATCTTTTACCTTTAAGAGTTTTTGAAACTAATATTTTACTACACAATACCGTTAATGTTTTGATACACATTCTTATCTCACAGATATTTTTCGCAGACTTGCTCACCGTTTGTATTTTTCCATTCATAAACTAGACACAAAGTGCAGTTTTCTGTTTCTGTTTTGCGAACTCCTTCAAATTTGAGTCATGCTCTAGGCGTCTGTGCGTCTCCCTAGCCCAGGCTGCGTGGTCGCATAAACAAGGCTAAAACGCCCAAAGACTTGCGAGTAAAACAGAGCCTATCAGCTAGTTTTCTTCTTGTGCATTCACTGCGAGCGCACAGGTGGGCAGGTGGCTGCTAGACAGCTAAGCAGGTGGGTAGCTGTCTCTGTTGCTTCGTCTGCTTGGCTTCCCGTTTCCCTATGCCCAGACGGCCTTTTACTTTCAACATGCGACTTGGCCATGTGTTCTGCTCTCTTTGGGTCTCTCTCTTCACAGAGGTGCTCTCTGTTGTTCTCTGTTGCTAACTTTTCGAATTGGTTCGCTCTCTTCAACAACTTTTTCGAACTGGCATTTTTGTTCGTCTCGCTCGTTTTCAGTTTCAGTCGACGACGCAACCCCAGAAAACGCATTTGAACGCTTGGGCGCTGCGGTAGCTGCCACAAGAAAATGTTGCGGGCGTGAATAATCAAAGCTTAATAAATATTTAAAATATATAATAAAATATGGAATATTTCAAGAATGGTGCAATAATTACTTAAAGTAAATTTTAATATAAAATCATAATATCAAAAGAAATAAAAAAATATATATATAACTAAATTAAAATATATATATAATTCAATAAATACTTTCAATAACATTTTCATATCGAATAATAATATTTTTAATTATTTTAACAAATTTTTAAATTAAATTAACCAAATATTTTCAATAACATTTTCAAATCGACAAATAAAGAAATATAAAAAAAAACAAAATATTTATAACTTTATTTAAAATAAAATATTAAAGTCAAATAAAATAAATAAATAAATATGTGCTTAGCGACGAATATTGTTGTATTTAATAGAACTTCTTAAATTAAAGTTTTTTTGTGATAAGCGCGCTGCCTTTCTTGCTTTGTGTTGCATATTTTGAGGCGCTTTGTGACATGCAGCTCATCAACATGTTTTAGCATTAGCAAAAGGTAATCAATTGAACTCAATCAGTTGCATCTCAGCATTGACTAGCTGCCAGCTCGTATGACCAGCAAATGGAGCAGTGTCAATGACTGCTGCAGGCCATTAAACTCCCGGTCCGAGCCTTTTGTTTACACCAACATTTGTGTTTGCTCTGCCAACAGCTGCTATTTACAAAGGCTTGCTGGTCAAAAGGAGTCAAAGGGGCCAAAAGGGTTGTCCGTGTAAACACAAATACGAGAGCAGCCACTCATATGCTCTATACATCCGCGCTGGGTGACATAAGCGGATGGCTTGATAGGGATAGGTCGCTCATAAGCTGGCTTAGCAAATCTATTGCAAAGTTAGTTATACTGATTAACCTAAAATATCTCAATTTAAGTTATTTGTTTCTATTTTGATTTGTTTTATTGAACAAAAAACAAAAAAGGAAATTGAAATTTTCGGTTTCACTTGTCTTCCAAAAGCTTCAGATGTCAAAGCCAGCTGACCATAAATCTTTATACCTGCACTGCACACTCACACACACATATGTATGCTTGCCAGCCTGTCAAGTCCTGTGGCCATATAAAAAAAAGAGAAAACGACGAGAAATGGGCAACATTTGCCATAAACCAGCAACAGGCAACAGGCAAAAGACAGCAGCAGGCGGGCGTCGAGGTGGAGGTGAAGGTGGCCAACATTTTGTGAATATTTTAGAGCAGTTTTATAGAACGAAGCTGACTCATACATAGGTTAACAACTCCCAACTCCCATCTACTGAATGTCTCCCAGCTATACCAGTTGAGTTCTTCCGGTCGGGTTTTTGCTAAATTGTTTCGCTGTTCAGCTTTAGTTTAATTCACAATGAGCTAAGCGGCTTTAAGCGCACGCCTCACTTCTCAAGTGCGAGCGAGAGAGTTGACAGTGGAGCGTGTGACAGAGCGACCCAGGAGAGAGGGACGAGCTACATGTAACTGAGGCTAAGCGGGCTAAGCCTTTGTGGCGCCACGGGGCAGCATGTGGTGCCAGTTGCCCCGTGGCACGAGTCGCTTTCCTTGCTTTATGCATACACTATAAGCCAAGTAATTACCGCTTAGAACATGATTTAAGCTGAAGCTAGGCCAAAGTAGACAGAACTATAACATTTGGGAACGTAAGGGCAATATATAATAAAATAATATACTTATTATTTCATAGATTAAGCTGAAATAGAGTTTAAATGTAGAAGGTAGTCATATTTTATTCTTCGCTATTCTTAAATTAGAAAACTTGGCTATTATTCTAAATAGTTTCTTAGCTATAAAGCTCGCAAAAAAATCTTTTTTTAAGTCTAGGGGCAATTTCTCTAAATTTGAAAGCTGCAGGCTGTGAGTTCAAGATCTTTCAAACTAAATTTAAAATATCATTACAATTCTTTAACTGTGCTGTAGAGTCATAGATATAATTATTTAGTTTAATTTTTTAGCTTTGTATGAAAATGTCCATAATAAATATAGAAAAATGGTAGAGATTTTGCTTCTTCTATTAGTACAAAAATGACATCAGATATGGGTGCAGCTCTCAATAGGCGTTTTCTGGGCGATAGAAACAATGAAATCAAGTGAACAACGGAGACTCGAGGTTAAGTCGAAAAAAGTTAAAGATATCTATATTAAAGATATTTAGATCAATTTAATTTAAATACTATCTTTTATACTACTGGTCGTGTATTATTTGCAGGCATAGCTCATAACTTTAAATATTCATAGGAAAGATTGAGAGTAGTGTTTATGAATTCTATTGAGTTCTAAGGCTTCAGCCTTTATCGCTATGGTGCCAAAGCGAAGTCAATAAAGAAATGATTAATTTTATTAAATTATACTAATTTACCTTGTTAAACTGGCTAAAAACGATGTAAATAATATGTTATTCACGATACACGAGATGTCGATTACACAGGCGAGCATTGAGTATATTTGTTTTTATAGAAATAGAGAAAAGTTCAGATCACAGTTTGAAACTTTTTGATATAAATTAAATTCCAAAATGCTAATTATGATTCGATTAGAAAGTTAGGAACAGAGCTTCGACATATTTAAGTAGACTTAATTAGTTTAATAAGTCTGACAGTTTGTAACTTTTTGATAGTAATTAAATACAAAAAGTGCTAATTAGAATATAATTCTTTTTCTCTAGAATAGGACCTCGACACATTTAAGTAGACTATGCTTTAGAAGTCTGATCAACAACCTTTGCACATATTTAGTGTGCGGAACGTGTAATTAACATGTCCTCATCAAAACGCAGCTTGAACTATCCTAGTTGAGCCCCTTACCAGACATGAGCACCGCCTACTCTCTGCCATTAATCTCACCTCCGGCTGAGCAACTGTTTGCGCTGTTCATTAATAAACTCATTTGTTAGAGGTTACTTAGCTTGTTTGTAGCCAGACGCTTCGCCTTTGAAGGCGTCACGCAACCCCTCTCCCCCTAAGCCCCCTTTGCAATTCTGCTAGGTAATCACATTTCGCCATCGATTTTCTTCGTGTCTTGAGTGTGAAGAGTGTTTCGGTCTGCCTGTGCAGACGCACCTCTCACTCTTTCTCTCTTTGTCTTTCACGCATGCATAATGTGCCTTATAAATATGTGAGTCATCCAATGTTAGTCTCCAGACTCGTCTGTATATGTGGTCTACTCCATATTGCAATCCTTCTATGGCCAGAAATCATGCAAAGTGTTTACGTTGCGGCTTTTTCAACTGCGGCAAACTTTTATGTTTTTAGGCCAACCCGTTTAACCCATTTCTAGCCTGTTTATTTTCCTGTTGTCCTGTGTGAATCTCCCATTCGATACATATATGTCTATATAAATATATATATATATATTTATATATAGAGAAGTTTTTATGTTGTGAGGCGTTTTTATTAGCCACGGACTGTCTCACATAAATTTAACATTAAATTAAGTGCTATTTACCTAGCTAGAGGGTGGCTCGCTAACAGACTGACCCCAAAATGTGCACCCTCTTTGGCATATCCCATATCCATTGCCATGCCCATTTCCATCGGTTCTTCAGCCTCGTCACGTAACAAGTTCATTGCACTTTAATGAACTCTAAAACGAAATACAATATGCAATCTCTTTTGTAATTTATAGCTCGATTTTGCGACACTTTCTTACTGCTAATGAGACTTGGCTTTTCAATACATAGAAATGCGAGACAAAAACTTGCCACTTTGCTTCGATATGTAGTTAAAATCCAGTTTAATTGTTTTTTTTTTTTTTTTGTGTATTTCATAAAATTTTCATGTAATCTTTAAGTATTTACTTAAGAGCTGTTATCTTTTACTTGTATTTATATAGTATTTATTTTGTTATTCACAACTGAGCTGTGGTTACACGCTATGAATTGTTAAATAAACTAAGCTTAAATTCATTTAAGCTTGTTTTCAAACAATCTTCAAAAGTTAAAGATACTCCCAAGATGTTTTACAAGTATGTGATTTTCAAATCTTCAAATATACTTAAATTTGTTTCTTAAATAATCTTTAAAAAATTTATAAAAATACAAATTATTTTATTAAAAGGAATTATTACAAAAGACAGATAGGTTATAAAGCCATCTGAAGCCATCTTTCGCATTTGTTCCTTTTTTCGATCCCAGATTAGGATTTACTGAAATCACAAGACCAAGGTCACACTATAGCTTAACTCTAAGACATCAATACTCTCCAGCGCTATCGATTCCCTAGCTACCCTAAATACGCTAATGACAAGTGAATAGCAGGGCTTTTAAGAGCTTTGGCAAAACTTTGCTTTCATGTTTCATGTAATTTGTACCTTGTTTAATTAAATGTGCTAAACGCAACTCTTAGTCATTAGGGTAAACCTTTTTTGCTTTTTTGTTTTTATTTATTTTTTGTATTTTCCGTGTTGAGGGTTGTTCTAAAGTTTGGCTTAGCATATTAGCAAAGTTTGGTGTTTAATTTAATTTGCATTTGCGAATACTCAAAGAGCGGATGCCACGCTGTCTGTCTTGGAATTTTCATTTGGAAAAACTTTTACAGAAAGTTGCCAGCGCTCACGAGAGAAAGAGAGCGCGAATTATTGAAGTGAGCGCTTAGAGTGTTTACTGCTGAGTTTCTCACTTGAGTTGAGGCTTTAAGTCATCTTCTTGTGATGCTTTTACAGCTTCGTCTATGGCTCTATGGCTACTTTGCTCACACGATTCGTACAAGAAAAAAAAGGAAATCCAAAGAGTGCTGAAAGGAAGGACAGAAATTTCAGTTCCATTGTTATGCCCAATCCAGAATTTATTGCGACTGTCAATGGCTGCTGGGAACTCGTAAAAGGCAAACAATTGCGACAAACCAGTAGCCAAAGCGCCTCTCGCCTCCGTCCTGCCGCTCGTCGTGATGACACTTTTATAATTGATGTGCGCCTACGAATATGCTAAGTTTTGAATATGCTTGTTTTTTCTTTATATACCTTTACATATATGTATATGATACAAGTATCAACAGACGCCTCAGTGAAGCCTACTTTCTATATTTCTACTTCTGAGTCGTTTAACATGTCTTAAAGGGTATATTCTAGTTAAGCAGACTAGTAGAAAGAGGCATGCCTCTTATATTGGACGTACCGATTCTTATTTAGCAGATGTACCGATTCTGCTTTGACCATCACTGCAATTCTCGTCTGCTCACCATCAGTATCAACAGATGGGCTGATCCATTTCTTATATATATATATCTGCTTTGCAATTTTTTTAATTTTCCTGAGATATCTCCAATTTAAGCTCAGCTTTTTAACTTTATTTTTGAAATCTATTATCTATCTATCATCTACGCAAAATTAAAATTTTCTATCAGCATCAACCAATCATGTCGATTTATCTTTCTGGCACTCTGTTTTCCTTTTTATAGAATATCTTCTAGTTTTAATCGTCTGTTCCCCTTCTTTAAATCTTTACAGAGTATTTATAAGTTTGACAGGCCTTATTGTTTTTTCTTTCTGCAATAATGAGCCTAGCATCTCTAGCTGCTCACTCGCTCGCTCGCTTCTCTACCCATCGACACGGTCCTTGACACAGTCAGCAGGCAAATGTTTCAAATGTGGCAAATATGTTGCCCAAAAGGCTACAAGCTGTTGTTATCCCATGTTGCACGCTTTCAGGCTTTGCTGTTGCAAGGCCAAGCATCGCGTCGACAAGCACTCGCTGCTGAAGGTTGCGTGCGTGGGAGATTCCATGTACCTTCCACACCTCGCCTTCTTCCCACTGCTAGCTGGCACAGCTCAGCTTCGACACTTTTATTAATGTGCCTAACACAGAGAGCTGTCGGAATTCCATTCATAACATTTTATCAGGCATACAAAACAGGCATGGGAGGTGGGGTTTATGGGGTATCTCGCTGTGTGTGTTCGTGCTTCCGGCCTTGCTGATAAGTCAGCCTACTTTAACGCCTGTTGACAGTTTTAATAAATGAAATGCGGCGACCATTTACCAACACTGGCCAACCGCAAAGGCGTGCTGGCGTTGTGGCATGTAGGCCAGCAAATACGGTAGTGCACCTGCCTTTGTTAATCGAAACCGACTCTTCCCTTTATGCATGTCAAGCAAAATAAGTATCGATGTCTAGTTCTAAGGAATATAGCATTTTGAAAACCTTACATACATTTTTCAATTTATAATTATCTATAGTATTCTAAATATAAAAGATATTTATTTGAAAGAATAAAGTAATATAAAAATTATGACATTTCTTTTTATCTGAGCTCTGATTATACAGCCTTCAAAAGCTCTTGAACGCCAATCCATGTCGATTGCATTGGAGTCCATAGTGTATAGTCCACAACTGAATCCAATCCAATTGGTGTGAATGCAATTAGTATACATATATACGCTTCATACACTCATCCGTGATATATATGAATATAAATATAGTTCTATGCGGATATTTTTATGTATAGAGTCGTCTAGCTTATTAGACTGTCCTTTGCAGCAAAGGCCTTGCTCAAGACATTTTGTATATTTTGAAGTTGGACTGCAATTGCTTAGGCAATTGTGAATCGTCGATGAGCATAAGGAGGGAAGAGAATATTAAATAAAAAAATGCGAATTGTAAATTCTTTTTATACGAAATATATAAAGACTGCTTAAAACCAATTACAATCTACAAAAACGGTTGTTACGCCCATATCTTTGAAGGTAAAGTAGGTTTAATAAGAAAACATAAGCCTGCTTCGTATACCTACAGTCCATATTTAGGAACATTTAGGAACGAAACAGTGCTGGAGAGCACTAGGTCTCACAGTTTAAAATATTTCAAGTGTCTTGGGATTGTAAGAGGATGAAACATAGCTGTTGCGTGTTTATCTATGCGTACTTCTTTCTTTTCTTGTAATTTAATAGCTTGCTTATCCATTTTAAATCATAACAAGGGTATTATAACCTTGAAACTCTGTTTTGAATGAATTTTTCAAAGCGTTTATTTATTTTTTGCTTTGAGAAGGAAGTACATAATCTACAACAGATCTTCTTCATGCGGATATAAATATTTATGTAATATTTCCATTTCAACGTAAGTACAACAACTTTCAAGACAAATTGTTTATGGCATAACGTGAGGTTGGCGGAAACAGCGACAACGACAACATAGATGATGGATGCAATCTGACGCTGGCTTCAGCTTGGTCAGCTGGGCGCTAATTATAGCACATTAAAAGCAACAATAGCAACAACAACATCATAAAAAGAAGTAGAGAAAACAGAGAAGTAAAACGATGCTGTGCATATTGCTTATACGCCACGTGCGTCGGTGCTTCATTTTTATTTGGCGTTAATTGCAGAAATAATTTATGCAAGTCGTTCCGTCGATGCTGTCGCTCAGTTATATAATTTCTAAATGCGAATATATAGAAAAAAGTGGTCCGCATGTATTTGTGTGTAGCTCTTCGGTGCCACACAGCGGGGCAGCCAAGTGTAAAGCTACAGGCTTTAGGCACATCTTGAATGTGCAAACAGGCGTGCAATTGAGAAAAAAAGAGGAAAGCGACTGAATGACAGAAAGGCAGACTGAGAATTGACACACAATGGAGCCAACTGATACGAGCTTAGACGTTGGCCAAATAAACCAGCCAAAAGCAACGACTACAATTGCTCAGCTCTTCACGCATAACAAAGGCGTGGGCGACAAAGTGAATGGGCAACATTTTCAATTAAAATGACAAAAGACCAGCACAAAGTCCCAAAGAACATTGGCATTGGCAGCTAGTGAGGCAAAAGGATTGTGTTGAATTTGTTCTGAGTCAACAATCAAATTTCATGTCTAAGCCGCTTACTTCAATATTTTCAATGGCCATGTATCAAAACTAATTGGGCGTGTCGGCTCCTCGTCTAATACATATAATAAATAATACAATTTATTTGAATATCCCTTCGGCCCAGCGACCCTTCTAGCTTTAAATATGCTCTTCATAAAATGCTTAATAAATTATGAGAAAGCAGGAAAAAATATGGGCGCGGCAAATTAGCCAACGCATAAATTTGTGGATGGCATGCCATATCTATCGACTCGTTTAAATTTACGATCCTATCTATAAAATAAACTGGAAGGAATATAGGTAGAGCAGCTCTGACCCATCAAGTTTTCAAAACTAAACTCTCTCAATAAAACAATCTCTTCGGTTTGTGAATTTATATTTAAACACTTAAAGACTTAGACATTGACTCCCTAATCAAGTTATCCGACATTGTCCAGAAGTCCTCTTTTTTCTACTTATTTGCTACTGCTAACAATATTTTCACTTCATTTAGTGGTGTTGAATGGTTTTCATATTCTCAATTGCCCCATGAAATTGAATTTGGCCAAGCACGCGAAATGCAAAAAGCACAAATCAACAACGCAAAATTGCCAACTGCAAATGTTGGCTGAGTGTTATGGCTTTTTTGTTTTCGCCATCCACCATAAAATTTAATAAAGGCAATTTAAAGCAGACCGTGTTTCAGAGATTAGATCTATGCGCTTTTGATTCAATTGCACAGCGCAGGCAGCTAAATTAGATAATTGTGGTCTGTGGCTAGATGGCTTTAAGAGCTGTGCAATTTCCGCTGAAGAGTGTGCTATGATTTAAGCACGTGAACGCGCAGTCTGAAGTCCGGAGGGTGCAGAAAAACAGCTGTCTGGGCCATAAAACGCAACTACGCCATGGCAAGCAATTACCGTTTAGATATGCCTGCTCTCTATAAGTCGGCATATGAGAGCGGAGGGAGTGAACCACTCGGCAATAACAGCGAACAAGAAGCAGAGCGGGAAAAAAACAACGAGCTGTAACTGAGACGTCCAGTCGGAAGGGTGCTCAAAAGTCGTGTAGAATGAGAAGCAGCCCTTAGAAATATGCGTGACTGTCTGCCTTAATGTGTGTGTATGTGTATGTGGCAGAGTGAAAGTGAGCGTCAGAAGTGACACATAAAGCTCATAAATTGTCGCACACTCAATATGCAAAAGGAAGGGCACTAACCGGGTGGGGAGGGTGTAGAGACAGGGGTGGGGGTAGAGGCAGGTGAGGGACGTAAGTCGGTAAAATCAATAACGATTGCCACGTCACTTGATGGCGCTGGCAAATGACCCACATGTCCCAACCCAACTGGCTTTCAAACGATGACAGACAACTGCCACCTGAAAAAAAGAAACAAATACATATATATAATTCTCTATGCAACAAATATGCACTTAAAGGAATACGACATACATATACCGAAATTCAAATGATTTTCTGCTGCTAATTAAAACATTCAAAATAAATAAATTGGGAATTTCTTTCCAAAAACTTGTATGGATCAACATATGACTTGAAATTTTCTCCAAGTGCATCATATATATTTTTAATATATATTTATATATATTCTTAAAGCGTATATATTGTATATGCGTTGAGTCTGAACTCTTAAGCTGCAATTCATTTGAAATGCAATACAAAAACTCAATAGCTGACCATTCCAATTGCCAATCCCCACGGAAAATGAAACGCAAAAAGAAAATGGCGCATAAATTTGGAAAAGCTGTCGAAAAAAGCAGCAGCAGACGTCATCAAAAGCAGCGGCGTAGTCAAAAGGAGCAGCAGGGGGCGGGCAAGGAATATGCCATTAATAAACGTTAAGAACGCTGGGAAAAAAGAAGAAGAAATGGTAACCAGAGGGAAAATTAAAGGCATTTAGAGCACGTTTTAAATAATTAAATAATTTTAATAAGTGCTTTAAGTAACAGAGAGACTGAAATAAGTGCATTTTCCGGGCAAATATAGAGTGTGGGTGGAATATTGGAACAAGCAATTTATGTTTTGAAGTAATATTCATTTCATTCCAATTTAATTCATATTTATTATGAAAAGCAAAATTGCAATTTAATGGCTTGATTTCAGTTGCAAGTGATACAGTTCAATAAAAAATATATTTGAAAACTGCATAGTATCAATGGTTGAAAAAATGTTGGCTTACAAAACTTTCGAAATTAAAATTTTATAATTTATTGTATGGTTCTTCTGTCTAGAATGTCATAAGTAACTAACATATGAAGATATTTTTGCACTATGTGCCCTATATGAGGTTGTTATTCTTAGCTGGCAACGGTGCCCCAATTTCTGCTGGAATAGATGTAATAGCTCGCACTCATAAATACGTAGATATTACGAACTATAAGTCATGTTGCCCGCCGAATCGCTCTTCTAACACTTCAGTTTGAGTAACCCTTCACCACATTTTGATCGCCTGTCTATGCATGAATTTTTCATTTAAAGTAGTTTACTTTGTGCTACCTCTACTGCCGCGTGCCTGCTGCTGTGAGTTTTATTGCCCACCTCCCACTATCCATTATATTATCCTGCTGCCGCAAACGCATTCGTAATATATTTTGTGTGGAAACAACAAATTCCATGCATGTCCGGCAAGCGGGTTTTCAGTTCAGTTGGTCTTTACAGTTTTGGCCAAAGGCCCCTCGAGTCAGCAGCCCGGACCAATGCTAAACTAATTTCATGCACAAAATGTAATTTGGCTGCCCAGTGCAACAACATCAGCAACAAAAGCTGCAAAAGGCTATAAACAAATGACCCGCGGTGCGTTTTAGCGTGTTTTAGCTCCTTTTTTTTAGCTATTTGTTAGCTTTCGTGTCGAGCTATTTAAAATTGTTGTTGTATAATTTTTAATTTAGTCACTAATTTATGCAGCGGCTCTCAGCACGTGTTCAGTGGGCGGGGGGCAATACACTTACAGCCGGCACTGTTGGTAGTCAGACGTGGCCAACATATTCGTGTAATTGCCGCTTTTAATTGACAGCCAACCTGGGCTGGAGTTTGGGCTGAGGTCAGCTCTTTTAGCTAGACAATTAGGCCTGTGTAGTTGAGAGTCCTTTCGAAATAGCTGACCCTAATTCATGAGACCATTAAGAGCATGTAATATAAGCGAAAACAACTGCTGAGAATCAGTTAAAAAGGTAAACGAATTTGACATTAAACCGTTAGGGAGTGATGGACTAAGAGTTCATTTGGCAACCAAGTGTGTATAAATGTATATTTATATGTATGTATACCTAAGCACACGTTGATATAAAGTCGATGAGACTTTCGTTTACCTGTTTAGATAAGTCTGTAGAAAACCAATAAACATATCAGACATTTTCTGTGATTATAGGGTATACAAAAGCACAAAGTATATATAGCTTTATGACGCACGAGTTAGCTAATTACAGTACTCTGCTGAGATATATTCAGAAACTATGACAAAATTAGACTATTTTGTAAAAGGAAATGAGAATCATTAGGCTACTAATTACTGGTATTAGCTATTAGGGTAAATCAATTATTTGTTTATTTACTGTTGCTAAATAACTTCTGTTTTTTTTTTTTTGTTTTATAATGATTATGTGAAAATAATATATAAATAAGATGAAAATGATATATCGGAAAAGGGATAAAAGAAGAAAATTAAAATTAAGTTTTAAATAAAATCATTGAATGAGCTATAACACTTTCTGCTGAAGTGATCGTCTCTACAGTCAGTCAATCGTTGTATACGTTGGGAATGTCATAAAGTCCATGTTCATGCTTGAACAAAGTTATTTCTTAGTAATAAGTAACTCTACACGAATTTGTGAAGAGTATTTCATATAATATTTGCATTGGTATAAATATTGACAAGTTCAGGCAATAGCAATATATAATCAATAATCATTAGTGACCCTATTCAGGCAAAATGTTATTTATAAAAAAATTTATCCATTAGCAATATTATACATATATTAGCATACCTATGCCTCTTCAACTGTCACTCACCTCTAATTTACTCTCTCTCTCTCTCTCTCTCTCTCTCTTTGTCTGCTTTGCAGTATTCGCAGCAGTCGCGGCTCGCTCGATAGTATTGGGACCGCTGCCAACGGTAGTTCGGCGGCGAGCCAAGCCAGCTCCAGCGGCGGCTCCAGCACCAATCACAGCAACAACAGCAACAGCAACAACATCAACAACAACAATAACAATAATAATAACAACAACAACAGCAAAATGGATGGCAGTCCACATCATCGTCCAGGCTCACGAAACGGTCGCGACAACTGGACCAAAATGCCAGAACCGCTCAACGGGCACAAAGCGGATAAATCGGAAAAGTCGTCGCCATCGCGACGCAGCATGGGCGGCGGCAGTGGCAGCTCTTCCAAGCAGAGTTCGCCCTCGGCCTCCTCGTCGCGGACTAAGGGTGTGCCACCTAGATTTGGCTATGTGAAACGTGCGAATGGTAGCATCGCCTCCACGGCGGAGCAGCAGAACATAGCCATGTTAATGGCCGTGGGCGGTGGCCAAGGCATGGTCAATGGCCTGTCCTGCGGTCGCACCGCTCACGTGTCGGCGGTGCCACGCACTGCTGGCGGCCGCAAGGTGACAGGCGGCACTCAAACTCTGCCCAATGACATGAACAGTGAGTCGAAAGACGGTCTCATAGTTTTATTTATTAATTTTAGCTTCCCTTTTAGAGCTGCCTCCGAATACGCAACATCGCAGCTTCTCGCTCACGGGTCCCACAGCCACACAGCTGAGTCAGTCCATACGCGAGCGCCTGGCCACTGGCTCGCATAGTCTGCCCAAGCCAGGCAGCGACATGCATGTATTTCAGCACAGGTAAAATTGTTTGAATTAAGGATTCATCAATGTGTGTAATGAAATAGTTATAACTAGCCAGCTGATCTATATCATTAATTAATAGCATTATCAGATTAGCTAACAGTAGTGAATCCGTCAAATAACTACATATTTTGTCAGTAGTCATTAATTTAAATCATCTGAAATCAATCATTTGGTCTGTAGTAAATCTTATAACAGTTCTTCACTCTATTAGCAAGTCATTAAATGAATCAATCAATATCAATAAATCCATCTTCACATCTTTATTTACATGATTTTATTTCCTGCCAATAGAATCTCGACTCGTGGTGGCGGCACTCGTCACGATGGTTCGCTCTCTGATACACAGACCTATGCCGAGGTCAAGCCCGAGTACAGCTCGTATGCCATGTGGCTGAAGCATAGCAATACGGCGGGTAGTCGCCTCTCCGACGGCGACTCTATCGATCAGATGCAGATTGGCTCACCAGCAATGACTCGACACGGACACAAGATGCTGCACAATCGTGCCTCGGGCACAGTGGGCCAAATGCCTGTGCAAGGCAACGAATCACCCTATGTTCAGAGTCCGCGCATGAATCGCAGCAATAGCATTAGGTGAGTGCCCTTTTTGAATAATTTGCATTTGATAGATGCATGTATTAGCGCCCTCTCTCTCTCTCTCTCTTTTTCATTTTTTCTCTCTTTCCATTTTCTTTTAACTCTCAAACTTTCAAACTCTCCCAACTTCCAATTTCTTCTAAACCTTTTCCATTTTAAAAGCTATCTGAAAGAACGGACATATCCAAGGTGACTTTGCCTCACAATCTCCACATTTTTCTGTATATATGCATGCGTGTGTGTGTTTATGTGTGTGCCACGCCCATTATTAACGTCGCAAACAATCAGCTTCAGTTGAAGAGCGTTTGCCGCTTGCAATTTTCATTTGCATGTTGCACACTTTGCAGCTTCGCCAAAAACACTAAAAAAAAAATAGCAAACCATGTGTGTGTGATGTGTATGTTTGCGATATGTGTTGTAACAGGCGTCAGACTTCAGACGTTCCTTATAACTTGAGTTATAGTCGGGTATGCAATCTTTGACTAGAGACATAGGTTATATAGTCAATATAGTCGATATGGTCTAAATAGTCTACATAGTCGATGTGGACATATTGATCTATCTAGTATAATTATACAGAAACATAATGTATTCTAACTAACTAACTAGCTGGAAGTTGCTTCTGTGTTTAGTATCTACTTAAATTTTATTTAAATCAACTTGCAATTATATATGTAAGATCCTTTCCTTTGCTATTATTTCACAGATTTTCATAATCGCCTTTAACTTTTTATTTAATTATTTGTTTTATAAATCAGATCTAATCTTACTTTAAAGAGTACACAAACATTCTCAACTATTTGTTTAAATTTTCACAAATTTCTTTGCCTGTCAGCTTGCATACCGACGTGTATGCCTGAGTGTGTGAAAGCTTATATGTCTGGTTGGTTATGTGTGCGTGTGTGTTTAATGAGCTTGTTTTTCACATGCGCGCCTGCAAGTATGCAAACAATTTGCAATAGTTTAGTTTTTACGGGCATGGCGGGGCACTCGACATGTGCTTGCTTTTGCCACGTCTCGCGTTGCATATTTTAAAGCTACAGTGAGACCCAACGAAAGGCGACAGACTGTTCGCCCAACTAGTTAAAGGGAAAATGTTTCAAGAGCTGGCATCCACAACAAGCAAACAGACAATGTGAAAGTTGTGTAAAACAGCAGAGTGTACAAAAAATAAAAATGAAACAAAAATGAACACGAAATGGAAAACGAAATAGTGCAAATGGGTAAAGCCCGACATATAAGTGTAAATAACAACGTAGGGCAGTTGCAGAGGGAGCGTGGGAAATGGTAGAAAAGGGATTATTATTTGACATGTCAATAGGTTTGTGAACCTTTGACTTGGCAATGCAGCAGCTACGGCCACAGCCGCAGCTGAACTGAAGTTACGCCTTGGGGCTGCCATTTTGATGTCGATGTTGTTTTTGTTGTTGTTGTTGTTGTTGTTGGTAATATTTTCAACTTTATTCTGGCCACATCAGCAATTCGCAATTCACAGTTGGCATTCGACAGTCGTCCCTGCAGCTGGGTGTTGACTCTCAAGTGCTTCATTAAAAATTTTACCAGCAAAAGGTGATAAAAAGAAACAACAACAACTAGTAAAAAAGAAAGTTTGCTAAAGCAAGGAGAGATGGATACGAACTTTGGTGAAAAAAGGCAAATTTAGCGAAATTAAAAATAGATTCGAGAAGTAAGATTAAATTTGATAAACTTTTGATTTTGGAAGTGCTCAAAGTAACTAGTTTGCTGCCTAAAACTTATATAATGTCATCGAACTGGACCCTTCCATAACTTTTTCTTTCTTCTTTTATATATATATATATATATATATATATATATATATATATATATATATATATATATAAGAAAAATAAAATTATATTTAGCACAACGGACAGATGCCTTATCGCTAGAGCGCATTTCCCAAGTCCTCTGGTTAGTATCTGTTCAAATAGCATTTTCACACTCCGCCCACAGTTGGCCCAACTGTTTGCCATTCAACTAATATGCCAGCCGTTGAGCACTGAACTCTTGCTTTCAATGCATCAATTATGTAGGAGGAAATGGCAAGTGGAGACAACAGCAGTAGCAGTAGCAACTAGAACAGCAGAAACCAGTTTTGGTGGCTTGTTATCAAATTTTACACCACAGCAGAGCAGAAGCAGAGCAAAATAAGCAGAGCAGAACAGAGCAGAGGGCTGGGCCAACACACAGAATTTGTTTTCCAAAAGCCCCAGAGCGTTAAGTAAACGCCCTGAAGCGTAGCAAAAATCCTAACAAACAAACACACACAAACTTGCCAAGCAGGCGGGCAGGCAGGAAGGAGCTCTGGCGAGCACACATGACGTATACGTAATATTAGATTTGCATGCGAAATGCCAAAATGCCATTAATGTCAGCTAACAGCACTGTGGCAACAGTGGCAATGGAATAGAGAAGCTGAAAGCAGTAAATCGAGGCAGCAGCTCGGACAGCACAGATTTGTCCAGCCTAACCTCTACCCTACTCTTCGTGGCATCAGCTACCCCTTTTTGTAGTCCAGTGTGAATTCTGTGGTCATTCGCCTCAGATTTATGAGTACACTCAGAGAAAACTGAAAAATATTAAATGAACATGATTTTGTCTTATTTGTAAAGCAACTTCATGAATACAAGAATACAATAAAACTGTTTTTACATCTTAAATTCTCTTCCAGAATGCTCTTCAATCAACTAAAAAAAATTTGGAACAATTTGGTTCATAGATAGCCTTCATTGTTTCAATTTTGACTTGAGAAAATTTGCTTAAATGGTTACTTTTTGGATAAAGTAAAAGATTTTTTCAGTTAAAATATAACTTACACTATTTTCGCTGAGTGTATCGTATTATATGACAATTTGTCGAGGGATTTGGCATCTGAGCTGTATATGCATGTCTCATTTCTGCCTTTATCAGCACCCTTACACACACGCGCATAGTTTTCACTCCTGTCAATTTGACGCTGACGAAAATTAAACGGAAATTTGCGACGAGTATGAAAGTATGCAGCGGCTCTGATTGCGTGCAGATTGGCCTAATAAACTGCACAAACCGCAACGGAAATTTGCAAGCGTCTGGCAAACACACAACACATAACACCACACACACCACAACAACCACCTCACCCCCACACACACCACTGAAAACAGCAACAGCCTTGTGGCCAACTGTGTTGGCCAAAATATTTTGGGCAATTGGAGCAGCTAGTGGTTAGCTGCAAAACTGCAAATCAAATCTGCATTAACGCTTGATGACATTTCGTAAATTAAAAATGCATTTTTGATGCCAAGTGAAACTCATTAAAAGAAAGATTTTTGCTTGAATCATATTTGATTTACAATCGAGCTAATTACATGCAATTTATTAACTTTTCATGAGCGTCAGATTGGAGTTGCGTGGTAAAAGCCTCTGAAATGCTTAAATATAATGAGTAGAATCTTTGTCATAAACCAATGCTTAATGTTAATTTACGTTACTCAACTATAAACCTCAATTTACGAGTTCACATTAACTTTTAAAGTTCATATTTTTGTGTATATATCTTTATATGCATATATTTTTAATATCTGTATATATATTTATTATTTTAATACAATTTGTTTGAGTTCAAGAGGCGAAATAACCTTATTAACTATGAATCAGACTATCTCGATGACAAATTGAATTGAATTGAATTAAATTCATTTTTTACTCAATGTATTGTGAATAATAACTTACAAGGAAATAAGAATATAGATTCATTACTAGTCATTCCTACCTTAGATGGTCACACACGGACATCGAACATGTGGTAATTTTAGAGATAATTGATAGTTTTACAGAGAAAATATAAAGAACAAAAAGAACCCGTGGAAACTTAAATTATTCATAACTAAGTGACTTTACCAGATCATACTGGTCGTACCGTGTACCGTAAAACCTTTCTGCTTGAAAGAAATACCTGATCATAAACATTCTGTTTTCTAAATTAAGTCTTCATATATGAGAACATCGGAGAATATGCTTATTCAATTTTGATTCAATGATGTAATAAATATATTAAAGTTTCACATTCAAGCACGTAAAAATCCTTCTGACTCGAAATTATAAAATATTAATAATATTTTTTTGCATCTTTTATTTATGATAGCTTACTGCATAACACATATATGCTCAAAATTTATATTTATTTCAAGTCGTTGATCAAAAACGTATTTAGTCACAGTATCAATCGCTTGTCAAATTCATAAATGTGGATGTCCGAGCCATACACAATTTTGTCATATTAACAGCCACCCACACACAGCGTCACAACGAGATCTAAAAACTAATCAAATATTTCGCTTTGGCCTTTTGCAATTACCCGCAGATCCACAAAATCAGAGAAAATGTATCCCTCGATGCTGAGTCGCGGAGGCGATGTCGAAATCGAGCCTTACTACTGCCTGCCGGTGGGCACCACCAATGGGGTTCTCAGTGCCCAAATGGCCGCCGCAGTGGCCCAGGCTCAGGCGCAGGCACATGCTCAAGCGCAAGCGAGCAACGGTATGGGCAGTGCTGGGACAACGGCAGCTGCTGCTGTCGCCTGGAGCCAGCCCACCTCGCCCACGCCCCTCAACCGCGGCCCCTTTGCGTCGGCGGCGAATGCGTTGTCGCCCACACATGGCACAGCGGCAGCGGCGCTGGCAGCTGCAGCAGCCGGAGCCGGACATGGCAGCAGCAATGCATCGCATCGTCTAACATATCCCAAAAAGAATGATGAAGGTGAGTTATGGGTAGATACAGTAAGAACTCATTAAAAGGAACAGCAAACAACAGACGTGTTTATCATTTGCAGCAATATGAACTGTGTCTATATTATTCATTTAAATAAATAGATTAATGCTAATGTACTTCTCATGCTGAAAGCACTGTTCGCGAACAGAGCTTTCACTGTATATCGTATATGCTATACATAGATAAATGCTTAAACTTCCCTCTCTAACCCCCTTTTCAGTTCATGGCAGCGCCGCCTCTCTGCTATCCGGCGGCAGCTCGTTGTACGGCTCGGCGGAGGAGCGACAGGCGCATGAGATACGGCGATTGAAACGCGAACTGCAGGATGCACGGGAACAGGTGCTCAGTTTGAGCAGCCAGCTGTCAACCAATGTGAGTAGAACAAATGCCAAGCTTGGCTATTAAATTCGAATACGGTTGAGTGAATTTCGACTGTCGTTAGTTGAACCTTTGAAAGATAAGAGATAAATGGATATGAGATAAACTTTACTTTGTAATATAAAAATGTTTAACGTACAATTTACAGAGTTGGCATTTGAGAGGCTTACTCTATAAGTCTATAAATCTATGTATGTATATATTAACCATAAGTGTCAAACGAATAGGGAGATATATCCATAGAGAAAACATTGTGAATGATATGAAATAATGTTTTCTCTCTTATATAATTTCTTTCAATTGATTTATAGAATTTGATTTCTTCCAAATGTAGTTGAATTGAGAATTTTAACTGAAGCCGAGATAAAAAAAAAATTCAACTATATTTGGAAGAAGTCAAATTCTATAAATCAATATTTAGATATATATATATATATCAAGTCGTTGAGAATTATTTAAGAGGCTACATTTCATAAATATATATAATATATATATATATATATATATATATATATATATATATATATATATATATATATATATATATATATATATATATATATATATATATTTATGAAATGTAGCCTCTTAAATAATTCTCAACGACTTGACATGGAGGAAGATGTATCACTACACAGCTCCTATTAACTATTACATTTTATCGTAATCCTTACTTATCCTTAGCTTATGCAAGAAATTATAAGCTTAATATAAAAGAAAATGTTCTTTGCTCACCCTTACAACACCTCAGATAGCCAAAGTCGTTTCTTAAATACTCATTGTTTGGCTATAAATAATTGATCAGCACATATTTCACAAGTCTTTTACAACACTGTCGCAAACTTGGCCAATTGCCAGGGGGCACATTCATCTGCTGCCGCTGCAGCTGCCGCTGCTGCCGTAAAAAGGCTGCAACATTTGGCGGCAGCTGTTGCAACATTTTGCGCATTTCCCTTGCCTACTTTGGGGCGCGCCTCAAGAATGCGCTTCAAAAGGGCTGCGTAACAATGTTGCGGCTGCTGCAAGGTATTTTAAATTGCTGCAGCATAGCTCAGCTCGTGCCTTTGGCACGTCTCCTCTCGTCCGCCGTGTTCTTCCATAGTCTTTATCTTATCGGCTGCTGTGAATGTCGGCGCACTTCAGCGTTCGTTCGGTTCGCTTATCGGCGTCGCCGTCGAGTCGCATTTTTGTCAGCGCAACTTTTACGCCAAGTTGCCTTCGTGTCATATTCCCAACTAGGATGTCTGCACTGTCTGCCACGACTCCCCGCCTTCTTTTCTTTTGCTGTGTCTCAAGTTGTCAACAAAAGTCACGCAAAAGTCTGATAAACTTCCCAGGCAGTCAGACAAATGGACTGCAAGCGAGAGTAGCTCCAGAAGCAGACGGGGACGAGGCGAAGTACTTTGGAAAAGTTTTGCCTACTCTCTGGCAGTTAAAAAATGTTCTCCATATGACCGAGCGCAAGTTGATTTTATTGTTGTTTTTGGCTGCGTTTTCTGTTGGATGCGCTCATATCTCGAATAACTCGTCAACAATTTTCTGGCTCACAAATGAAATAAACTTTAAATTGCATTTCATCAAGCACAGTGAAAGGAAGAGGGAATGAACGATTTTTTTTATTTTACGTGTTGTTACGTCGTAAAGTCTTTTATGACCGACTACGAAACCCCCGCAGACCTTGCAGCTACCAAATTTATCGAGGCCAGCCAACCAGCCAACCAGCCAGACATACTAATAGACATTTCTCCAGACAACATAAATCTGTCCCAGCATGACTTTAGATATTGAGACTGTAAAACGGTGGGCTTCATTGGGGTGGGGGTGCCTGTGCCTAGTCTCAAGGTCAAGGCGCACGTGTAAATTGCCCGGTCGATGGCTTTGATGGATTTTCAATGTGAAATTTGCTTCTTTACTGGGCTATAAATTGCTTAAAGGGGTTTTTTTTAACATTTGCCAGATAAGGTTAGCGGAGTACAGATGTAGCTCAAGTAACGCACAAACACAAAATAATTCAAAGATAGAGTCTAGTTGCCTTCAATTACAGGGTATACTTCCCTCAATATTTATCACTTAGCTCCGCTAACACTCACTTAATTTATGGCACGCGCGAATCGATAAATGCGACAGAGCTTCAGCTTGGAATTCGATCATGGAAAACATGAAAAAATGCCACGCCTCTAGAATAGCTGAGAAGGCGGCAGCGGGAGCAACTGGTTATAGTTAGCTGAGCATGTGAGACAAAGAATGGCAATGAAATGCGTTTTGCTGTTCTCCGTTAGCTTGTTGCCTGAGACAAAGTCAACAAGAAGAAGAAAATAAATTGCAATGGAGCTATGTCTGGACGGCATTTGCGCTTTTATGGCATTGAGTGGGGTAACATGGGTGGGCAGAAGGTGGCAAATAAGGGGGAAGGGGGCCTGTTTGATGAGCCAACGATATGTGCATAGCTGAGAATTTATGTGGGTTGCAGCAAAGTGGGTCGACTCAGTCGACTCTGTTGCAGCATGAGAAAAGTTGACTTGACGACTGACTAAAGAGTGCGTAACGCTTAGATGAAACCCTATACGACTCTAATGTGGACTAGTATTTTAATAAAAATGTATATTATTATGGGAGCATAGTTTAGATAGTAATCTACTTTGACATAGCTAGAAGGCTAGTTAGTTTAGAAAAAGAATCAAAGGAAGCATTGAACTTAGTCAGTAATCACTGAATCATGTAGTTTCAGTTCACTTGTTGCATTAGTTAGACAATCCCATATGAACTATTCAATTGTAATTCAATTATAGCTCATGAGCTTTATAATTAACCCAGACACACCATTTATGAACGAACTCAACTCACGACGCACATATGAACAACTGAACTAGTTTTCCAAGCTTAAGACAAGATCGCAAACGTCAAATACCTGATTTTAATCATGTAAAATTAGCTGGCTAGACTTATGCGTGGGTTAAAAAGCTTTCGACCTGCCAACAAAAAGAAATTAATTTAAAAAAAATTCATTTTCATTAGGTTAAAAGCGTTTCAGTTTAAAGTCAAACTTCAAATAAAACTAAAGACTTTTTCTATCCCATACCTTATTCATTTCTAACACGAACTCTGCTTCTTTCTGCACTAATCGCTTAAAACTTGTTTGCTTTGCCCACAAATATATTTTTATTACCAAAACTTAAAACTCCACAAAAAAAGCTGAAACATAAAATTGACATAAAATTCTGCTACTGCTCAACTGTGTAAGTTCAGCTGTAGCCGAGCACTCTTTCGAATCCATTTAATTAAGCCCTCAAATGGCTTTGGCAGCTGCTCAAACTTCTGCCCAACTTTGTTAACTTGGCCAATTGCTGCATTGAAAACTTCAAATGTTGCACAATTTCAACTTTTGCCAAGACGATTCCCCCTTCAGACTTGAAAAGTCAGTATCAAATACTGATTGTTTTTAATGCAATCACAAATGCCACGCCCAGTGCCTGGAGGAGAAAGGGGGAAAAGCTTTTTTAATTGCCCAATGATAGCCAGGCTGCCTCGCAGTCGACTCTGTGGTTCAATTGTGCAGGCGCTTAATTAATTTCTGCTATGAGTAATAAACGTCATAAATGTTAATTCGTCTGCCACATAGCCATAGCGCCCGCCAGCCCCTGTCTGTCCCTCCCTTTCCCTGTCTGCCTTTAGCATTCAGCTTTTGTGCGGCATATTATTTGCTATTGGCTTTTTTTATTGACAGACATCTTTGCAATTTCACTTTGTGGTCACAATAGTTGGTGCCTTCTCTTTGCCACCCCCTCAGACACAATAGTGCGCCTCTACTGCCAGCTTCTCGTCCCTCCTCGCTTGTCTCGGTCTGCCAGATGCGTTCGCTTTGTCAGTTTTTTTTATGGTCTTCGCTGGCGTCAGATGCAGCTTAAAGAGTTATAGACGCATTAGATAAATGTCTCTCTGTGCGTATGTGATGGAAGCCGCATAGTGGGAGTTGCAGGGCAAAAAGAGGAAAAAACTCCGGAAAAATAATTCAAAAATAAATTTTCTGTACACGACAGATATTCAAGCTTGATTAACTCGTATAAGCCATATGCGAGGGTAAACTAAAAGTTGTAAAGAAAAAAAATATCGAAAAGTATAAACATAAACTTATTGATTTGAACATATAATTATTTCTTGTTGAGATCAGCAGTTAAAAAGGTTGAAAGGAATCTGTTTGCTGATTTATGCTAAAGCAAATAGTTAAGATTTATTAAAACATATGTGATACTTACTAGATATACACATTTGGGAATCCATACACGGATATAAATCTCAATTATTATATATTTTTATTATATCAGATATATTATTATAAATAATATGTATTCCAAATAAAGTTTTATTTATCTAAATAAATAAAACTGAGTCTAGACAAAGCCATAAATCACACATTTCGCAGTGAATAGAATGTAAGACAAGAGCTCCTTTGCAACTTAAATAAATGCATTTATTAACAAAGATATATATTTATCATATAAAACACATATACATGCACGTATCAATCCCTGACATGTTGAAGATAGTTAAATTTATGCTCCAGTTGCATTTTATTTAAGTCTCGCCTATCCCTGGGCTTACGCCCCCAGCTCATAAATAATTCCCAAAACTTTTACGCACCCTTCCGCTCATATGCTCTCACTCTGAACCCGTTCCTGCCCGTTATCAGGCTAAGCTTTATGGCAGCTTATGATGCACTCTTGCCAAAATGGCTAAAAATAAAAGCAAAGCTAAGAGGTTACGAAACTCCCAACCTACATTAACTTTTAACAGAGCAACAGAAACCTCAATTGCACAGTCTTATCGCGAGCCATAAATATTATATATGTGTATGAGTGTATGTTTTCTGTATATATAAGTGTATATAAGACACACACCACAACCGCAAACCAAGGCACTTCACTAAATCCAACTAAATCGTGTCTCGAGCCACGCAACGCGCCCATTTATCACGCACTCCGAATTGACCCGAGTGACCGACGATAGAAGCCCCTGCCAGTCTCCCCTGACAGTTCACTTCTACACACGCCTCGTCGAGCGATAAGACAAAGACTCGTCACTATTAGTGGATCTACGCGCACGCATCGAGTCTTTGAGCAAAGGTTCGAACCAAGCAAATGATTCGCAAACAGCAGCAAAGAGAGGCCAAGCGACGGGCGAAGTCTTCTTATGGTAGTTGATTTTAATTGATTTGGGATTAAAGACAATTCGCCTGTCAATATTTACCGACACTTAACGACTTGAAATATGAAAAGGGTAGAGCTCGACGAAACTCCAATTCTGACTTCCTATTGAGGCATGTGCCATGCACACAAAATATCTATGTGATATTCTATTCTATTTGTTTATTGTCGTTTGCGTAGCTCAACTATACAAATAATAAAATAATGGATTCTTAAATGGGCTGAGCTGTTGTGAATGGCAAACGGCAAATGTTGAACGAGCGTGTGTCTCTGTGGGGATTGTGTGTGTGCTATAAATCATCAATTAGTTCAACTATTGTCTATTGTCTTACTAATGAAAACTATTTTGTTGCTCTTTTCTTTCTTTTTAGGTAAGTAAACTTATGACATCCATTGAGTGTATCTCGAAAAAGGCAAACTCGAAAATTGGTATGCTTAAAAGTAAATTTCTTACATTGCAATTATTTAAATTTATTCGAGGCACTTGCACCTAATTTTACGGGTTTTTCTTATTTAAAAATCAAACTTAAATACGTGCAAATAAATTAGAATTTAAGCAATTCGAATGTGTATAGCAATTCCTTCTATATAAATTCATTACATATATTCATTACAGTATATCCATAAGCTAAAAATTCAGTCAATTGAATTTGAGCCTTTATCTCTTAATAATGACTTTGGAGCCAATGCTCTGGACAACATGATAATTTATATATAATCTTATGCAGAGACAAAATAAAATTGAAAATCTATTTTTCTGATGAATCATGTTAGACAACTTTAAAAATCTCTCAAATATTTTCACGATTCATTTGCAATTTTTCACATGTTCCATGTTCCATTGCACAAACTCTTAGTATAACCCTCGTATAACAATACTTATAATAATAAAAGTATTTGTGATTTTGTCTACAATCTCAACCCTGATTCAGCTTCACAACTTTTGCCTTTAAGTAAATATTTTGTGTACAAATACTCGAAAGCTCTTGATCCTCCATCTGAATTCGTAATTCCTGAAAGCCTTTGCCTTTGCCGCATCAGAGAATCAATTGATATGCTGCCAGTTGCTAATAACCCATATCGTTTATATATATGCCAATAAGTCGACTAAAACGCTCAACTTATGCCAGTCAATGACTCTCAAAGCTTCCCCCAACTTGTTCGGGGTCCCTTTGCTTCCACCCACCTCATCCCCTCCGAATCATCGCCTTTCGCCTGACTCGACAAAAACAGTTCCACAAGTCAAAGCAAATCGTTTGCCAAATAAAAATACGAAGAGAAATCTTCTTCTTTTTTTTGTTGCCTTGGCAAATGTCGAGGCCAAGTTGGTTAGCCAGACCAAGGCCCCGCCCCGCCACGCCGCGCCACCGCCTCTCTCCTTCAGCCAGGTCAGGCCATTGGCCAACTGCGTCTCAATTTGAGATAATCAATCATTTTTTAGTTGCCCCACTCAATCCCTCACTCTTCTACTCGACTCGTTAAACAAACCCCCAAAACTTTTTACAACTTTATTATGTTGATGCTCGCCAGGCTTCTGGTGCCCGCCTCCTGCCCCCTCAACTCCTCCCCTATTTGGCTGGCTCCATTGCGATTTTTGGTTAGATGAGGGGACTTTGTCGCTGGCTTTGGCGCCGCAGCGTCTCGCGCTAAAAATAAATGACGCCAGGACATAAAGCGTCAGGACATGCTGCAGTGTCGCCTTTAGCTCTGCCTTCCCCGCTGCCTCTATCTGCTGCCCCTTGGACTAACTACAAAACACAAATTTGCAATTTTTTGTTACTTTACTGCGCAACTTCATCGCCGTCATCCTGTTTCGTCCTTTCCACACAGGAAGCTGCGTCTGTATTTTTTTTTACACTCTCTCAGTGAATCGTTGGAGCAGACGACGATGTCGACGGCGTCGCCTCTTTGGCGCCTGTCTGCGGCATAGCTCAGCTCCTGTGGCAACAATCGACCCGTTCTGTCGGCTATGCGTCCTTTGTGATGCCCTATAGGGCATTAGGTTATATTTCTGGGCGCTTTTATTGTGAAATTTGAGAGCTCGAAAACTGTGGCACTGGACAAAAAATCTAATATAAATCGGGAGTTGAGCAAGGTGAAGAATAGTCAAACTATAGATGGGCACAGAAGTGCATACAGAACAGAGATCTTTTAATACATCATATAATGAATAATTTTATAAGAAATATATACTAAATATGTTATATTTTGTATATATTTTATATTATAGATATTGTATATGATTAATATTACAATTATTATAGATATGTTAGCTATAATGGATATTAGACAATATAGCAGATACGATATTATAGATATTTGCAATAAATATTTCGATTTGCCAAATGGATAGAAATTATAGGTATGATAGTTATACGAATCATGTGAACAATTCACTGTATGCATTTAGACTGTTCCACAATATTTTAAGAGTTCTCATTGCATTTTTCACTTTTTACAGCTACAATAATAGTCAGACTGATTTGGACAAATATCGTCTTAAATATATCCATTAAATTTGTTATCTACAATCTTATCTCGCACATACTTCACATACTCCGCATACAATTCACATATTGCCGTTATCTATCTCGCCTCTATAAATATCCCAGAGGCTCAATCGAATATATTTATAGCGTATCCTTGATGCCATATGACCCCGCACTGTTTGTCTCAATTGCCAGCCTCCCCCTACCCTAAACCGATGTTTGTTCCGTTGTGGATGCTGTTATTTGTTTTGTCGCCGTCTCCGTCTCCGTCTCCGTCGCCATCGCCGCCGTCATGCCGCCAACGCTGACGCAGACGTCGACGTCGTAGTCGTCGTTGTCGCCGCTGCCGTTTGGCCGCCTGCAGCTGCTGCTGGTTGCCTGCCAAAGGATTTCGTTTCGATTCGTGCGTCACGTTCAGTTCCGCGTTTGATGCGGCAGACGTCGGTACGCACGCAATAGCAGCAACAGAGCCTAGCAACATGTTGCCAACACACTTTACATGCTGTTGATCGTAAGCAAGCGCTCTCTCTCTCTCTCTCTCGCTCTGTGCACTTGAACCGTTTCGCATTACCGTTTTACCGTTTGGCTCTCACCACTGATCTGGCTCAACATGTTGTTAGTACTGCGAGAACTGCTCGCTGGACTAGACGTGCGCTTCGCATTGTATTCGATTTCGAGTCGGCTCGTTCGTATCTGCACCAGAGTATCTTAAGTCGTCGCGTTAAACGTGAGAGTACATACGACTACGTGCGTGATCGTGCCTGGCGTTGTTTATTTACTCTACTGATTGCTGGAGTGCGTGGTCGAAGTGTTGCCTCGATTGTGATTTGTGAAGAAAGGTTCATTGAGCATATTTTTTCCTATTGTTGTTGCTGTGCTTGCAGAGCTTAAGTCTATAAATAAATCAAAGCCCTGTGGCTTTAAACGTGTTTTTTTGTGTAAATATTTAATGCAAAACCGGTCGCTGAGCAAATGTTCTTTTGGGTGTAAAGTTCAGCTGGTCAGTTCAGACAACAACAAAAAGCCGCCCCAAATTAAAAACAAAAAATAAATTATCTGCCTCGTATGTGACACAAAAAGATAACGACAAAGTTTCCAGCAACTGTTTAAATTAACAAAAAAAAGCTTAAGATAAATAAGATAAAATCAAAAGCAAATAAACAAACATGTTGCCGCAACATTTGCGATGCGGAAGCTGTGCGCCGTACAGTGGAGCAAAATATAAACAAAGTGTGCCAGCAAATAAGTGAACCAATAAAAGGCTTCAGTGCGGTCCCCATTGCTGGGCTACACGATATACCCTGTCTACTAAATATCGGCAGTGACTCGACTAAAGTTACAGACAACTTGCACAATCAGCAGACTACAGTGGCACAATACATGTACATACATGTGTGTGTGTGTGTGTATATGAACCAGGGGAGGGGGTAAAAATCTGCAACATCAGCTCTGAAAATGGCACAGGGGAAAAGCGATGCGACTGTCATAATGAAACGCAGTTATTGTTTTCCATCAAACCAAGCCGAACCAAAGAGACGACAGAGTCGCGAGAAGTGCGGTAGTGGAGGGGTAGAGCGATGCAGAGTTGCAGAGGGGGTCAGTCAACAATATGTATGAAAAAGTGCAACAATGGCAAATTGTTTAATGGAGCATGTCGGAATGAGCAGAGGAAATTGTTGCCAAAAAAGGGTGCAAGTCAGAGGCGCCACCTTTAAAAAGGGGGCATTGATATAGATATATAGATATAGAAGACAGAAGAAAGCTAAATAATATATGAAATTATTTTAGAAGAAAACTTCAGTTGGCAGTGGCTGAGACAGGTTAGATCCAAAAAGGGGAGGTTTACCATTAGAAAATGTTGTATGAAATAGAAGTTATCAAAATAATATCTAATATATACATATAACTCAAAGCTGTATCAATTTCTATATTCTGCAGCCAAAAAAGCTTAATTTAGCAGAGGCCCACCATATAAGGGAACTGAGAACAATAATATTTATAAAAAATTATTACACAATTCTTAAAACTTCCACTTTTTATACAGTCAAGTAGTTAAGATCGTATCTGGTTACCTTTTTATATAGCGTTTTTTAAGTGTTTTGTTTTCTGAGCTGACCAACTCGGCCCTACTGTTTATAACTCTCTGAATCTAACAAACCCACAAAGCCGTATCTTTACGATCGTATCAGACTATTCAATGGCAGCGGCTGGTCTGCTCTATTGTAGGGCTGACTTCTCTCTAGATATGTGCACACATCAATTGCAGGGAATCGTCTGCACTGTTCCATTGTTTTCATGATGTTCAGTTTTTGTGTGGGCTCGTTGTCGACTTCAGTATGGATGCTACCTGCTCTATAGGCAGCATTCGCAAAGTTCATCTGCGCCCCTCCACTTCGATTAGCTGCATTTTTTCGGCTTGGCATTTGTTTTCTGTTTTATTCGCTAATGGCTCAAACGCTGGTTGACAAGCTAATAAATCAAGGCGAGCAGCCAGCGAATCAAATAAAAGGAAATAACCAAATTAGGTCTGACTGTACAGGAAAAAAAAGGAACGGCAGCAACAGAAACTGAAACCGAAACAGAATGCCCAGCACCCTCGCAGGCAGCGCACATGTGTGCCCACACCGACAGCTGTGTGTGTGCGTGTTGTGTGTGTTGTGTGTGCTGTGTGCGAGAGTTTCTGTGCCTAAATGGAGGTGTTGCCTGAATGTCACCCTCCGCGGAAGCAGCTCGCTTTCATCTCACCCTCAGCCTCAGTCGCGCTGTGGCAGATCAATTAAGTGAAAACTGAAAGTTCTCAGTGTCAATTTTGAGAGCTACCCTACCCGTCATCCACCCTACGCTATACCCTACCCTACCCTACCCTACTCTCACATCCTGTGGCTCAACATAAGAAGAATATACTTTTGTAATAAATTCTTATTAGAGTTTGGCGCCTCGGCGACGGCCAGGAATGCAGAGAGATGAGAGAGAGAGAGGGAAGCTGCCAAGATTTATGAGCCTGAAAACTGTTTTTGGATTATAAATAATATTTGAAGTGAGAAATTCGAGTGGGATGTTGGTAGAGAGGCGGAGACCGTTTACTCAAGTATTTTAATTGAAAAAATTGCAATTAATTTTCTTTTCATTTTTTAATTTTTATCTATTTATTTTTTTTGCTTGCTCATTTCGCGTTGCGTCTTGATGAAGATTGATTTCGCTTTCGCAGCTTTTCACCTCATGGAAATTTGAAATTTGTGAGCGCAGCTAATCGAAGTTGTCGCTGCCAGCCGAAGAAAATTCGCGTTTGAAGTTTGCCCATTTGCAATGAGTTTTCGCTTTGAACTGGCTGTCCAAAAGATTTGACGGCCAATTTCCTCGAATGCATCGCTGACAAAAGGCCTTTTGCAAATTGCAGAGCCAACTTCCTTATGGCCCAAAATACAGACATTTAAATCAATTGCGCTTAAAGTGCCGCTCCTCTGGCACTTAATATACCCTGCAAATAGCGCACTTACAATATTGTATGCGGCTCAGATTTGTGAAAGCAGAAAGTTAAATGCCACAAGCCATATGTGAGGGTGATTACAAATTGGTATATATTAGACGCTTTTCAAGCTAAAAGTAGATAGGAATTAATTCATTTATATATACATCGATATATTATAATATTATGTATAATATATCATTATATTTATATTATATTTTGGTTTTCTTTTAAAGTTTCGTTTAATTGTAGACTGGTATCAAAATGTATTTTGATTTTTTTTAATTAATCTTTCCTAGCTTGAAATGATAAAGTGACATAGGAATTAAGTACTATATTTATTTATATTTTTATTTCTATTTTATTATTTATCTTTTTCTGTTAAATGTTGACTTCAAAAATTTTATTAATTATTTGAATTCATTTATTTATTTAAAGAATCAATAAATTCCTTCAAATATATTTTAGGAATGGGTCTTGAGCTTTAAACTCATCAACTCAATACTTACATTCTATATTTCTAAAGTACTTTCCACTGCTGTTTTATCTGATATACATACCAGCCATAGTTTCACTCTGTTCAAAATTCGGCTTTAATTTGTCAGTTAGGGTATTCCATCTGCGCTAAATTAAATGCAGTCGTGTTTTCGCTGTGTTTTTTCCAAAACATTTTTCACTGATTGACTTTGCTCGACTGTCGCTTACAGCATTTTATTTGCCATTAGAGTAGAGCTAAGGAGCTAAAGAGCTGGCGAGCCGAACAGAGAAACCGAGATAAATAAAGGGGGGAAATGACAACATCTCGATTGCACGTCAACTACTATTCCACTGCTATACTCAAGCCCCTTCAGAAGTGGAGCCTAACTGTCTGGCAGAGTTCTTTGCTTGGAGTATGTATTTGGCATTGCTGCGTATGTTTGCATAAATTATCTGTAAATATTTGCCCATAGCCAACAGTAAACAACCTACGCTCATCTTGCGCTGTGAAAATGCCCAAGCGTCGGCAGACTTAATTAGTAGGCAAAATTTACACTGAGCTCAATTGCTTTGTGTCCCAAAATCGTATCGAGCCCGGCTGCAGCAACGCCAGACGCCCCGGACGTAGGCTAATGACCCGAAAGCAGCGACAAATCGAAGCCGAATCGGCGTCAGAGCTCATACCTGATTGACATTGGGTTGAGGCTGGGAAAATATTGAGGCAGCTTCCTCGAGTCGTGTTTAATTGACGTAAAACCGGCGACAGCCGACAGCCCAAACAATATTTCAATATTCTTTTCGGTCTGCTAAAGGAAGTGAATGAAACGCAACGAAATGAAATGTTAATTAACAAGGGAAAATATTAGGGTTAAAGAAAGAAGAAAGTATAATAGAGCAACTAATGATGAAGGAAAAAAGAAAATGGGAATAGCCGATAAATTTATTATTATTATTAGTATATAGAGCCTCACGCAAGAAAAGGTCTCTGCACTCTTTCGCTGAGAAAATCTATATTTTGTATGGGTAGCTCCATATAGAAATTTGTGAGGATGCTGGAGAGGAAGGAGAAGTATTTATAGGAGATAGTAAAGGGAAAAGTTTCTTACACTCCTATAACTAAATTACCTTACTCTAAATACTTTTATGCAATTTTCCCAATTGCAGTCCTTTCTTAAATTTAAGCAACAGCTGTCACAACATGGCCTCTGGCAATATGATAATGTGCATAATTCCCGGGTCAGGGCATGAGTGGCATGCACTCGAGAGCTGATATCATAATTACATTAAACTTGCAACCCGTTTGTTTCTGTGCTGGAGTGTGTATGCGTATGTGTATGCCTCCTGCTACAGCATTACACTAATTAGCTCGGCAAACGTCTCAAGGTTTGCATTTTACCTGCTCGCTGCAGCTTGTGAGTTTGACTAATAGGTTGCCTGTTCAGCCACACGCTTCACCTTGCAACATGTTGCCGCTGCAGCTGCTGCCGACGTCGCGGCGTCTGCTCACTTTGCCACTCAATAAACAGCCATTATCGGCGAGTCTCTTCACTTCACCTTTATAGAATGAACGTTGTCGCACCTTTAAAAATGAGAAAAATGGGCCAGGCTCGACGTTTAGGAAATTGACGCAGCTGATTGCAGACGTGCCCCTTGCCACAAATCAGCTGCAGCAAATATTGTGACTGAGCTGCGACAATTACGCCAACTGGTTGCACTTGAAAGCGCAGCTGCTCGCCCTTCTGCATCTGTAGCTCCATCTACTCAGTTCAGTTCGGTTTCCCCCTTGTATTCTAATGACTTTTCTTGGGCTCCATTTTCGTTTTCCTCGCCACTTCTGGGAAAATGTCAGGCAGACAAACAGGCCTCTGCTCTTATCTACGTGCCTTCCATTTAGTGTCTCAGTTTCTGTGGAAGACAAACGCTGCCTCGGTTGCGCCTCGAAAATTTAATTATCATTATGCCATATTATCTGCTCGAGATTCTAGATTCTTTCGGCTGCTTGCCTGCTTGACGTTGATTAATTTAAAGCAATTTACGACACACATCAGTATATAGGAGTAGATGCTAGGGCAAGAGTTTTATCTTTAAACTCGGTTGTTTTCGATTTGAACGTAATACATGAATAGTGTATGTTGCACACATATATTGGAAGAGTGTCCTTACCTTAAGACTAGAGTAGTGACTCCATTCCTTCTAAACTGACGGGAAAGGTTGTGGAATACTTTCTTTATTTCTATTGGCTGCTCTAGAAAAGTTTTTACATTTTCATTTCCAAGTTTACCTATTCATGTAATTCTATTCCTGTCTGTTAGGTCTTAGAGCACTTAGTCAAGGCAGTGTTGGTTAACTAAGCACCGATTTTCTTTAGTAAATATTTACATATATGTAACTCGCGATTGCTCAACATATTCTCTTTTGGGTTTCCTGAATATCTTTTCCTGCTTCCCTTTAAAGTTTTACTACATCCAATAATACTCATCAGTGCTTGTTAAGACTTCCAACACTCAGTGGAGCCAGTGTTGTTAAGCGATCAACAATGCCAACACCAGCTGTTATTTACTTGTTGTTTCTGCTATTGTTTGCTATTAGTGCCCAGTGTCCAATGCAATGCGCATGTTAAAGAAACATAAACAGCGAGCGACCCCCTAACCCTAAACCTAGCCCCATGCCGGGCTTAAGCACTTACCCAAAATAAAAAAAAAAAACAAAAAAAATAAAAAAGGAGAAAAGAGAAAAAGTTTTTCATTATTATTATTGCCCACGTTGCAAGATGGGGGGCTGCTGATATGAGGGAGCGACCCATGGTTGGAGACGACCCAAAAACTCATCAGCATAATCAACAAAAGACCGGAGAGGTGGCGGGGGTGACAGGCTGTGTTAAGGCAATGTTGCATGCAACATGCACAAGATTCGAGTGATTGTTGCCTGACAGCACGTTGAGAGCTCAGCTGAGCCGAGCTGACGAGTAGAGCTGCAGTTGCATAGAATATACATTCATATACATACATATAATAATAATTGTGATTGTTGTCCGTCAAGTGCATGTGCAGTCTTTGATGAGCCCAAATGCTGGAGTAGGGTATATATAAGTACATATATTTGGGTATATACAGTTGCAATTAGTTCACAGTTTCGCTTTAAGGACTGTCCCTCTTGACTTATCACATGGGACCAGCTGGGCAAAAGGGTGGCATTCATCAACTGCATTCATTATCTTAAGCATTCAGTAGACATTCGAGCGAACGCGCTGAGAGCTTGATAAATTGTTTGTTGACGTGATTTGTGTACAGACCGTTGCGATACGATGCGATACGATTCATTACAATTCGATTTAGCTCTTTTTTGATTAGATTTCTAACCCATTTGTTTCACATATGTATAACCCAAGCCAAATCGAATTTAAGCCTAGGGCTAGGGTAATGCTCGGCATATGCAAATTTATGTTTGCCGCAAAACGAAAGCAAAGTCGCTTTTCACATGTTTATTTAAAGCCCGACAGATACTTTCTACACGATTAACACACTGTCGGACACACAGGCAGGCAGACACACAGGCAGAGAGACAGACAGACAGATTGATGTATGTGCTGATATCTCGATATTTGTGCTGCGATTTGCAATGCATTTTCCTTCGAGTAAATCACAAAGTAAGTTGTTTCTGAAACGAAGTTTGATGGTAAAGCAATGTAGAGAATCGATTGTCTGTTTGATGGATGATAAGGCATAGCGCAAAATATATAAGTTAGGCAGCTAAATACAATAGTTGATTAGCGGTGCAATTAGAATTCAACAAACAAGTATGGAAATGAACTATAAAACGCTTTATTTTGGTTGTGAGTTCTTTGAAATTTTGTATGAATTCTATTTTACGATAAAATATAAAAATGCGCGATATAATAGATAATACTTAGATATGTGAAGAATTGTGTTTTCAATTGTATTTTATTATCTTTTAACAGCTCACAAAATATAAAGTATTTTGAGATAAACTAGGCAGGTAAATAATTTGCAATCGTTTCTTCAGTAAGAAATAGGAATATTCCACCCTCAATAGTGAAAAATAAGTGAAAGTTTTTAAAATAGTTTTCTTTCCAAAGAAATCCTCAACCATCTTGAAACAACTATGTAAGGCATCGGATATACGGCAACGTCTTTTACTTTTACATAAATGCACCTTTATCAGTTAAAAATTTAAAGCACTTGATATGTGTATAGTAAAAAGACCTCATGGAATTTGTTGTGCAATAGCTTTTTATTGTTTTTAGTTGTGTTTTGTTTTATATCAAATGCCTCTGCTCATTCTCTCAACTGCCGCATCATATAATGTTTCAGCAGCGCATTTTTTATTGCCCAGTTGCCCAGTTCGCAATCTTTAAGATGCATTTAGAGCGCAATTCAATTGCAACTGCCACACAGAGCTGGGCTGGGCCTTTAATTAAATGCATTAAGGCTGCTTTATGTGACGTACAAATGTAGCTGCGTTCACTTGGCACAGCCCGCTCAAGTTACATAGCTAATGTTGCTGCAAACAGCTCTAAACCTAAATTAGACTCAATTGTTTATAATTCTCAGTGACTGTCAAGCAGCAGCTCGAGTCGTCTTCCACTCAAGGAAGTACCCAGCCTCAGCATCAGCATCAGCGTCAGTCTTCGTCTCGATCTCGATCTCAATTTGGATTTTATTAAGAAACTGGTTGGGTCTACGTTGCGTTTACTTTGTTGCCAATGCTTCCACCCGCTAAATTCAGAGAAATATAACTCGCGAGATTTAAGAGCGGCACCTCACAGCAGGTTTCGTGTCTAATTAATGCAGTTCCACAAAAACTCTATAGTTTTTGGGTCGCAGTCGCGCCCTTTTGGCTTCGCTTTTTATTGAATTTTTGCATAATACATAAATATTAATATATATATATATATATATATATATATATATATATATATATATATATATATATATATATATATATATATATATATATATATATATATATATATATATATATATATATATATATATATATATATATATATGTATATTTATATATATATATACATTGTCATGAAACTTATGAGTTCTACTACGATCGACGCTGATAAGCACGAAGAGAGCCAAAGTTTCATCTATAAATAAACAATAAAAAATTGGTATTTAAATTTTACGAGTATAAATATATATATTTGATGACGTGCATGAAATGTTTATTGCTTTCTTTTTAACATGATGTCATATAATGTGTTTTCCTTTGAAAATTTATACAAGTATATATATATATATATATATATTGTTACTTATATATTAGATCTTGGAACACACCTCGACAACAATTATATTAACATTAGCTTTGAGTGCGACTTCAGCAGCAAAAAAAAACTTTACGCATTCAAAGTGAAACAACAACTCGACCCAATTAAATTGTCTACAAGACGACTCTCATGTCTACAAACACACACACACACACTCGGGTGTTTGTGGCATTTACAAGTGCTTTTTTCCTGTGTAGAATTTATTTTTTAGCTGTCGAATGTTGCTCCCAATGACTTCATTGGAGCAAAACAACATTATTCTTAGACAGAAAACTCATTGACTGAACTTGGCTGACATAAGACAGAGCTGATGCATTACAGTAACTATTAGTATGAGAGAATCTCATCTTTTGACTGTTCGACTAATAGACAGCGTACAGTGTAGACCAAGCATTTCACCTGAAAATATACGAGTTTATCTATCCCATTTATTTATAGATTAGCTTGGAATTAAAACTGTACCTAGCGTGAAATATTTGTGAATATGCAACTTGAATGCATGAAACTGAACTGAAATAGTTTGCTTAAGAACACTTTCTGTTTTAAAATACAATAAAAAATACATTTGTCATGTTCTTGCTGAATATTTTATGAATCGAAACTTTAAGCGCTGCTACGCAACCTTGAGCGGGACTAGCTGTCAGAGACATACAAAAACCCCTGCGTAATTCCCTCGTAATTCCGATTCATGTGCCCCTCGTAATTCCCTTTCTGGCATATCTGACATGAAGCTACTTGGCAATGCAGTTGACAGCCTCACTTTGATTATTTTTGCGTATTTGCTGTGCTTTAATTCTCAACCAGTTTTGACATTGAATATTTAGAATTTAATTTTGTTTTGCCATCAATTCGCGCTGTTGTTTTTGTTCGCTTTGTCAACAATTTGACAGGCCGAGAGGCTTAAGAGCCACAGCTAATAGCTATGTATAGCTCTGCACAGATGTTATGTTTACTTAAATAGTTTCTCAGCTAAAGCCACATGTTGTCTTGAGATCTTGAGTCTGAAGTGCTGAACGCTTTAATCGTGTCGCAACTCATAATTCATTTCATTTCCTGCATACATTTCGCTGTCATTTTATGCGTTGGTTGATTTTGTTTTTATTTGCTGTTATTATTTTCCCATTTTTCCTCAATTTTTTTTTTCCTTTTTCTCGTGGCAATTTCCTTGTGAGATTTGGCGCAACTGATAAGCATCCACGTCTAGACCAGAGACTTTTTTTGCTGCGGCCCACAGAGAAACCTAGACAGACGTCGGCGATAAGCCCTGCCCCCTAGGCCAGTTCCTGTCAAACTGTAACTCGTTAGCGAAAGTTTTGTCGATAGGGAAGCTGCGCAGGAAATTGCATTTATTTTGTTTTGTTTATTTTTTTATTGTTTGTTAGCTGACATTTTCCAGTCCAGACAATAGACAGAAATTCCAATGAAACAGCTATTAAATGCCAATGCACATTACCCAATAAAACAATGAACAATGAAACCTCTCCGAAAATATTCAAAATGCAAAACAATTAGACGCCTACGTGACTCTGCAGCAGTCGAATAAAGTCAGCTTTGAAATGCCAGATTTGCCTTCGATTTTGGCAGGCCTTGAGTTGATTTGTTGTTGCGCTTTTGACTATTGACAGCTCAGAATTAATTTGATCCATTTGCGCATTTTTAGCCGTGCCGCAGTTTGACATGCACTCTGCTCCTCAATGCGATTCACACAATAGCCCAAAATCTATGCAGGTCTTTCTTTTTATCTCGTCATTTGAGTTTTGCCATAAATTTTAGTAGCTGCCGCAACGGCCATAGCTCAATCTATTGAAACATCTGCCACAAAATGCGGCAAAATGCATGTCATACTGTGGGTCACCATTTGAACAAAGTACCCGACATGTTGAGACTTGTAGTTTATGATAATGATGAGCTGAGCAATTAGCCATTTATTTGCAATTTTCTAAATATATTGTTGATGAACTATGTACACTATTCACTCGTTGGCAAATGATTCGGATTAGGCAGATATTTGGCTGAATAGCTGAGTAGAAACACTAAGTGTCAGAACAAATGATATAATAGAATAGTAATACTAGTGAACTATTGAATCAAATGAAATATTCATGAACGATTGAGTAACTGAGCAAAGATTTTGGTGCATTATCGATTGAGCTGCATAGTTCACTGATCACTGAATAAGTTCAGTAGTTTATTTCAATAAACAGCTCAATCGAACTTATTTCGTTTTATATTCTAAACTGGCAAGAATAAATAAGAACCGACGGTATGATGCTCATAACAGCGATATTTATTCTAATGTCTGAGGTCAATAATAAAATAATAAATATAAGCTCGAATATATATATATATATATATATATATATATATAATCTGCAGCTTCAAAATGTTTTGCCTTCCTTTACGACGACTGATGAACATATCTCAAACCCAATATACTCTATTCTCGCTGCGAACGAGTATTATAAAATATTAATATTATTTTTTTTTCAATTGTATAAAACTTGGATTTCTCCAGTAGTTATCAAGGCCGCTCTATAAAGTGCAGTCCGCTTTCTCTATGCCTTGAGCCTAGCTCGTTGTTTAAGCGCTTCCTGGTTCTGCGTCGTAGTAAACCCGCATATCGTTTGCTTTTCCACTGCCAACTTTATGAGTTTTAGTTTTTTTTTATCAACCATTTGACACTTGGACTGGCAGAACAGGCACTTAAAATGTATCTATAAGTACGACACTGTCGACTGCTGTCTCTGTGTGAATGTGGATGCCATGTGGCGGCTGCTTTGCTGCGACTGCAGCGTGATTTCATGCCACATGCCAGCCACTTGTTGTTGTTGCCGTTGTTATTGCTGTTGCTGCTGTTGCTGCTGGTCATGCTGTTGTCAATTGGTTTGTTAGTTTGACTGCAGTCGTTGACACTTGAAAAGGGAGCTTCAGTTCAGTTGGGTTCGAATTCGCTTCGGTTTCTAGTTCTTGCTCTTTCGCAACTTGCGGACTTTGCTGACTGACATGGCTCGAGTCATGTTATTGTTGTTGTTGTGCAATAGCAGCAGCAGCAGCAGCAACAACCACAACAATAATAGCAACTGGCAATTGCAATAACTAACAATGTTCTAATGTCATCAACATACGCTCAAGTCTATTGCCTTGCTATCTCTCTCTCTCTCTCTCTCTCTCTCGCTCTCTCTTTCTGTGTGTGATTCTTTCTATTGTTTTTCGCTCCAGCCAGCTTTTGTTGCTGTTGTTTTTTAGCACTACGTGAATTGGCTGTAATTGTTTTGATTGCAGTTCATTGCATGTACTTCACACACAACGCGCGCTCTCTCTCTCTCTCTCTCTATCTCTTTCGTTCAACCTTCATTTCTGCCTGCCTCTCTTTAATAAAGAGCAATTTTAATTGTTGCTGCTGTAAAATACTTCAGCTTTGCCAATGCTATAATTGTTCAACATTGATGGAGTTATTAAAAAAAAATTACTGCCCAGACAACGTCAACTTCAGTGGTTCATAATTTAAAGCCAGTTATGGTGGTCGAGTTGAAAGATATAATATGAACACAAGTAACACAAGCTATTGGTGATTTTATCTGGTTATATAGATTTAATATATGTTGATCTGCAAGATTGGATAAACTTAACTTCGATATTCAGTTATTAAGAGAGAAATGTTTAAAGAAACAACTGCAGATTTCTTCAGAGACTTTTTGTTGAGTTTTACATTTATATAATATTTATATATACTTTATGTTTTATAATCAGAGACAGATTTGTCATTTTATACACCTCTTCTATCTTCAAATATTGATTGGATATGTGTTGATCTGAAGGATTATATATCTCATATATTTGACATTTTATTCCCCACATATCAGGGCAAAACTATATTCATAATAAGAACAGCTTAAATCTTATATACACGGAGTTTTGTCGGAACCTTCTGATCTAGCTTCGTATAGAGATTAGCCTTTACCTCATGGTTTTCTCCGATCTGTTAGGCGACTTGAATGCCGTGAATGCATTTCATTTGGCTGCCTCTTTAAAGTGTTACAAAAAAAGTTTGTTTGTGATTAAAAGTGAATTTCTTGAGTCATTTGTATCAAGCAAACCATAAAAAATACTTTTAAAACAAACTAAAACATAAAATTTTGCAATACATAGCTTAAAGCCTACTCCCAAGTATTGCATGAATCTTGCTCAATAGTTCGCTGTTGCCTTAGTTTATTTCCTCGTTAAGCAATTGACTCTCAGTTCGCCTTGAGACACTCTTAGCACACGTTTTGGCCCTTTTTGTGTGCTGGCTTTAAATGCTTTCAGCATGCCATTCAAAATCTGACAACTCTTCGAATCCATTAGATACACTCCATTGTTCGAGTATTTATGTAGTATATACATACATGTTTTTGATGTGTCCGTCAATCAAAAGCCTCTGGCATTCAGTCATGTGAAATGGATGCTAATTGGGCGTTAATGAAAAGCTTAAGCTGTAAAATTGAAAAGAGAAAAAGAGTATTTAGTTTACTTTTGAGCTGAGCTGCACTTAGCCTATCATGTGGGCGTGGCCTATGAAGCAGGTTCAATGCTCGCAGCTTCAATCTGTGGCATCAATTAAGCATGATTGATGCAGCTTTAGTTTTTTTTATCGACCCCCAGCAATGAGACCCCCCAGGCGCAGTTTAAGCATATATGAAATGAAATGAACTTCGATTAATCAATGTGCACCAAGTGAAAGACAAAATCGAAGACAAACATGAAAATCCAATGAAAAGAAAAAAAAAGAAAAATCAGTGCTAACTCGAACAAGCCCAAAGTCCAATCGAGAGGTGAGCCCCACGATGTCTGCTGCTAGTACCAGCAATCGTCCACCTTCGTCTCCCCTATCGACGCCCCTCTACGATGGCTATGCCACGATACGGGCCCGCGGTCTCACTCGCTCCCGTTCCATACGCGCTGCAGAAGCCACCGAAGCAGCTGCCGCTGCGCAGCCGCACGAGCTGCAGCTGGAGCGTAAACGAACCATCTCGTTAAGGAGCAACTACAGTCGGAGCTCCTCACTGAGCGGAAACGGGGGAGAGGAGATCTATGCCAGAGCGAAACCTGTGCGCACACCCATCATCGGGGATCTGGAGCCAATCTATGCGAGTGCCACAACAGCAGCAGCAGCAACGACAGCTGCTGGTTTTCGGCCTCTTTCGGATGCTTCCAGTTCTTCGGGTGGCGGCTCCATGCCCTGCGACTATCAGAGCGTGAAGAAGAACTCACGCTTCTCGCTCGACTCACTCCAGAGTAGCGCCACACCCAAGACGCCGGACTACAATACGGCTGGCGAGGAAGATCACATCTTTCTCTACACGGCGCCAGCAAGTCCCAAGCGAAGGCTGGACAGTGGGCTGCGCAGCTCGTACGACAGTTCAGAGCGTGTCTGTTACTCGCCGCTGCCTAAGATCAGCTTCGATATGCAGGAGCGGGACGGCAGACAACAGAGAGCTACGCTGCGACATAACTCGGTCAGCTCTGCGGGCAGCGCTCGATTGAGACCCATGACTTTATCGCTGACAGAGGCGTCCAGTTGTGGCTCACCCACAGGACTGCCGCCGCCTGCGCCTGTGCGTCGTGAGAGTCTATATGCCAAACCAAAGATCTATGCCACGCCCACGCGACCACCCACAACAAAGCGATTAAATCTGTACGAGCTGCCCATTGTGACGCAGCGCAGCAACAGTACCGATCAACTACTGGAGCGCTCCTATACCAGCCAGAGCCTGGCCACCATTGACCAGGACGAGCTGCTGGTGGTGCCCACAGCGATGCCCATGCTGCCCAATGCCGTGGATCGCCGCTACCACACGCTCGGACACATGCGCGTGAAAAGCATGGCAGCTGGTCTGCATCGCAGCCTGGATACCCAGGACATGAATGCCGCCTGGCCCACGCATCCAGGCAATCATAAGTCGGCGGGCAATATCTATGCCTCCGCAGAGGCTGCTGTCAGCGATCTAAATCGCATGGCTCCAGAGTATATGGATCCACTGGACTTTAAGATCGGCTGTCAAACTACGCTGCGGAGCAGGCCGCTGATTCCCTGGTACGAGCTGGCCATACGACGGGACTTTAAACGGCAATCGTGCCCGCCCATGGGCGCGGCTCTGACATTGCCCACATCTCCGCAGCTGAATGACCAGGTGAATAGAACTATCGATCATTCAAATGATTGAAATGAACCCATTCAACGAATGGATAGATATCAGTTATATAGAGTTCAACTGTCATATTGACAACTATAGTTATTATCGATCTAAAACTGTATTAATTATTGTTTCATGTTTCCTTAGAAATCTATTAATTCTGTATTTCCTTATGCCTGACATACCAAAACAAAAGATTTGATCACTGTGTATCGATAACTTATTTAGCGCAATTAGAGCAAGCGTAAAAAATCGAAACCTATTGCCTGTCTATAACAAAACAATAAATCGATAATATTCCTAGCAATTTATTGACTTAGAAATAACAATCGATTTTCAAATATATAGATGGAGAGGAAAATGAAATATCTAGAGATTTATTGACTCAATTAATCATTCCACTGTCACAAACACAGATATTTTATATTCTATCTTTCTTAAACTCAATGCAGATTCATTGTTATGCACATGAGAAACCTTTAGCTATTTGTTAGTACATAAAATGTATCATTGAGTTCATTGCATTAGCTTTCAAGATGCGATTGTCATAGGTATTTATTTTATTCGAACAATGCCAGCTATGTATTGGATGTGGATGTAGATACTGCTGCAGCTGGCTGACTGGCTAAGAGAAATTCAGTTAGCAGCAACTTGGCCAACAGTTAGGCCATGTGGCCTGTTCCTTGTTCCTTCTTTTGCAGAATGCAGCAGGCATAGCTCGTCCGGCTTTGGCATTACAAATGCAAGCAGTGGCGCATAAGGTAAAGCTATGCGAGTGGCCAACGTCCACTTGTCCAGCTCTCCACACGGCCGTCTGTCCAGTTGTCCGGTTGTGTTGTCAGTTGCCGTTAGACGCGTTGCCCACTGATTGATTTAATAAAAGTTGCATGAGCCGCACTTGCTATAAGCTTCGTGCCTTTGGGCGCGACGAGCGAGCACTTCAGCATATTAAATAAATGAGCCAAGACGCTGACGATTTCTATGGCAGACGAACAGTTTGGCCAGCACTGGTTGCTGCTGATTTTAATCCTGCATCCGCTCTGGCTCTGGCCAACAACAGCAGCAACAAACATCTGTTGGCCATGTCCAAAACTGTTGACCTGATTCGCAGAACACGCAATTGATATGTTGTCTACTATGAAATCAGTCGCAGCTGCCCCAGTGTCGCTTGCGCTCTCTTTCTAGCACACCGTGCACAATATAAGATATATGAGCTGGCCAAAAAGTCTCCGTGCAGTGGGAGCAAATATATTTTTAAATCAAAGTTTATTCTAAAGACTTTGAAAACTCAAATAAAATACATTTCGTCAAGATCGAGACTAAGCTGTCAGATTTAGTAATTTTTGTTGTTTAGCAGTTGACACAAATATCCTTGGATATAGATATAGTCCCACCGTACATAATGGATAAGAAACCCTTATAATCTGCAGCTCCTTTCTCAATAGTTACGCATATAGAAAGTAATTAAGTGAGTATATTACCATTCAAAGCTACACGAGCTAACAGTAACTCAAACTGGATCACAATTGCCCACTGCAAGTATTGAAGGAACATATTCTGTTACTCAACTTTTGTCTATAAGTTCACATATTGCTCAGTCGAATTTTCATTCAATTTCTACATATATGTACATATATTCTTTTCGATTACAAATTATTTTAGTTTCTTATGTGTATATCTATTATATGCATTATATGTACGATCATGATAGGAAATATTTTTTAGACTTACAATCAGACGCACAAGAAAAGATAGTAGATATATGCGAATAAAGTAATACATAATAAGCTAAATACTTACAAAAGGAATTGAAAATTTTTGATATTTCCTTTGCCAGCTTAAGTATCAAGTGTAGTTTGCAATATCCATTGCCCTGATAGCCGAGATAAAACCTATTTTCTTTATATCAAAATATGCCTTACCAAAGTCTTTCAAGGATTTTCGTTTTTTCACAGCAAACAATCTTTAGAATGAATTAAATATTTCGAGCTTAATTTGCATTGACTGCCCTTTCAAAGACTTTTTACTCATTTCAAATTTTGAAATTAGATGAAAAGCAATACATTGGGCAGATAATTTTGAATCAGATACAGTCGCAACGATCATCCTCTATTATGCATATACCCTGTTTTACCCATTTTGAATGTGTCCAGGGTACAACAGTAACAACAACATAATCAATGTCTATTGCCAATTGCGGGTCCAATCAATGTCAACTTTCAAAGCAAATAAAGTTGCCAATAAAGACGCATATCGATCATAAGTATATAGTATATATATATATATATATATATATATATATATATATATATATATATATATATATATATATATATATATATATATATATATATATATATATATATATATATATTTATATATACTTATGTATATGCATTCGATTTGGCGCGTTTTCTTAATGCTGCTTTTTTAGGCTTAGTCAGTTTTCAAGCGTTTTTCATGTTTATTTATGAACACCGATCGTTGAGGCGCCGGTCAACAAGCAGCTCAACAGCTGCCAATTTAGTTGGTAACTCGAGACGAGGCTTTGGCTTAAATGAAAAGTGAAATTGGTAGCTTGAAAGACTGGCCAGATTGCCAGCGGGCGTGTGAAACGATCACGTCTAGAGCAGCATTGCTTACAGTTCGAGCTGCACTGCACACTCTGCCCGACTTGATTAGTTCAGCAGTTCAATTGGCTCAAGTTGAAGGTCACGTGTTGATTGTTGCTAATTGATTGCATTCCATACGAAAAGAAATTAACATATTTGGCAATTACCAACAGCTTGACGTCTGCCAACATCAAAGCTGAAACTTACAGCTGATTTATGCGATTTTGATTGATCGATGGGTCGCAATGGGTTAATCATTCATGCTACACATAGGCACAAATTATGCAATCAATTGATTAAATGTTTCAGATTGTAGAATTGCCTTTAGATTATATCGCGCATCAGAAAGGGGTATATTAGTTCAAATTATTTGATATGTCGAGTTCTAAGTGAAGATCTGTCAATGTCTACAATTTTTGGGAGTAAATATATATTTTTTGAAGATTTGCATTGATATAAAGTTGAAGAAAAGAAATTTTAAAGCAAAAATTCAACCTAAACATTTTTAATATCAGATTTAAATTCTGTTACTGAAATTTTTTGTATTTATATGTGATTTAGATTAAACAGAAAGAATCTTAATTAAAATAAAAATATTGTCATAAGTGTCTGACTTTAGTCTTGGGACGGGACAGAGTTGTTTATCCATATAAGATATTCATGAACGAAGTATGAGTTGTCTGTGGGTCGACTTTAAACTATGCCTAAAATGATTTGTATGAGTACAAGCAGCCAAAATACATTCAATAATAAGTAAATATCTATTTTAGCAAAAATAATTAAGAAGTTTACCTTGAAGCGGATGCATGAGGCTAGATGTAGAGCCGCAGTAAAACTGTCAAGCAACTGTCAAACACTGTTTGCAGCTCTTCTTCTGCAGGTTGACTACTGCTCCAGTTTTTTTGCAGTTAGTTGGATCGTAGCTCAGAAATAACAGCATGCATAATTAATAAACAGAACTTTAAGCAACAAATTGGCAAGTTTATAGCTGGGCTCCGCACTTGGCTTAAGTAACTCGTTAGTTTTTATCTTTTGACATCGCTTATTAAAGCAAACGCTTGATAAACGAGATGTGGCGATTGTGGACAGCCTGTCTGCGCATGCAACGTGAGTGTATATATAGATATATCTTTTTATATATATAGTTAAACATATATATCATTGGTATGGATAGTCGTTATAATTGCCACAAAGCAACCCGCTGAGCACTCAGTGATTGACGGACTGACTGACTGAATGACTTACTGCCTGGCTCTCTCTCTCTCTCCTTAGTTTTGGCGGCTTGTTTTTTGTCAAAGGCAACATGACAGCAACACCTGATCTATGCGCTGTTTTTTCGGCATCTGTATTCTGGTATTTGACTATCTGAACATGGTTTCTGAATTCTTTGGCGCAGTGGCAGCCTTTTAATTTATGACAAATGCAATTTGTATCTGCTTAATTCATAAATATTTATTCGTACAGCAGGCCAAACGGGGCCACGTGAGCCGTGAGTCGCCTTACAGTTCACAGGTGTCTTAGCTTATTTACTTTTTGGACGAAAACCTGTTTGCAGAGTAGCTGAAACTCGTTTCGTTTGAGCTGCTAATAGAGACAAAGACCCGACCCGACTCTCGGACAGACGCCTGATGAAGCTGTTCGGGCTGCGTTGCACAGGCCACAGGACGAGCTCTCTATGACGGTCTCCCCAAGGAAATCAGCGCAAGCGAAAGCAAACTCAAACAGACAAACAACCAGAGCAACAACAGCCAGAATCAAAACAGAAAACAAACAACAATGGACAAACAGAAGACACCGAAAGAACCCCGCCTCTCTGCTGTCTGCTAAACAGAGAAATAAAGTTTTATTCAATTCGAAAAGCAAAGTAAAAAACTACGTATTGAAAACTGGTCGCGGAACGAAGTTGTGTGAAGTGTTCTCTCAGATTTCTGTATCTTCATTTTAAAGCACAAACACACACACAAACTTACACAGAGACGTACACACGTACCGCTTGTTGTTGTAATCCTGAACGTGTGTCTTTTGTGGCTTCCGGTCTTGAAATCGAATAATCAATAAAACAAAAACAAAAACAAAAAAGAAATCTGAACAACGCGCTCTTCAATGGACATTGATCGTGTCACAGAAAAACAGACGAGTCATTCCAGAGGGCAAATGGAAAAAGGGCAAAGAGTTTTATAAGTGGAAAATATGGGGGAACTGAAGAGTTTTTATATTAATGAATGGAGGGGCTTTCAGTTGAGTGCAGGTATTAAGAGCTAAATTGATCATTAAACGATCGAATGGAATATAAATAGAAAGATTTGTGCTTCAAATGCAAAACTCAAATTAAAGTTGAATTTTGTGCTTCAAATGCAAAACTCAATTGAAAGTTAAGGAAACCCAAAGCAATATTCGAATTTGATTTCTGAATCAATTACATAAAACGCTTATCGATTCGCCTTCACAGAAACACTTTGAAAATTCCAATCATTTGGTATTTCTCCCGTATGTTATCCTATTAATTGTCCATTAGCACATCTAATCTATTATGCAAGTCCAATCCTTAAATGGCCATAAATTATGTATATTGAATGTCTAAATAATATAAAATGCAGCATTAACTCACAATCTCTTTTCCTCTGCTTTATCTTTACAGGTAAGTTTCGAAGCCGACATCAATTTAAGCCACACTTGGGGGTATCGTAAGTAGTAGTTGTTGCTGTTGTTGTTCTGGGCATTAGGCAAATGGCAAATTTATCTAATGCCAAGCGAGCCACGAAATTGCCAAGATGAGGAATGAGAAATGAGAATGGAAAATGGAGAATGGAGAATGGATAATGGAGATTCGAAGAGAACTGTACAGAAGAAGGCTTGTGCAAATAATGAAAACTGCAATCTTTGTCTTTCACCAACCACCGTCGAGACGTCTGTTCGGCTCGAGATCAAAGACGGAGGCTAAGACTGGTACTGCGACTGTGGTCCAGCTTGGTGTCTGTGGTGCCGTTTCTCTCACTTCGAGCATAATCCAACTCCAACTTTAAGTCCAACTTCAGCTGCCCCGCAGCGGACAAGATCTTAATGATGATTTGCTATTTCTGCCTGCTCTGCCGGCTAAAAGCTTCGATTCGAAGAGCTCGTCCATGTGGAAACGATGCGCATGTCGCTTCAGCATCGACTACAGTCAGCAGCTCAGTCGTAAACAATCGCATTGGATTAGTTTGTTAATCAGTTTATTATGTGGCGGCAACTGTGTTGTGATCAGCTTTTGAGTTAGCCATGCCCAACACACAGACAGGCACACAATCATACAGTCGAACAGGACAATCCAGCCAAAGGCAAACGGTTTTCGAAGCGCTGCCCAAATGCAAAATTAACGAAAGCGAGCTGCAAATGGCAAAGCGAATTAATGAGAAATTCACGAATTAAGATATGAGCCTGACAAGGCATCACGAAATTTACATGTCTGACAATCAGAAGTTGAAGAAATATTAATTGAAAGGCATTCCATAATTATTATATGGGTACGAGGCAGGTCTGATAAATTGACGACGCATAGATAATAGAAGATCAATATATAGAAACATAAGAAGTAAATTAAAACAAAAAAATAATTTAATGCCCAAAATAGAGATCTGTTTAGCCAACACTTCCATTATTTAAGCCACCCTCGCATGAAATACACATCTAACTCGATCGAAAATTACCTAAAACACTTTTCATTCGCATTATACAGTACTTAGATCTCAAAGTTTAAGTGTGCTACAACTATTGCCCCGCAAATATCTTATCTTATCTGATGCAGTTGCGACTGTCGGTTGTTGCGATAGAAGTATATATATATATATATATATATATACATATTTATAGATTAACTGCCTGCACTTATCTAACATAATTCAGTGAAATTTAAGTATACTTATAAAGCTGTTCATATATTGTATATATATACATTTACGAACATTTCCCTTAGCTGCCTGAGTCAAACACTTTTCCAATTTTCCACTCATAATTCACAAGAGAGATCAATCATATTCGCCACTAGGAAGATGTCTTTATCTTTGACACAAGGTCAAAGCGATTAGACCTCAACGTATTTCTTGAATAACTAAGGAGTTTGGCTTGAGCCGACGACCTTCATTTATCATTAATTATATAAACTCTTGCTGCCTGGTTGCAGTCAAACTTTCACTTAGCAAATTTCCAATGCCACGCCCCATTCATAATGCATGCGAAGCAAAATGGGGAAAAACAGTTACAGTTACAGTTCTTGAGCAAACAAATGTCAAGTGTAGTTGCAGTTGATGTTGCAATTGCTGCTGCTATTGCTGCTGTTGCTGCCGGGTATAAATCATTTGAAAAGGTCAAAGTGTACACGCCTACGTGGCATGTTGCTGTCAGTGAGGCACAACACATGCTCGCCGGATGTCTGCAACAATTGTCAAGTGGTGTTCGCTGCTGGCTGCAAGCAACATGATTTATGCACGCCAGCAACACGAAACAGTTGCTGTTGCTGCCGATGTTGTCGGCGACCCACTTAAGCAGCTACACTAACTTCGCAGCTTATCACAAGGCGCCTGTTATCTAAGGCTGATACGAAGGCTATCAGCAGCGGCGACTTGTCACAGCTAGTTTCTGAAAACTTGCTGACCAAAAAAAGAGAGAGAGAGAAAGAAAACAGTTGACAATTTGTTGTTGTCGTTGTCGTTATTGTTGGTTTTGTTGCTGCTGCCATTGAACTTGAACTTTGTGTTGTGCTGTGCTGTCTGCGAATTGCAAGCAATAAATTAAACATTGCAACAACAGCAACTTCGACAGCAACAATACCAACAACAACTCCCCCGCCAGCAGCTTGAACAGCCAAATTAGAGTTGGCAACATTTGGTTGTTGTTGTTGCTGTTGTTGAGCTTGTTTAGCATATGGAGCCCTGCACCACTGACTTTCCATATGCCTGCCATTCACTCTTTTGCTCTTCTCTCTCAGACACACTCCACCTATCTCTCTCAGTCACCCTCTCCCTTTTGACTAACATTGCCCGTCGAGGCATAACGCGTTTCTTTACGCTTCGTTGCCATCGTTGTGCTAATGAAGTGCTACAACAACAACAGCAGAAGCAGCTACAGCTGAAATTGCAACTACAACTGCAACATTAGCAACAAACAACAATCGCAACATTGCAGTGAAAACAACGCAGTTTGAGAGCAACTTCATAGTTAAGCAGCAACTTAATAGTTAACAACATGTCGCTGTCTCTTTTTGCTGCACTTGATGTTGCTGTTGTTGCTATTGTTGCTGTTGTTGTTCAGCTCAATTTGAGGCCCTTCCGGTTGTATTTTTTCATCGTCAATTGCAAACGTTTCTCTTGTTCCACAAATTATTTATAATTTTGCTGTTTATGATTGCTTTAAACTTTCTAAGAGTTGCCAGTAATTTGAAAAAGCTGCCAGTTAGTTACATGGAGTCACCTATGACACGCCCCATGAATTTAAAGCGCACTTCCTTCTATTCAATGCTCCATATAACTCTGTTCCGACATTATATTCAAAATAATTAGTATGCGTAGCATTTTGTGGAGGAGGGAGATGCTGGGATCACTCTGCACTAACGTTGCCAGACTAATTAAATTATATTTTACACTTTGCGATAAACGTGCTGCCACTTCAACCTCACATAGCAATCAACAGCTTTGAATTAAAAAGCCACGTACTCGGCTCCAAACAGCATCCTAGATAACCCTTTCTTTCCGGCAATCCCCGCTTCTCACTTCAAAATCCTTACACATTTATTCAGCCGACTCACGTATGCGGGCAAAGCATAAAAATTGATTACGGTGCGTATGCGTAATGCAAGCAACGACATACAACAATGGCCCACAGGCCACAAACGAGATGTTTAACAGGATATATCACAGCTATACATACATTTATATATATACATATATATATATGTATATGTATATATATCTGGCTATGTGAGTCAAACCCTCAACACTTCAATAGAATTTTATAGAATTTTGTTCAGGCTGGCAATTCGTGCCGAATTTCGCTTTGTACAAAAAGCAATTAAAGTGAATTATCAAACAGTTTATAAAAATGGATCGATAGCTACTCAGGGGAGAGCCGCTCTGAAAGCGAAATAACAAACACAAAATAAACAGCAATAAAAACTATTAAAAATGAGCTAAGCTCTAGCAATTTAGGCGCCGTCCTTGAACTCTGTAAACAAGTTGAGCTGTAGAAGTGGCCCAGAGCTTACTTAGCTTTAGCTTTGGCTGTTGCTTTTCACTAACTGATTTATACTATATAAGAATCTGTTCTTGTTTTTGTTGTTGTTGTTTTTGTTGAGCGTGTCGACTTGACTCAATTTGCATAAGCGACACGCAAATTAAAATGCGAAACGTGTTAGATGCTTATCAATAAACGAAACATGGGCACGTATAAGACGGCAGGGGAGATACGATACAGAAGCCGCTTTTTGTTAATAACTAACTGCGATAGCGTTTAGTCAGCTTTACTTACATTTCAACGTCTGCCCATTTGCTTATAGATTCAATTTAATAAACGGGGCGTAACCCTCCACTGATAATTAAAAGTTAACTCTGATTCGATGATATCATGCATGCATCATGGATTATGAATTTCCTATGAATTAACCACATGCCAATGCTAATGTTAGTTAATTAACAGCCAGCTAAATGTATGCGAGAGAGCAGCAAGAAAACATCTAAACGCTCTTTGGGATTTAATCAGTAAATTCTTCTGAAAAATATTTTCAATAGATAGATGATGCAGATATCTACTTGATATCAGAAAATCTATTTACAAGAACAATAACTTTTAATATTTGTTATCAAATTAAACCAATAATCTCAAATTCTTAGTTAGCACTGTTAAAGCAGTCTATGCCAATCAAATCCCTTCCATTTATTTTGTCTGTATAAAACTTATTTAACTGTCAGACTGTGTTTTCTACGCTTTTCATAAATAATACTTCCATGCTCAAGCGACAATCGAAACTAATGCATAAAGGCATTTAACTTGTTTTCCTAACTCAATTACTTAATAAGTTTTAAGCTAGAGATGCAACCGGCTGCCATCAGTTGACTTCATTATGCATTTCTTTGAGCTCATCCGTTCAATGATTCATTTGTTCGTTCATTCAGCAGCTATTGATGCCACTTCAGCAGTAGCTGCTGCTACTCCTGCTGCTGCCGCCGCTACTCTTTTCGCTCTTTTCTCCCTTCGTCGTCTAGCAACGGACGGCAAATTGCAATTACAACTTCCGCGCTGAGTCATTTTATACAAACACATATACACTATATCCATGTTATATTCTGTTTAGAATGTAAGAACCGGGAGTATCGGTTCATTATATGAATTGAGAGACTCCAAATTTGCATGTAAATAATGTTAGATATTGTACAGCTTTAAAATTATATAAAATTAATTGCCGAGCACTGAATATCTACTTCAAAGATCAAGAATATTTAAAGATTTTACAGTTCTGCCTTGATTAACTTGACATTACAGTTGCAGACCGACCAAAAACCATTATTAACTGTTAAAGAGAGAACTTAGCAGTCAGTTTTCCGATTGAAAATTTCAAAGTTGCCTTTGCAGCTCTAATAGCCCTCATTAGCTTGATGTCGTTAAGGTCTCATTGCTGCACCGCTCTCTTCACGCCTCACTTCTCTAAGCTTCTCCCTTCTCTTGAATTAATGTGCTCAAAGCTGTTGCAGTATTTCGCTGACAAAGTGACCTCGCCGCCAACGCCGAGAGCCGTAAAGAGCGCCTCGGTCACGTCGCATCATAAAAAATATTTCATGAACTTGTGGCCAGGCGCACAACTGAGTGGAGTAGTGCTGAGGAGTTGAGGAGCTGAGCAGCTGAGTAGCTGGGCACAGGTTCTAATGCTAGTTTATGACACAGGTGTCTGTCGAGACATTCAGCGGGGGTGGACTGTGAAAGCTGCGAAGGAACGAAGTTTCGAAAGAAGTTTTTAAAGCTACGCTTAGAAGGCTCAGACGCTAGGAGTCATGAGTCATCTTTGTTCAGACACCAGTTGTTGCTGTGGCTGTTGCTGTTGCTGTGGCTTTTGTTGCTGAGAAACCACTTGCATATCAATCAGGGCTTAAAATGCGATGCACGATTGTGACGTGCGGGTTGCATGGCTGCGGTGCAAAGGGACTTCGGACGGGGCCACTCAATTGCGATGATGAATTATCGATGCAACAAGCACTCAGTGTCCCGCAAACCTAACCACTTGCTACACAGCCAAACAAATTTCGGCTTAAAGTTAAATGAACTTTGGCAATAAATATAACTTCTGCAGTCTTCGCTAGATGAGTTGTCTGAGTCGCCCAATAATTCAGTAGATTCAACAACGAGCATTAGGGTTGGAGTTCGATGAAAACGCTCTGAGTCAAATAATTATAATATAAATAGATAACAAAATACAATGTTACTATCAATTGCAATCGTACACTCTCTCCCTCGGATTGAGTTGTTGGGTGAGTGGCAAGGCAATCGCCAGGCATTCAAGTGATCTACGATTGCAGTTCAGCATCATTTAAATGCCCTATACTAATATTATGAAATTGCTGTATTGAAAGTCAAACAAATGAACATCAAATAAAGAAGGGACCGGGGCTGTCTGATTTGATTCGCAGTTGTTTTACTGCTGTTTTTTCTTTTAACCATAACCAGTTACGAAGGAAGCGAAGTCAATTTAACTGTGATAACTTACAGCTGTATTAGCTATTATTATTATTTATTAATTTTTGTATAAGCAAACTAAGTCATTCTGCCTCAGATAAAAGTGAGTTGTCCGTGTCTAGCCTAAAAGCCATCTTTGCACTGGCTATGAAAATTAAGATTGTAATATAAACAGAATTTTAAGTTTAATATAACTAGTAATAAATAAATCATATATTATATATATATTTCATATAATATGTGTATATATGCATACATACATATCTATATCATGTCATGTTTCTATTTGTTGTAAATTTGGTGTAGAGCATCACTACTATTTTCATGAACACAACTGTATATATCATGTCAAAAAGTTATTATTATTTATGGTAATATAAGTATGCTTAAATGTCATTCCAACTTTGCATTACAATGTGACTGACTAGTAATTATTTCTGGAAGCATATACAATATTATCGTAGGATAGAAAACTCATAAGATATTAAGCTAAAGTAGTGTATCTCTAGAGTAATTACAAAATTGTGAACTAATTAAAGTAATTTTAAGCAACTGAAAACCAAAATTGAATTGTGAAATTGGTTTTTAATACTTGCTCTCTCTCTCTCTCTCTCTTTCTATGTCTCTCTGTATCTCTTTAATTTGTAGGCGCATGTGGTATCGGCGTTCGAACAGTCCCTCACAAATATGACAAATCGCCTGCAGCAGCTGACGGCGACGGCTGAGCGCAAGGATGGAGAGCTGACTGATATGCGACAGACAATTGAGCTGCTGCGCAAGCAGTCCATTCAGGCGGGCCTGACCACGGCGCACATGCAGAGCATGGGCGTCCAGACACAGGGCCAGACCCAGAACGAGCTGATGATGCAGCAGAAGCCGCCGCCAGTGCCCGCAGCGAATAGCCGACCAGGCAATACGAATGGAAATGGCAATGGCAATGGCAATGGCAATGGCAATGGCAATGGGAATGGCAATGGCAATGGCAATGGCACTGGTTTAGGATTGGGATTGGGATTGGGCATGCAGCGACAGCACAGCACTGACTCGATGTGTTCGCTGAATTCCATCAGCTCGGGCTGTTCGGCGGCGCAGGACAAGAACAAGGCCAACAAGAAGAAAGGCTGGCTGCGCAGCAGCTTCACCAAGGCCTTCTCACGCAACGCCAAGATCTCGAAGACTAGTCGCCATGTGGGGCAGCACCACCAGCAACAGCAGCACGAACACAGCTCCAGCAAGGCAACATTGCTCAATGGACACGGACACGGCCATGGACATGGGCATGGGGAGCCATTGGGCTTGGCTGCTCTGGCCACGCAGCCGGCGCCGCCGCTGCCCGTGGCAAATGCATCCAGCAAGCAAAGCAGCCCGGCCAAGACGGTGACACTGATCGACAATGCAAAACCCATCGATGCCATCGACGGGGAGGATCAGCACATGGTGGAGGATCTGAAGAAGCAGCTGCGCGAAAAGGATCTAGTGCTGACAGACATACGGCTTGAGGCGCTTAGCTCTGCTTCGCAGCTGGAAAGCCTGAAGGACATGATGAACAAGATGCGCGCCGAGATGATGTCGCTCAAGCAGAACAACGAACGTCTTCAGAAACTGGTTACCAGTCGCTCCCTAGCCGGCTCTGAGGCTAGCCTAGGCCAGGCAATCAGCCCGAATGGTTCGCTAGGAGGCGGCGCCGGCGGCTCGGATGCTTCGCGTCGATACTCGCTGGCCGATGGCAATGCAAGGCCTCCAATGGAGCTGCCACCCCGTCTGACCGAGGAGCTGGAGGAGGAGTGCATGCCGCCAGCACCGGCACCAGAACCACCACCGCCACCAGCGCCCTGTGCACCGAATGGTGCAGCTCCGCTGAGCCCTAATACTCACATTGATTTGACACCGCCGCCGCCAGCGCTGGAAGCTGGCCAGCTGAGCAGCCCGGTGCACATGGCCAGCTGTGGGGCTGTAGAGGAGCTGCCCGATGTGTGCGACGGCAAGAAGATAGCCATTGCCTGCTACTTGGGACAGCCCGAATCCTTTGCCAAGTACTGCGAGGAGATGCTCGAGTTGGACGACTTCTATGCCAATGGGGCTGTCATTGCCAGCCACGAGGCGGAGCAGGCCCAAGGCCAGGGGCCAGTGCAACAGGGCGAACGTCAGAGTAATGGCTCCAATGAATTTGTCATCGCATGCACTTACATCTCGGGCAAGACGACCTGGCAGAATCTGGACTACATTGTGCGCAAAACCTTCAAGGATTACGTGGCACGCATTGATCCCGGCACCAATCTGGGCTTGAACACAGACTCCATTACATCGTATCATTTGGGCGAGGCAAAGCGCGGCCCTGAGATGGGCTTCCCGGAGCTGTTGCCCTGCGGATACATTGTGGGCAATGTGAAGACCCTGTATATATGCTTACAAGGTGTCGGCAGCTTGGCCTTTGACAGCCTCATTCCACGCAGCATTGTGCATCGGTATATTAGTCTGCTTACCGAGCATAGACGTTTGATCCTGTGCGGGCCCAGCGGCACGGGCAAATCCTATCTGGCACGTCGCCTGGCCGAGTTTCTAGTGGCACGGGCTGGCCGCGGCAATCCTTCCGAGGCCATTGCCACGTTCAAGTAAGTAGCCTCTTTATGCCCCAGCTGAGTCACATGCTAAATAGTTTCCTTTTTTAACAGTGTCGATCATAAGACCTCGAAGGATCTGCGACAATATTTGGGCCACATTGCCGAGCAGGCGGCCATAGCGAATGGAGTCTCGGAGCTGCCATCTGTGATCATATTGGACAATTTGCATCATGCCTCCGCTCTGGGCGATGTCTTCTCCTGTCTGCTCAGCGCCGGGCCGGCCACCAAGCTGCCCTGCATCATTGGCACTATGTCGCAGGCCACCTGCAACACAACCAATCTGCAGCTCCATCACAATTTCCGCTGGGTAGGTCAAGCATACATATTTGTAGGCTTCATCAGCTCATTAAATTTCTTTTGCTTGACAGGTGCTCACAGCTAATCATATGGAGCCGGTCAAAGGCTTCCTTGGACGCTTCTTGCGTCGTCGACAGTTTCAGTTGGAGCTGCAGACGCAGCATTCACAGCCAGAGTTGGCGGCTGTGCTCGCTTGGCTGCCTTCCGTTTGGCAGCATATCAATCGCTTCCTTGAGGTGCACAGCTCCAGTGATGTGACCATTGGGCCACGACTGTTTCTTTCCTGTCCGCTGGACTTGAAGGACTCGCAGGTGTGGTTCACCGACATATGGAACTATCATCTGTCACCCTACCTGATCGAGGCTGTGCGCGAGGGCGTGCAGCTGTATGGACGAAGGGGTGGCGCCTGGAATGATCCATCGGCCTTCATACGCAACTCATATCCCTGGCCCTATGGACCGGACTCGGTGCCACCGCTGCGCCAGATCAATGCCGAGGATGTGGGCCTGGAGGGCGTGGCTCTCAGCAATGGCGAGCAACAGGACCCACTGGTAAGTAACTCAACCAAGTTCTTTAGATCCATCGATTCATAATTTCCGTATTGCTTTTAGCTAAACATGCTGATGCGTCTGCAGGAGGCGGCCAACTACTCGGAGACACAGGATCAGGAATCAGACTGCGCCAGCCTAGACTCAAATGTAACGCCCGATAGCTCAGCGGGTGCTGAGTAGTTTGTCTCGATTCACAGATCTTAACTTCTAACATGCCAAATTAAATGTTTTTTTTCTTTTATTTTTTTGCTTGCGCTGTAACTGAAAGTCCTTATACACTATCGCACACACATTCGCACACATCACAAAGGAATTTTCTTGTACTGCTTTCGCATTGAAGTTCTAAAGCAGTTTCAAGAGTTTTCCATTTGCACCAAGCCAATAAACTATTAATCTACACTCACAGAAAGAGGCGGGACCTGTAAACGATTCCTCATGGAAACAATTGATGTCTAGACTCTAACATTACAGCGGATTTCTCTGAGTGTACTATCATGATATCTAACTCTTTCACTCTCCCTAATTCTCTGCCTACCTGCACAAACCGCCAAATGTAGAATTGCACTTTTTAGCGCACTTGTTAAAAATGCAAGTTTCCCAAGATCAAAAAGATAAGAAAAAGGAAAATCGTTAGAAATTTATATGAGCTCATCTAACTAACTAATCATTCATAAGAATTCATTTGTGAGGCTCAGCGCAGGCGAAAAACAAAATCAAACAAAACAAAAGTAAATTAAAACTGAAAATGAAAATGAAAATGAAAAGAAATCCCAACATAAAAGGTTCAAGAATTTGCTAAGAACAAAACAAACTCTTTTGTACATAGAAAACCAAAAAAGAAGTCCCAACTATATTTAAGTAAGAAACTCTACAATGGTATCAACATTTTATACCCTAACATACTATATTATCGAAAAACGAAGAGGAAAATAAAAAAGAAAAGGAAAATGGAAAACCCTATTGTAAATGTAGCCCTAAGTTTTTGCTACTACCAATATTTACAAGATGTACATTTAATGGAAAAAGCTTTCACTTTAGTTTAATTATTTGCATAATTATCATTAAATATTGTTACAAACATATTGCATATTTATAAAAAGAGAACGAGAACGTAAAAGGAGGAGATTAACTATTTAAACAATATATTATGCCATATACAGCGCTTGGCCGCATCAGCATCGCAATTGCGAAGATCAAATACGTAAAGACCCCGAAAAGTTCCCCTAAACAAATAGTAAAATTAACCAGCACAACAACTCCTATGAAACAAGAATAAGAAGAGAACAACAGCAACACTAACAAAACTAAAATACATATAACAAATATAAAATACAATATTAAAACAATTTATATGTCCTGTCTGTCTAATTTAAATGTGTACATTCATGAGATGTGAAATCAAATCAAAATCAAATAAACTTAAATCTATATAATAATAAATCATATTCACTTCATTGTTTTCATATGAAACAACATTTGTGGAAAGTTGCTTTCAAAGAGACAACATATAGATCGATGTAAAGCACCATCTGTTGCTTAGCAGCTGAAGCACGAATACGCAGACTGTTGAAATCAAAATGGATTTTCCAAAGCGCCATCTACTGCTTATCTGCACAGACATTGGTGTTAAGGGCAGCTAATTTCGTGAGCACACTTTAGATGAATATTATAATAATGGGTCATGCAAAATAATTAATAGTATTTAATTAACTATGTAAGCAATTTGCATGTGTTCCTGTGATATAAAAAAAAATACGTTGACACGTGACAGCGATATTTTCTGCCAAGTGTTTTTAACGATATATCGATGATTGTTGCAAATGAACTAACCTCTTCGGTTCAATGGCACTGACTCGTTCATACGAGTCACTTATTGCCCGACCGATAACCGATAGAAGACTCTACCAAGAACAATCCGTGGCCGACAACAGATTTGGTAATTTGTGATATAGTTTGTAAAATAAAAGGTTGCTATTTACCATTTGTCTTGAACTTCTTGAATTCGTTTGTAAATTCTTATTAAATGTTAAGTGCTCCATTCAGCTGCTGATTAAATTTAAATGCAGCTACCCATTGAAAATTCAGTGAAAAAGTTTTCGATTACACAACAGCTGCCACAAGGGGAACGCGAGTTAGAAAAAAATGAATTAATTTTTTTGCAAACGCTGCAACAAAATATGAATACTTCATAAATTGCTATGTTGCAGCAGAAGCTGCAAATGCTTGCTAAACTCCTTCAATTCGTTATGCACGTAGTCCGTGCAGTTGTTACATAACCTGCGATGCGTCACCCCCGCACCCCGAACCCGCCTTTGGATATGTACGTTTAACGAACGCAATCCTCATATGACTTCCTCTGTCGTTGCAGCTCTGAACTATGGCTCTTAGACTAATCAATAACGCTCTGCGCCGCCAGTTGGCCGCCCAGTTGCCACACAACGCCCAAGTGGGCAGCGTTGCTTCCGTTCACACGCTGGACAAGATCGGCAAACGCGAGATTGTGGGCTTTGGCTGGAACGGCACAGCATGCTATGCTGATCGCGCTGATTATCCGATGCCCGCTGTGCGCTTCCGCGAGCCCACCAATGAAATCACCGCGCTGCGCACCAAGGAGCAGGGCGACTGGAAGAAACTCAGCCCGCAAGAGATCAAGGCTCTGTATCGTGCCAGCTTCTGCCAGACCATTGCTGAGGTCCAAGCCGGCAGTGGCGAGTGGAAAATGCACTTGGGCGTCGGCCTGATCTTCACCGCCGCTGCCATTTGGATTGCCGTACTGATGAATCTGTTCGGTAAGCATTGCATTTGCTCTTCAAGGGAATATGTGAGAATCTGAATCAATTTTCTGCTTGCAGTCTACGACGAACTGCCCGTCACCTTCGACGAGGAGCACCAGAAGGCGCAACTGAAGCGTATCATCGATTTGGAGATGAACCCAGTCACCGGCTTGACGTCCAAGTGGGACTACGAGAACAACAAGTGGAAGAACTAAATGCAATCCACGGCAATTCCAACTTGAGAGTAATTAAGCAAAAAGTCAGGGGCGCTATATATGTGTATATTTAAGTGGCCAGAAGCAAGCATAGTTGAAATTAAATAATGGCCGCTGCCAGAAACAAAAGCCGATGCGAACTTCCTTTCCTGAATTACCTGATTGACTTTGAATCTATATACAATTATATATTTAGCTGTACAGGATGAATGTATATAGCAGATGCTTATATTTCACATGAATTCAAGTTTCGTTTTCAGGTAGCACGGTGTACTCCGATTGGGGTCGATGCATGTTGTGGGCCCGCACATGCCATTTGCGTGAATCTTTCACAGATTTGATTGAAGCTGAGTGGCAGCAGAATAGTCCAGCGATGTACAGCAGTAAAATGTTTTGCAGCAGCATTGTGTCTGAGAGTCAGCTCCTTAGTGCACTGTCAGCTATTGCGAATTCAGTTTACAGCACACTAAGCATAGCTAATACATTTATAAACGGTTTAATACACATAATTGAAGCTTTCCGTTTATACTAATATTTTGCTTCAGTAAAGCTTTTAATGCGTTCAGAAACCCAACCTGTTACTGAACAGCTCTGTAGCAGTGACACAATATTTTGAACTCTAGATGGCGCGAGGCTGCAGCGCAGTAGGATGTACCTGTGGACATCCAATAGTAGTATGTGCAGGCCATATGCATAATATTTAAGCCAAAACTATTGATGTGCGGCAAAAGAGGGTACAACAGTTAACTTATAGTAACTGAAAAAAGTCAATTGCTGTCTATGTATTTAAATTGTTTACCTTGTGAGCTAATTCAACTGAGCGCTACACGACCGACCGGCCATCTATTGACGTGTAGCAGGGGCTTTAGCTGTTCATGAACATTAAATAAATTTATTCATTTGTTTATGTAAATCGTGGGAACTGTTTCATTGAATATACAGAATAGGAATTTTATGTGGGTGAAAATTTCGCTATCAGCACTAATTAAGTAAACAATTTGTGATGCATCCAACGGCGCTCGTTCTTGATATTATGAAAGCCGTCGTGGGCACGCACCGTATAATGCTTTCCCTCGATTCTGACCAGTGTCAGGCAGACTGACAGCAGGAAGAGCAGTATAAGCTGATACATAATGATATGTATATTTTTAAGCTTTCTCTCTGAAGACCCATACACAATAATTGTTCCGCGTAGACAGAGTTCGGCTTAACTTGACCCGTGTCACTAATTGTATTTGTCTTGGCCTGAAGCGTCTAATCAACAACTGCACGCTGCTGGTGACATATACAGGGTGTCTTTATTTAAGTTAAGTTCTAAGTTACTTAAATTCTAAATCACCGTATTTGCCGTGGTGAATGCATCATTCCAGTGCGCCCAAATACGCTCGCGCTGTATATTGTGGAAGCCATCGTGGGCGTGCACATGCCGGATGCTCTTCCTACGTTTCTCCTCGCCCGGTAATGAAATCTGATAGCCACCATTCTCCAACTCCGGTTCCCCGTTGGCTTTGTCTGTTATCAGCTCCATTAGATTCGTAGATGGTTGGGGACTTACAGCTGGGACATTTACCTTCTGTTCATGTGAGTTCTCAGATGGTGATTGATTTGATGCCTGTGTGGTTGAGTTATGTACTTCTTCTTTTGATAATCCCTCGGTTTCTCCCAGATGAGTCTCTTTATTTTCCTCTGGTTTTTCTTTATCTTCCACTTTTTCTTCTGTTGGCTTATCTTGTTCTGCCCCTGCTGGGTGTTCTGTGATCTTCTCGTCATCTGGTCCAGCCACTGCTGTGTTCTTGTCCTCTTCTCCTTTTTTGCCTGGTCCTTCTGTATCTTTCACTTTATCTTCTGTTGGTTTATCTTGTTCCGCCCCTGCTGGGTGTTCTATGGTCTTCTCGTCATCTGGTCCAGCCACTGCTGTGTTCTTGTCCTCTTCTCCTTTTTTGCCTGGTCCTTCTGTATCTTTCACTTTATCTTCTGTTGGTTTTTCTTGTTCCGCCCCTGCTGGGTGTTCTGTGGTCTTTGCGTCATCTGGTCCAGCCACTGTTGTGTCCTTGTGCTCCTCTTTATTTTCACCTGGTTTTTCTTCTAGATGTTCCTTTAGTTTCTCTTTATCTTCTGTTCGTTTATATACTTTGTTTATCAATTCTTTTTTACCTTCTCTGGATGTGAGGTCCAGTTCCTTAGTTATATCCGCCTCCATTAATTGTGCAAGTGCAATCAGCAGCAAGAGCGACGACAGCTGCAAGGATCGAGTCCAATGTGAAAGCATAATTTTCTGATTGAGCCGCATACTGGATGCAGTCATCTTACCAGTTTGGTTCTGACCATGTCAACGTTTCGTCTTGAACGATCGTCTTTAGAGAAAGCGCACGCCATCGGTTTTTGCCCTCTTTATAGTCGTAAATTTGCTCATTTTCGTAATTGATTCATGAGTTTATAGCCACAACCAATGCTGAGCATGACTGTGCCCATACTTTCCTCATTCGACACACTACAGAACGCAGCTAGGGCAATTCCCAGTTCTCAATTTCCGATTCTCGCTGCCTTTACATCTAAATGCTATATTTACAGCTTCGTTCATTAAGTACACTGCCCAGTAAGACTTTTAGTTCAGCGAAATATTAATTAAAATACATATATAATATAAAAATATAATATAATAGTATTCGATATAATTAAGCCCTCAATTCAGATTCTTTGTTGCGCAGTGCTAGTGCCCATAATCTTTAAAATATCTACTCTACCCCCTGTTCAATGCACCTCTGGACTATATAAAGCCAACGCAATCTCAGCTCTAACCAGCAGTCTGCACTAAGCACTCGGTAAGAGATCATCTAAGATGCAGTTGAAGCTTTTGCTAATCGCCCAGGTGAGAATATATATTTAGCTGCTGATCGAACTCGGTGATGACAGCTTCGTTCTGGGCAGCTATTGGCGATCACCTGTACGCAGATTTGGGCTTACGGCGACAAACAGACACTGGATGATGTGCTTGAGCCAGCAACGACAACAAGTGCGCCTGAACTCCCGGTTGAAGAGGCGGCAACCGAACTACCTGTCGAGGGGCTGCAAAAGCTGAATGAAGGCGTGGCACTGATCAACAAAGCAACCGCCTTGCCGGAAACAACAAATCCCAGTGTTGAGACCACATTTCCCACAACAACAATAACAGCAGCGACTACCACTGAGGCTGAAAAGGAGAAAGAGTTACCTCCTTTGCCTCCTAAACAGCCACTGGCTTATCCGCAGCCCCTTTCATACGGATATGGATTTCTCTATCCCCAACCGAATCTTTTCCCTGATCCAAAGCCCACCTCAGAGAGGTCGACTGAGATACCCTCCGGCGAAGCCAATTATCCGGGTTATCCGGGCTATCCGTATCCAAACTTTCCTATTCCACGCCCCCATTTCTCTCCATACGGCTCACCTGGTTACCCACAAGTTGGACGTATTCCCTATTTCCCAAGCTTTGGACCTGGCCTGGGTTACGGTAAGACCGACAGTGCTGACAAGCCCAAGCCAGATACTCCTGATGATGCCGACAAAGGTAAGGAGGCGAAGCCCAGCGCGGAGACACCCAAGCCCTCCGTCGAACCTCCCAGCTTTGGCTATCCCCCGGTCTATGTGATTCCACGGCGCCCACTGCTACCCAGCTATCCATTTTCGAGAAACATCGGAGGTTACGGCTCGCCCTATGGCTACGGACGCTAGTCAAAACTATTAAGTGATGATTAAGTATTGATTAAGACGATAGCCCGAGTACAAGCTGCGTCGTGTCCAATAAATTAAATACAGCAATTTATTATAGTTATCGCAGCAAAGCTAGTTATTATTCTCTTTCATTTGAATATTCATATGAATCATAAATTTTCCCATACTCGAAGGCAGATTAAAGATTGAGCACAGAATAACTGTTTTACTGATTGATCTCTCCTTTACGATATAGTGGTCAGAGTATTAAAAGGTATTGATTCTTATATTGATATTAATCTTTCCTATGCTATGGAAAGGGCTGAGTCTTAGAGGTCTTAGAGATTTAGGCATCATTTAGTTAGAAATTAATACTGAGACCTTTTGAATAGACTAAAGTGTTGTTCAGATCAGTAATATGTTAGAGATGTATTTATATATTCATATATCGAAAGAGTGTTCTTGTAAATGTTACCTCTTCAGCAAAAAAATCAGATTTACTCATGCATGTCTATAATCATTTTGTAAGAAAGATGCAACTAAAAGCGAAAAAATTAAGTGTGCGTACATGTTAATAAGTATATGACGCCTATTCATTGCAAATCGTGGCTTTTCCCGCCTGCAACGCTGATAACCCTGATCACAGATCAGCAATACTCTCATCCAGCATCTCTCACCTCGAGCAAATGCAGTCAAATGTGTTACTCATTTCCATAAAAACTGAAGCTCTAGCTGCCTGCTAATCGAATAGATTATACAGTTGCCAATTGTCTAGAGAGCGAGTAGTATCGAAAATGTTCAGTAATTTCTGTATTATTCTCGGTTGCGTCTTCGTCGTCATAGTGGTAAGTCTATATATATGTAACTAAAGTAATATACATCAATAATAAATTAAATTACTTAATTTATAGAACTGTCAAGCTGCTTCAGTTGATTGGGTAAGCATGAGTTCTCTCTCTCTCTCTCCCTCTCTTTCTCTTTGTCTGTTTCTCTATATGGTTTGTTTCTATCAATTATTCAGGTACGCATTAAGAAGGACACACGTGATATATCATCGGATAAGTTCAAGCCTCTACAGCCCTCGTCTAGCAATGTGAAAGAGAGTCCAACGCCCGTAAACAATAAGACAAACTATCATGAAACATTCCAAGAGGTTAGTCTTAACAGAACCCTGCAAAATATACAAATTTATATACATACCTCATTTAAAATACCGAATATATACAAACATATATAACGATTTTTCCTATGATTCTTCTTTGCAGCATTCAACGGCCGAGGCTCATCCGAAATTTGGATCCTGGGAAGCAACTAACGAGGATAGCTCATGGCCACCCGCACCGCGATTTTCCGAGCCAAGTCGATTTAATCATCCCGCTCTCCTGCCCTTTCCATCAGACAGATTCAATACGGTATGAAGTTGACAGCGATAATGAGAAGGGAGTTTACCTGGGAGCGGAGCTCAGTTCAGAGAAATGAGTTTAATCTATTTCCTTTCTTAATGTGTGGTATATGTTTTGAACAGCCCAACTTTGACTCCTCTTTGGACACGAACATTGGTTCCTTTGTTGGAGGCCGTAGAATCAGTGGTCCTTCGAGTCTAGGTCAACCTGTTTTTAGGGAAAGTGGTTTCTCTGGGCCAATACCTTTGAGCATTCAAACGGTATGTAAGCTTACTATACTGTTATTAAACAATGACTAAAAAGTAGGTAATACTCAATTAGGGTCAACGTATGTCGACGAATAATGGATTTTTCAATCCCATTAACCATTTCGAAGAATCTGGTTTTGGTGGTGGCTCTTCCAATAATTACTATCGATCGGAATCGTTTAGCTACAGCTCAGACGGCAGCGGTGCACCACGCATTCAACAAAACGTATTCGATAGTCGTCTGGGAAATGGCATGATCACTCGAAAGTTTTAACGTAGAGCTTAGCTCAGATTCCCAATCATCTGAATGAAAATACTCAATTTAAGTAAATAACAAACTGATAACTTATTTCTACGTCGCTTAGAAAATATTTCCTCATTTATTATTGGCTCAAGTTCAACATCTCTAAAGATTAAACACACAGAAATCTAACTGAAATGAGGAAATGTTTTTCTTAATGTAAATAAATACACTATAAATCCTACTATGAATGTACTGAGATTATATGAGAATGTGGTGAAAATCTGATAAAGACTCTCTGATAAAGCCTCTCAATCTCAATGAAAATATGTAATTAGTGTAATAATAAAAAATGTGTATCACTTATAGGTAAGTTTTGGAACTTGGAACTTCGAACGACTTACCGAACTGATAAGAAGCTCAAGGCAAATAAACACTGCTGCTATTTATGTAAGGCATGTTCAAAAACCTGGGAAATATTAGTTATAACAGAAAAAAGATTCAATAATATCATCAACAGCACAGATAAGTTTACTGTACCCATAAATTTCTTTCTTCCATGCTTTTACCACCACATCTTACATAATACATAGAAAGTAAAGGACAATGTCTAGCGTACAGACAACATTTTCATGAAGAGTTAGCTTCTATATAATTTAAAGACTTGTAAAAGAAAAAATTTTAAGCCGAGTAATGATAAAGCAGATATTTTCATAGAAATTCTTTACATGCATAGTTTATTTAATATTATTTAAGTACATTGGGTAATTCAAAAATATTACCACAAAAACATAAATTGACTATCGCTGTCATGCATGTCTAATTAAAACTTAGACTAAACTTTTTAAGTTCCACATAATGTAAAAAACGTTAACAATCTAAGTCGTCAATAATGTCTTCTAGCATCAGATACTTGATTTCAATGTCGCTTTCGTCTTTGAAGTCCGTAAACCATTTTGGCATATCCGTGTCCTTGATGTTCTGTCTTCTCAAATAGGTTTCGATGTGATCCTCAGTTCGTTCTATAAAGATATACAGCTGCTTCTCCAGACTTTGCTCGAATGTGTCGAAACCAAATTGACGCATTAACTTGTCCACAAGACCCTCGGATGCGTCCAACTCCAGGCTACCATCCTCCTCCTCTTGGTAATATAGATCTAACAGATCCATTAGCCATATCAACAAGTCATTTAACTCCTCAAAGTCAACTTTGTGGTTGGCGCGTTCAATAAATGTGGCAATTTCATCGAATACTATCCGATCCATTTCGCTGGGTTCCAATTGCTCGGCAGCATCGAGAACACGCTGCAGTAGCTCTACTGACTCGCTTAAAGCCCGCTTGCCGAATGTGGTCGCCTCTTGAACCAGACTGGTTTCCAGCTTCTCACAGGATGTTATTGGATTCGTGTACTACGTGAAATTCATGAATTATAGATCAGCTTTAAAGGAAATTCTTGAAGAAAATCTGCTCACTTTTGATTTAGGTATTAAAATAAGACGTAGGACTTATGAAAAAAACATAAAAAAATACATTTCTAAAATTACTTATTTATTTTTTATATTCCTTAGGGAATTACGTAAACCTTTTTTTTAACTGTCTATACATCATTATTATATGTTTGTAATATTTTTTTATATTTAAATTCAATGTTTTAGCTATTGTTATTATTATTTTTTTATTATTTTTTATCCCGTAGCTCTCTTTTTGAGTTGATTGGATTATTTAAAAATAAATAAGTAAATTTTACTTATTAAGTTATATAACTACTAAAGCGTGTCAGATGAGTAAGTTTCTTAGACAACTGAATCTAAAGGATTATACAAGTAGATATATCACAAATAATTACTCAATTTTAAAGTGCTGTAAGTCATGAAACTCAACTACTACTTAAGAGCCCACTAAAATATACTGCTTCTCGTTCATCTTGGCTTACCGCTGAGTGCAGGACTGCGAATAGGAACACGATACGCCACATGCTGCAACTGGTTGTACGTTATTTAGAAGACTGTATTGTTCTATTCCAGCTTCACTAGCCTCTTATAGGCACGCACACAATGTATGGATCGTGGGATTGTTGAAATTTTGCTACTCTATAATCAGTTAATATAATTCGCTTGACGTGATAACAACGTTTCGTTAATAAAATGTTAAGTGCGCGATTATTCATCAGATCTCAGTTGCTGCTGATGCTAATAGGCGTATGTTATGTGCCACACCTCTCAGTTTGCTTGATAACTTCTCAAGTCTATTTAATAGCTGGCTGTGGCGCTGCCTGGCAGGGCAGGCTTCCTGGAGTTGCGTAAGCTGCTTAGACAACAGCAACAGGACGAACAATATGTCATAGAGCAGCAGTTCAACAATGACCTTAACTCATGGACCCAATCGCTAGAGCAACTAGGGCAAGATATGGCCGGATTCGTGAATCAGTGTCGTCCACAGGGCAGTCACTGCAATCAGCGACAAGTGCAGCGTCAATTTCGTTCGTTGAGACGCAGCTACAGTGATCTGCGCGCACAGTTGGAGACCCTAGAGATCAGCTACGTGGGCAAAATCAGCGAAGAGGAGCTATTGATGCCCGCATTGCGGGCTGTAAGACAAGTGCTGCAGCAATACGAGGACTTCATAAGGGTGATTAACACAGAGGCTTACAAATTGGTGAACCAATAGAGTATCTAAGTCCTACTGTCAAAAGCTTACATATAACTGTGTAATAAATAATTAAACTATCTCTTACATTAGTAAACTGGCAGATTCACGCGATCGAAAAGCTCCCAGCTGAGAGGTATACTTAAATATAATAGATGGGCACAGATAGGAAATGTGAAGTAAAACAATATAAAAATAGTTAACTTCGGCAAGCCAGAGATTATATACCGTTGTGTATGCATAGCTAGTTTGCATATATATCTATATATATGTATATATCTATAAGAATTGAAAGCTTAGGTATGATCATATATTGCTTGTATTGTCATACTCCAAAAAAAGTGAAAATATGTCCATAGAAGATCTTTGAATGTAGTACAATTACTTGAACGTTAGATCAATTATAAAGTAATTCACATGGACCGTAATCCTACATTGTAGCGTTCTGGAGATAGAAATGAATTTAAAGCGATTTGCAGTGCTCGCGCAACAGCTTCTATAATAATCTTTTCCTGAGCCATATAGTCCATTAACTGTAGCTCCGTCACGGCTTCTCGCAGCTTACGTGGAAATTCCAGAAAAGCCTTGATGATGCTATACGCAGTTTCCTTCTGCCAACGCGTCACACTTTCCAATATCTCCTGATTCGTGTGCTGCGTGACTTCGAAGTACTTCACCAACTCCAATCGAACGTTGGAAAAGAATTGGCGAATAGAGGCTTCCTCTTGGGACAGCAGCTGCTGGATCACTTCGTCTGATTGGTCCTCCTTGTCTAAGCCGTCATGAATGAGGGAGAATATAAGGTATGCCGTGCTATAGTAATTGTCTTTGTCCGCTGCGTCTAACTTCTCGAAAAATGTTGTATCAATTAAATTGCTATTCTTTGAGTGCTGCAGCTTCTGCCGGCAGTTATCTACGTTCGACTGCAGCACCTCATTGTAGAGCTTCTCAATCTCCTTTACGGTCAAAGCCGCTGCAGTGCTGTTCACACTAACATCAGCTGCGCTCTGAAAATGAAATTGAATATATATTTTATTTATAGGTAGCGCTTGGATTTCGAGTCGACTTACCCAACTGATAAGCAGCCTGAAGCAGATTAGGGATGTCAGCCAGTGCGATATTGAAATGCTGCCGTTCATGTTTACCTTCAGATTGAAACTGAGAAGCTACAAAGCTGGGGCATCTTGAAATCAGACCTAAAAACAAACAAGTGGCTCAGCCTTTGCTAAGGGTCTATGAATTTTGTTACTTAGTGTGTATATGAGGGAGCTTCCATTAGATCTGTCAATGGACGATGCGATTTACGAATCTCGCATTGCAGTCAGAAGAACTAGCGAGTTATTTCTCATATACAAGTAAACATATCTCTTAGATTATTTATAAAAAAAAAGCTGCAAATGAAACATATATCAAATGCAAATTAACTTTTGTTGTATAAAAATTAATATATAAAGGGAAAAAGTTGAATATTTTGAGTTTGTAAGTTAAATTTTAGCTTTTATTAAGCAGTTTAGCAAAAGCAGAAATCAAAAGAAACTTTACATTAATTAGTTCAAAATTTTAAAATGAGCAAAATTTAAAAAGTAATTGCGTTCTCATTGGGTTATGCTTATTATAAATAGTTAATTAGTTAAGTAAGCTAACTAGAAAAAGAACTTAGGACAATTGTTTTGCTATATTTATATTGTATATGTCATATGTGTATATTCCATACAATACTCCTACTATCCATAATATACCACATAAGTAAATGAAAGAGCCGCGCAGCAAATGCTCTGCTCATTTCGAATACTTATATTTTTATATTAAACACATTTAAATTTATATTAATATTCTAACAACTTGTCAGTTAGCACAGATATGGAGAATATTTTGTACCAACAGCACCTATATATATGTTATAAATATATAATTATTTCTGTTACTTAGATTCATATTTCGCGGAGATTATTTGAAAATGAATTGAAATTTGAAGAGCAATGAAAAAAAGCTTTGGGAACCGCTTATAATTGGACTCCCATCTTAAAGTCCTATGAAAATGCAGAATTAATATCGTAGTTTATCCAATATGTTTGAACATTCAAATACTTAACTTAAAGTATATATATATATACCATATATTATATATATATATATATATATATATATATATATATATATATATATATATATATATATATATATATATATATATATATATATATATATATATATATATATATATATATATATATATATATATATATATATATATATATATATATATATATATATATATATATATATATATATATATATATATATATATATATATATACATATATATATATATATATAAATATATATTTATTTATTTACTTATAATCTAATATTTTCTTAAGGATTCACATTAATTGTAAACACTTAGCATATATATTCAGAATATGACGCTTTACATCTGAGTACGTTGAATACATTCAGAATGCCTTTGTACTCATCGAACTGACAAACGAATCAAATTGACAAGGAAATTGATAAGATTTACTCAAGCCGATTTGACTTTGGTATTACGTATTTCAAGTGTTACATATTGTACAATTTTTCGAAATTGATTGCACTATGCCTATTGAGAATTGAGAAGAGTTTGCTTTAGGTACAACAATTTTTTAGGTACTTCTTTTTTTTTGAAACTGGGTTAATATTATATATATATATATATATATATATATATATATATATATATATATATATATATATATATATATATATATATATATATATATATATATATATATATATATATATATATATATACATATATAAATAATGATATATATATATATATATATATATATATATATATATATATATATATATATATATATATATATATATATATATAGTTGTTTATCTGGCTAAAAGAAATTCTTATATATTGACGCCGCTTGAGCATTGTACTTTGAGTTGTATTTAGTTGAGATTTGAGGTTATATATAATATATATATATTATAATAATATGTACTCTCCTTACATATAAAGCCTAACATACATACATATACACATTTTTATTAGCTCTAATAAATTTAAATTTATTTTTATCGATAATACTTAATCGCTGCAAGGTACACATGACATTTTAACTTTATAAAGCACATGGCTTCAAAGTTTTGTTTAACAATTTTTAAAAATAATTTGGAATAATTTAAAACAAAAATAAACTCTCTTAGGCTAATTAGCACTAGATTTCTAGCAGATTTAACATTTTTTTACTGAATTTATTTTTTATTTTCTATAATTTTAATTTGTAAAAATAGTTTGCTGCAAATTGAAGTAAGAAAATATACGTTCATATATTTATTTTACTTAGTACAGCTTTCTTGCACCTAAATTCTGTTATCTAGAAGACAGTCCATTGAGTAGAGCTTACAGCTAAGGGGATCTCGATTATGAAATACAGACTATAGCTAAGACTAACGAATATGAAAATAAAGTATGGGAAATAGTATACAAGAGACCATCACTTACACCTAAGAGGACCTTTGAGTGTAAACTATTGCTAATAAAAACAAAAGATATTGGAAAATTGATGTTTTAGAAAACAACTTTGAAGCTCTTGAAGTTGGGGCTCAAATAATATACCCTTGCACAGAATGAAACAGCAATTATTTATTTACATACATAAATATGGAATGAGACTGTGGTTCGTTGATATAAAATTTGGCATAGATTCATTTTATATTCGAGAAAGTGTTTATATATATATATATATATATATATATATATATATATATATATATATATATATATATATATATATATATATATATATATATATATATATATATATATATATATATATATATATATATATATATATATATATATATATATATATATATATATATATATATATATATATATATATATATATATATATATATAAATATAAATATATAATATAAATCTTATCTATCGAGCTACTAGTACTTAACATTAAAATTACAATAAGGTGAGATTTTGTATTAAAATACATCAAAGGTATTTATTCTATCCACGACAGCCCGAAGCTACAACATTCTCATTTAGATATTAATATTTCAAACATAAATTCACATTTAATTATATGTAGGTAACTACATTCTCATTAAACTTACATAAGCCGAATATGTTGCATGGAGAATAAACTGGCCATAGGAACTCCCAGTTTTAGAGAAGATATAGCTGTTGTGGAACGCCCTGGCATATTTACAGCTAAACCCTTAGTGTTTGTAAATTTTCTAACCTACATATATATTATTTCACCCAGATACTCTACACGTCGCTTCAGCATGTCCGAAAATACAAATATCTAATACACTTCTTTTGAACTTGTCGGCTTTGTCTCGTATTGTCGTCGAAAACGCAAGTGTCTCACAGATCCTTTGCATTCAAGTAGAAATTTTTCATACGCTTCTTGTGAAAGTAATAGTGTGATAGATAAGAAATATTTTAAACAGAGGTAACCTAGTCGAAGTATCCGACTTGAAGGTACTCCGAACTTCACGTCAAGCTGCGACCCAGACTCTACACTTTCTTAATTCCTTAAATTTCTTAAATTTCAATTGGATCTGTCATGATGGGGGTTCAGGGTATCAAAAAAATATAAATAAAAAGAAAAGAGTTTAAATTTGTGTATGCTTTGTAATGTATTTATTCATGTGAAATTATATTATAAAGGACATTTGAACTTAAAACTAAACGTAAAATTAAATAAAATTTAATGCCGTCTCTGAGCGTCACACAAAAAACAGCGCAGGAAACAAATGTTACAAAAGAGTCAACACTCAGAGAAAAAAAACATATATTAAAGGAGAGAGGCTAAGCGGAACGGAATGTTTTAATAGTAATAAAAAAATATGTGTGCTTCATTTGTATAATTTGGTATATGGTAAAAAATAAAATAAGTCTAAAGATTTTTTTTATATTTTAGCGCATTTCTGGTAGTTTTCTCTGAGTGTGCCAATAAGTTAGCTAGAGGGAAAAAGAGATGCAGGAGAACAATTTTACTTTTTATCACAATTGCGTATGAAAAATTTCTTTAATTGCTAGAAACCGCCCCGCCCAGTGCCGCCCCCACTGCCAGAATGCGATGACCCCAGCACTGATTGCGGCACCAGGATGCGAGGCAGCGTCAACGAACGCTTGGGACAGCTGTGCCGCTGCGGCGTCGTCTGATCAGGCGTATGACCTGCAGACAGGCTAGCCTGGGCAGTTATAGCTGCTGCCTCTTCTACTTCCACTGGTGGCACCGCCCTTTCAACGAGCTGCTCCGTGTGTCACGCATACGATTGTGCTGTTTGGGGCATCATGCCGGCTGTGTAGCCAGCGTCGAGACCGGGCCGCTGCTCCACCAAGTTCTTGAGCCGGCCGCGCAGCTCTTCCAGACTCTTGGACTTGGCCTTATTAATACGTTTGTACTTGACGTCCTTGGGCTTGGTCACGGATCTATGATTGGACATGACACGATTGTAGGTCGTCACCTGTGACTTGCCATTCGACTGCTCCGCAACTGGACTTGGGGTTTGGGGCTGTAATTGTGGTACCTTCATACTCAGTGTGGTGCAGGGTGTGGAATCGTGGCTGGGCGAACGTTTCAGTGCGCCCAATTGGCGACGCGGCACGGCCATGGCCGTTACTATGCAACTATCTTTGGCTTTGCTGTCTGTGGCATCCGTCGGTCCATCAATTTGTCCCTCGGTGGAGCTTGAGCTGAGTGCCTTGTCCGATCGATTCTTAAACTTGTCTCGCTTCTCGGCTACATCAGTGGTCGGCTCCGGATCCTCCTCCACGGAGTACACCGTCTCCAGTATATCCGGACGACGCAGATAGCAATTGTTGCGTCTGGCCGCTCCATACTTATTCAGATTCGTCTCAATGGCATCGGATATGGAACGCACGATGGTAATGCCATCACTAGCTAGCACACCGCCCAATCCACAGCCTCCGCTGCTCTTGCGACGCGTGCCTAAAGTCATGTTGCTGTCCGAGTCAATATCCTCTAGCACGACCGCCGAATCGGAGTCGTTCAGAGAGTCCAGCTCATTCGCATAGCTCGCCTCGATGCTCTCCAGTCCGTGATCCACCAGGCGCGTAGATAGCGTATCTATAATCTTCTGCTGACGCTGTATGGTCAGCTCTCGATGACTCAATAGACTGGCGATTTGCTTCTGCTTACGTTTAAGTCGTGACTCCAGGAGCAGTAGCTGTGACGTCAGCGAATTCATCTGATCCGATTTCTCCTTCTGATAACGATAATGTTGCTGCACCTATTCCAAAGAGAGAAAGCGATATATGTAATATGGAATCACTCCTTATCTTATAGTCTTATATTTTTCCCATTACCTTCGCGTGTACTAAGAATCCTCAAATTCTTAATATAAAAAATCTTAGACGGTTTAGGAAAACATGTCTATTAATAATCCTTAATAGAAGTAAAACCAAATCATCAAATTAAATTGGCTAATTCGAAAATCTCGGCAACAAAAAGCGCTACAAAAACTCTTTTTTTTTTTCTCAAATCAAAATTTTGTTTTAAATTAAATTTAATTATAATTAACTATTTGGATCAAAAATTAATTACAAAGTCAAAGAGAAATACTTTATAATTATTATGTACATTCCGAAAATAATAATAATTTTTAAAAGAGTAAAGTTTGAAAAATTGTAATTCAACAATTTTTTCAAAATAATATTTTTGTATGAATAATAACTATTAAAATGTCTGAAAGTATATATATATATATATATATATATATATATATATATATATATATATATATATATATATATATATATATATATATATATATATATATATATATATATATATATATATATATATATATATATATATACTTTCAGACATTTTAATAGTTATTATTCATACAAAAATATTATTTTGAAAAAATTGTTGAATTACAATTTTTCGAACTTTACTCTTTTAAAAATATATATATATATATATATAAATATTAAAAAAATTATCGTATCGAATGTTTATATAAAAATTATATAAAAATGGATGGAACTCAAATCAGTGGTTATATAACTCAAATCAAGAAGCTGTAGTGCGAGATTCGGACGTATTTTCTCTGATTGACATAGCCTCACCTGCATGGCATACGCCTTGCGCCACTTCATAATGTGTTCCGTCTGGAAACGCACCTTGGAGCGTAGCTCTTCAATGATGGCTCGTGCTGTGTGTAAGTCCTTTGGATCCTGATTCATCATATTGAGTCGGAGGTTGCTCGTGTGACTGGAAACGGGCAACGGTGGTGGCCATTGAAACTCTAGAGGTGGCTGATGCACATCCGTAGGCAACGAGCCACGCGGCTGTGCCGCTGACTTATTGGACTTGGGCGTTGAGGGCACAGTGCCCGCACCACTGGCACCACCCACTCCGGTTGCCCCGGCAATGCCCACGGCCGTAGCCGTCATGGTCATTGTAGCCGTGGATGCTGGCTGCGTGGGCTGTTTTTGTATGCTGCAGGCCATGCTGCTGATGGTCTTTGCGAATTGCGTGGCCCGGCCGGCATACATTTGGCCTAGGGCTGAAGATCAAGGAATTGTTGGGGGTGTAAGGCTTTGGGTTGTGGGCTGTGGGCAGCGAACCGCTAGACGGCCAGCATGCGCCCCTACGGCTGCAGTGCAATTGTTATCCGACGAGTTGTCCCGCTGCAATGTTAAGCAAAAAAAAGTTATTGATTGGCGAACATTTACGTGGACATTCAATTATAGCAGAAACTTGGTTTCAGCTCTGTGCAGCGTATATTGATTGAGTGTTAAACAAGTGTTAAGATAGTAATTGATGAGTTTGCAACAGCTCTATATAACGATGAGCAAGCTTCAGTCACATGTAATGTGTATGAAAGGGTAGAGCCTTTAAGTAGCTGCTTTGTAAACACGCTAAAGTTCTATTACTACAATAGGAATAGTTTACCCATAGTTATGGCAAAAGTCTGTTCAAAACAAAGAGAACTTTTATTATTATCAAACATTCTGTATTCTGAAATAAATAAAAATCAGTGACCTTTGACCTTTAGAATAGGTTACACTTCGAGTGACCTGCCCTGTAAATACTTTCGCTCTCATTCTAGAAATTCTTATTCATTTTCAATTCTAATTGCAATACTAGTTGTCACAGCTTTCATTCCCTGCCATTGTGACAGCGAGGAACGGTGATAATCACAGTTCATAACCTTCCAGCGCTGGTTTTGTCTGACAGATAGCCAGGTCGCATGTTTGAACTCGAGTGCTCCGATTTTGCGGTCCTCAGCACATTTGTCAAAGCTGCCAGCATGGGTCACTCTCAGAATGCCACGCCCCCAACCCGCCGCTAGGAGCGCAGGCCAGCGGCACACCTTAAACCCACGCAGGACAATGTGTTCAGAATTGAAGTCATGTTGAAGTAATTATTTGTGTGTAGCTCTGTGGCTGTGGCTCGTGTTGCGCATTAAAATGCGGCGAGATAGCGGCATAAATATCGCGCATACGCCACATGCGCCAGCTGTCATGTAAATTACGTTTGGCCGAAAGCAAGAGCAGAGAATGTGATATTATGCAAAATGGGGGTAATTATTTGCATACTACGGCTATAGTACATAAATTCAATTCACATTTAAACGCCATTCAGCAAATTAAATGCATTGTCGGCCGCTTCAGGCAATCATAATTATAATTTAAATTATTAATTTATATGCGCTATGATTTAATTACTTTCGCTTCTCTTCCCGTCTCCCGGCCACATTTATGTAATTTGGCAGCGCACACAAATAATTTTGCCTGCAATCCACTCAGGTGGGGCATAGCCTAATTTCAATTCGGTTATAGGCCCGATAAGGACACTCATTACTATTTTATGGGGCTTTACTCTGCGGTCATTTATGGGTTTATTACTCTTGGCTTTGCCTGATTAGACGATTAGCAGAGCGACGCGACTGTCATAGTTGTCCTTATGGCACCAGCGATTAGCGATTGAAGGCATTTTAATAGAAGCTGAAGTGAGTAAGAATATTGTCAAGTAATAAGATAATTAAAGGGACAATAACTGTCAAGGTGTCATTTATAGCAATCAAATATCTAACATAGGTACATCTATAGTCATACGATTTATATAGAGAAATCACAGAAGACATATAAGCTCTTGCATAGATATAAACGTAGTTATACCTTACTTATAGATAAAACAATGATTAGTCATATTTCTCAACGAATGAGCTCACGCTAGAGACTAAAAATATTTTTATCTACGCGCACAGAGTGACATATATATATGGAAGATACAATGCCCCTTAAAGTTTTAGATCAGTAAAAGACTATATCGATATTAAAAACATAAAATGTTATTAAATAACTTCAGAAAAACTCAATAACTTTTAAATACGATTGATAATTTATTTAAAAAACTTTTTGTCATATGAAATAATCTTAAAAATTGATAAGTATTACTCCTTCACTTAATAATTTGTTTCTAAACAAAGCGCCCTAGGACCCCTACTGAAACTTTCTCAGTTATTAATCGTTTGTGAAATAAAAGAATCGAATTTATTTGTAAATTAAGAAAATTGATCAAAATGCCACACATATATATTGAACTTTGCTTTGAGCAACTTAATTTAGGCAACGCATAAAATGTTATTGGGCGTCAAACAACCTGTTGAGCAGGCGGCAGTAAATCCAAGTTCCTAATTCGGCAACGAGTGCCATAAAAATCGAGTGACCCTAGGAGCCAAGAAGGCCTGCTCATTGAACTGTGGGCAAATACCATTAACAGCTAATAGGCACGTGAGTTGTATTATTTTCTCAAGCTTTTCCTATCGGGCTGTGCACAGGTTTCCCAGGCTCCATTCTAGCAGCCGAGGCAATTGTCATAATTAAAAATGATGAATGAGTTGGCAATTGAGCAGAAGATGTTGCCAATTGGATTCGACGTAGATCGTTGCGCAGGCACAAACACAGACGTTGGCTCAGGCTCAACAATTTTCATTTGATGAGACAGCCAGACAGGCAGACTAGCCAGCCAGACAGACAGACAGACAGACAGACAATTGCAATTCCTGGCAGCATGCCGCGGTGTTTCGTGCGTGTTTCTTAGCCATGGCCAGAACATATTTGTTAATTGTTTTCAATTTCGTTCTGCTCCCTGCCAGACTTTGACTGCATTCTTCAGTTGCCCCATTCGCGCATTCCTTGCTGTCATTATTAGTGTGTGATGATCGAAACGGAAGTTCTTTAGCCATTCTTGCTCTGGCTCTTAACTTGGCCGCTTTTGCTGATGAATCGCACAAATTAAGGCCAAGAGTCATCTGAAATGAAAATGTTAGCAATGTTACCCAGGCCCTCCGCTTGTCTTGCTTGAGTTACTTTGCTAGCTTTGTCTAACCACTTCTTACACTTTGCTTGGCAAACAAAAGAAAACTTGCACTTTGCAAGTAAATTGCATTTGATTTAGCAGAGACCAAGTACTCTTACTTGCCATAAACAAGATTATTTTAATTACACTCAACAATTCAATTTTATTCAATTAGTAGGCCCTCAGTGTTTCTTCGACTTGGCAACTGACTCATGCGCCACCATAGTCGGAAGCCTGATCAAAGAGAATACTAAATTACAGATTGCTCATTAGTTGAGCGACTAGTTAGCAGCTAGTTGGCTGTTTACTATTCTGCTTAAAACGTAATCACAAACCTTTCCTTCTTTATCTAGAATTACTGTACAACTCTTACCTAAGCAGCTCAGCTTCTGCTGCTGGTGCTGGTGCTGTTGCTGCTTTGCCAGCTTTTCCACTTGACGTAATCACACTTAATACTTGACATTAATTAAACTGTTCCGGAGTTCGGACTGCATCATGTTGCACTTTGAAGGATAAAACCGGATGTGCGTCTGCATGTGTTATGGTGAACGAGTGTTCACTAAGTAAAAAGCGTATATTGGTTAGGTGAAATGTCCGTTATATATTATAATATAATATATTTTTTATAATATATTATATATTGCGTATTATGTATGCACCTATTGGTACCTGGCGAATTGGAAATATTTTTGGAACTATCCTTGGATGATGAGCGAGTATTATGCAGTTGGTTCTGTCTGACTACGTGTTAGGTATTCATTTGTTAAAGCCAAATGATGTCAAAGTTAATGACTGAGAGCGGCTCACGGTGGCTCCTTCACCCAACTATTTCCGAATATGATATGAGCGAAAAGCATACATGTACATATTTACATGTACAAGTCTGTGTGTGGAAAGGGAGAGTCTGTGTGTGCGTGAATTAAACTGATTGTCAAGTGGCTGGGCAATCAATTTTGTGTTAAATGTTTCGCCAGACACGGTGGCTCAGCAAACTGTTGCTTTTGATGGCGTTTTAATTAAATTTTAATAACAATGCCAACAGACAGCGACAAAAACAATCAACGTTCAGCAAGCAGCAACATGAAAACAACAACAAAAGCAAATACAAGAACAAGAAGAGCTACAATGGCAAGGACAGCTATAAGCGAGCCTTTGGCCACTTTAATTAAATTATGCACAGCGGCCTTAATGATATAATTTAACACCTTGCTGTGCGCCGTTGCATAACAACAGAGAACACGCCCCTCAATAAAAACGGGAACGAAAACACAACATTGCTCATTCCGAATTAAAAATACCCTGTAACTTCAGGATATTTTTAAGCTATTTATGAAAACATGTATTATGCGCTTATTGTTCAATTAAATTTAAATATTATTATATTATTATTATTTACACTAATTAAGGCTGACTAAAATATTAAGATATTTTCCGCCTTTCATAGTGCTCTCCGTATACTCAAATTGACTATATCTGTTTATATTATATTTAGCAAATAAATATCTTACATTCTACACTTATAGGAATCTTCTGACTAATTTAAAATTCTTTGCTATTTCTATACTCAAAACAAGGAATCAGCTGGATGATGGTAAATAAATTCGCTGATCTATAGGTGGACAAATCGGAAACAAATTGATTAGCTACTCAAACTAAATGCATAGTCATACCAACTTACAACCAATACATAAGCAGAAGTATTTAAGAGAATATTGTAGCTAATATATATTAGCTACAAATATTTTAATTATATTAAGTTCTTAATCCTTTCTAATAACTCTAAAATACACCCCTGTCGATAGTTAAATGAACCCAAGAATGCTAGAAAGAGATTCGTATTCTCGTTTAACAATATAACAGATTTAATACCTTTTTATTTAAATATTTTGATAATTACCAAAATTCGAACAGCTTTAGTTGTATAGTTAAACATCCATTCAGTTTAATTGTTAACTTGGTCACGCCTCATTATATTTTTCGTTTGTCGATTTTTTTCATAAGCGCATGGACTACGTATAAGTGATAGTTTTTCATGTCTGTTACACAAGCAATATACCCTATTCATTACAAAATGTTGCTGGGTAACTTGCCCCAAAATAGTGTCCACACAAGGCGTATGATATGAGCAGCTGTTGTGTCTCTTGAGTCTCCCATTCAACTTGCCTCTCCACCTGGTCATTTCTTTGACAACTTGACAACTGTTCGGGGACAATCTTGAAATAAATTAGTGTGACATATTATTATTTCCTCATTATGGGAGAAAAAACCAACTTGGAATATATAAAATATTGGCAGAGAAACATACTAAGTACATATCAATCATACATATACTGGCAGCCAAGCTCTCTAAACTTAATCTAGACCCAACTAGGGGGTTAATTAGAATATTTACATATATGTATTACCTATTCAAAGTTTGAACCCAACTTTTAAGTATTTCAACACGTCTTGACGGGGAATTTAGATAATTTGCTTTCGCGTTTGCTGAAACACTTAAGCATGTTAGCTTAACGCTTTAAGAGGCCCACAATCTCTACTTGTGGACTAATTTTCAAGAGGCAAAAATATTATTGATGCCACAAGGCCCAACAAGTGCTCCAGGCACAGGCAAAATCAAATCAAATTCGGCTACTCACGCATAATTTTAGAAACAAACAAACAAATAACAACAGCTGTATAATATATATATATATATATATATATATATATATATATATATATATATATATATACAGAGATGAAATGAGATCCGAGACGAGGCGTTGCCTGCCTGCGATCTAATAAATTATTCAAAAATTCCGGTTGCTCGAGGGGCAAAGTTTGAGAAGAATTAGCAGGGGTGTTGGTGGTGTCCTTTAAAGAAATTTGTTGAGAGTATACGAAATATGTAAAGTAAACAAAGTAATGTTCAGGTTGTCAAATAATAAGCAAAAGAGCGACGCAGGTAATTGAAAACGGGGCACCACGCTCTCCCCTCGTACTATGGAAGAAATATGTGTGTTATTGATTGAGTAAATATTTAATGCACCTTCGTACATATATTTTGCGTATGAAGCGGCTTATTACGGTCACGTTCCGCCAATAAAAGTTAAGAGCAGGCGCGCTTTGCATAAACCTATATAGAGACCCACCTGCCTGCCTTTGGGATTAAAGTAGAGCCAAAGCAAACTGGCCGACATATAATAGAGCAAAGAAGGAAACCACTCAGCTGGTGCTATTGTGTTTCCACTGGACAATAATACTCGGAAAATATATGCAAACTTTAGCTAGTCAAAAGGCGAAAGAAATTCATTTACTTCAGCTAAGCTTTTGACTTAGTATACAATTTCAAAGGACAATAATTTCATTTCCACAACTGCTGAGAAAACATTTTATGTCAAATGCACCTTAAAATAACTAAGTTAAATAATACCTAAAGAGACTTCAGAAATATTTAAATGTTATCTTTTATACTAAACAAATATCTTGGCCAACAGTCCAATCTTTAAATCGATAAAAGGAAACTGAACTCAAGATCGTAGTCGCTTGTCTCTAAAATTTAATGATTACAAATTCTTTTAATATACATAACAATATATAAAATATAAAACCAATTTTCAATGTCTTAACAATGAAACGAAATGGAAACAAATGCCAGGCAAAAGTCGAAATAAATAGAAGATTGCACAGTATTTTCCAATGCTGGATCTGTGTATCCTATATCTACAGAATACAGAATGTTTATCAGGTCTTTAAAGTTTCGCAACTGATTCTGAAGAATGTTATATTATTATAATCTGAAACAATTGAAAGTGAAAATTCATGGTAAATTGATTTTGTTTGAGTTAAGAAAACTCTGCTATTTTCAGGGATGTTAAAATATTAATAAACACAACATGCACATCCTTAAGCAACGAATGAAATCAAAGTTTTCTACCAAACATTTCAAACAGTTCAAGGTTGCTAGACTCGTAACTAACTACCCGAGCTGCAAGTCAGGGTTTCCTTTGCTGGCTTTTACGTGTTGAAACGCTGTCGCACTATCCACTTGACAGAAAATCCACTCATTGTTTTTCTACTCGAACGCCAGCCTAAGAGTCGGACAAGCTGGTAATCTCTTCACCTGCCAAGCTGCTAAACAGTTAGCAAAGCTGGCAGAATGATGGCAAATACACAGCAACAGCTAAAAGTGGATGCCTGCACAAATTTCAAGGCTATCTCATTTATGATTCATGAGACTCAGCCAACGTTTTCAGCTTGATGTATGTCCTGCCTAAGAACCCAAAAAAAATGACATTCAACAGCATTTAAACGTGTCCTTTCGTGTTTTTCTGTTGGTCATGGTAAACAAACATGGAGCCAGAACCAGAGCCAGAGCCGCAAATGCCCCTGGGGCAGCGCCATGCACGTGTTTTTCAACCGGACAGACAAAAGTTTGAGGTGTGCAGGAGGTATAAAAGGGCATGGTTGTGACTCTGACTGTGACTGTGACTGTGGCTCTGACTGTAGTTGGGGTTCGTTTGCTCTCGTGCATTACTCGTATTTGTCTGCTTGTTTATCTACAAGAAAAAACTGTGTAAAAATCACGTTTAACGCATAAATACCAATGCGTGTCTCTGCAGCAGACAAGTGCCTAAAAGCAGACTACCAACAGACAACAGGACAAAGAGAGAGAGAGAGAGAGATGGAAACACAAGCAGGCAAACACATGCACCTCGTTAATTAAGCAGACGCACAGTTTGGGTAGCGCAGCTGTGACCAATGCTCATAAGAGTTTCAAGCACTTGCGAGACCAAAAAATATAAAAATCCCTCCGAGATTTTAACCAAAATCGCGGCTGTCAACCTAACATATCTGTCCATTCGTAATATCTAAAAATATCAGCTTTAGCATTTGTATATATATATATATATATATATATATATATATATATATATATATATATATATATATATATATATATATATATATATATATATATATATATATATATATATATATATATATATATATATATATATATATATATATATATATATATATATATATATATATATATATATATATATATATATATATATATATATATATATATATATATATATATATATATATATATATATATATACATACAGCCATATAGACAGATAAATGGCTTTCGCCGTTTTATATGGCAGAAACATGCATGCAAAAAATTATTTATTGTTGCAAAAATTGTGGTGCGTAACAGTAAAACTGCCAACCACATGGCTTATAAAGCAATGGTCGGAGAGAACACTACAAATTTCATAGAGCTTTATTTAGATTTATTCAAGCGCGAATAAAATTTAGTAGCATAGCTGATAATTAAAGTCGGCATAGAACTTAAATGTGTCTCATGACCTTCGATACATAAATTAACTAGAAAGTTATTCTTATTAACAGCACTTAATCAATTCCTGTGTGGGTGATAACGAAACAGAAACAGAGTTAAGGATAAGTTTCAATAAATAAGTATCCAATGTTTCTAAGATCCTTTATTTTTTAAGATAAACGGTTGAATGCATTGATTGAAGTTAAAATTATGTTTCAATGCACGTAACCTGCGCATAGAAGGCATAATCGACTCCATAAATCATAAATAAATTATATTGAAATAATCTTTAGTTCCTCCAGTTTCCTTGAATGAAGCCGATCAGCATTTTAGGACCGAAAATTTCAAAATTACATAAAAGTATAAGCAGACACCAACCACTATAAAATACATTTTTAAAGATATATAAGTTTTTGACTTCTGTGCAAATTGTAAACACATATATTATTATTACAATTTTATTTTAATTTTTTTTATTTGATTGTTTATTGGTAAAAAGGCAAAAGAAATTAAATACAAAAGTGTTGGAGAAATAAAAAATTCCATAATCTTCAAAAGACTGTCAAGATTAGCAAAGCTTCTTTCTAACATACATATACATCTAAAATTTCTTACATTATATGCTCTAAGTTTAAATTTCAGCCTGAGGCTTTTCTCGACATCCACAATTGGCTTGCATCGCTTGCCAAAAACTTACCTTTCTGCTTACAGAGCAAAGCGCTTAACAAAAAGCTTATCAACACACAACAACAATTTCCAGCAACAGCAATAGCAACATCAAATCTTATCCTTGCCACAGCTGGTTGCACGTGCGACAACAGAACAGGAAAGAGCAAACAGCTTGAGTAAATGATTGCGCCCTGTGTAGACATTGTCCGCTGTCTGATTCGACGTCGTTCCGTCGTTTCGTCGTTCCATCTGCCCATTACGTGACAAGCAGCTGAATGGGTAGATTTAATATACCCCACATTAACTTTCAAATGGACTCATGGAGGTTTCCTGATTAAAGTATACCCTACACACAACTCCGTGTACAAAAAGATTAACTAAATTTTACATAAACACCCCAGACATATCATCTATACCCTCTATACGAATATATCCTCTTTTACAAATTTTCAATTGATAGTATCGATGCCACAAGTGTCACTCAAAGCCTTAGCAACAACTGGGTCATGGCTAGCGTCTGAGTCCTGGCCAGAGTCCTGCAGTTCCTTCCTGTCAGCCGCCTCTCTGTGCCACAATTCAATTGTATAAATTACCAACATGTCGCTGTAAATAGCAGTACTAACCATTTATGATGCAATTAAAGGGCAGCTAATCGAATCAGTCCTCGGCACTCACAGCACTGAAGATGGCTAAAAGTGGGCCTGCAAATTAGCCTTGGGCATTGCATACTTAATTGACAATAGAACAAATCCTATAAGCTACTCGATTGACAGGATGTCCAATTAAAGAACTGAAACATCAGCAAATAGCTAAAAGGGTAACGGCAGGAAATGACCAATGAATATTTATTATATAATGGACACTCGACAACTGAATTTAGCCAATCGGAAGTGTTATAAAAGTTATCTAAAATTTATGTTTTTCAGCTTTCTGTAGAGCTCACACAGATTCCATCAAAGTGTTTGCATCACAAATTCTGATTTTTACTGGCTCACGAGTGAAAAGAGTAAATCGATTTTGTGCCATGGGCAGCTAAGTATTCGTCCTTCTGTTTGCATAAGCACAAGGGAATTCAAAAGCAATTTACAAGTTGAATATATATAAATAATAAATATAAATATAAATATATAAATATAAATTTATTATTATTATATTATACTTAATCTGATCGTCGTTCCAAATTTGCTGAGCATCTTAGCACTGATTTATCTTTATTGTCGTGGTCACTCATGGAGTGCAGTTGAAGCACATGCCACAATTATATTTTTTATATCCCAATAGTCGATCCTTTTAAAGTTGCCGAATTTCCTTGCTTGTGTTTAAGCAATACTAATATCTTGAATTCATAATATATACTCGTTCATGCTAAAGTCAGTTAAAAATATAAAGTTGTGGTTGTCTTGGACAACAAACTATAGATCGACCAGAATTATATATTAAGAATTATACATTACTGTACACTTAATTTAGTTGTTTGCTTGTCTTTAGCTTCCTTTAGTCTCACTTTGTGTTCATAATCACGGTCAGTCAATCAGGTATTTGCTTACATTATAAAAAGTATTTAATGTCAGATTTATGCTTTCTAACTCCTACTGCTCAAACTATCATCAATCCACACAGTAAGTCACTCAGTCATTCACAAACTCAGTTTATAATAATAATATTGTAGCTTCTAACATATAGCAATCAAATACTGAAAATCTTTCTTTCGCAAAAGCTATTCAATCTGGGCAATGTACCCATATCAAATCAATCAATCAGTCAGTCAAGTATTAAAATCGATAGTTTTTAAACTCATAAAAGTGTATATAAGTGAATAAATTCTTGTGATATGACCTGCCTCCAGTGAACTTATTATATAGTTTTGTTAGTTTGTGTTCAGCTTTTTGTGGCTCTAATTGACCATGAATATTTGATGGCTGTGCCCATAACAATACAATTACAAAAGTGATCAAAGTATTTACGTGAGTGCCCTACAAAATGTGTATGTGCCGTGCCTGTGGGCGTATAAGTAATATTTTCACATGGCATTCACGCTGCCTGCTGGTCAGCTGGTCAGCTGGTCGGCTAGTCGGCTGCCAGCTGAACTATTTAGCTAGAAGCCCCATCGAACCCATCAAAACTCAATCGATGTAATGTCAAAGCTACGTGAAAGCCATAAACCAAGGGCTGCTAAAAAAGAGTGGGAACGAGGCTGGGCACATATAATGGGGCTCAGTTTGACAGCCATGTGGTCTTTATCTATGTATATATGTATATCTGTAGTGAGCACTCTGTTGCAGCTGGCTAGTGGCTTACCTGACTTGGCCACTCCTTGGCCCCGCCCACGCACGCCTAACTTTTAAGCGGCTGCCATTCCCGCTAAATGGCAACAAATCTAAGCCACGTTGGCTGCGATATATAACTCAGCTCTTAGCTCTTTGCCAACTGCATTTGCATTGTTCCCCACAAAAAAGAAATAAAAACAATCAATGGAAAGTAAAAGCAAATATTCGACTAAAAAAATACAAAGTGCATCGATAAAAAACAGAAGAGGCAAAACAGTGGCACAGTTGAGGAAATGTTTTTACTGCTACTGCCGCTGCTGCTGCTGCAGTAATTTGAATTCAGTTTGTGGCTTCGAGTCGTCAAATAAAATGGAGCGGAAAAAGCTCTTAAGGCGCCTTTCGGTGGCGCTGACTGAGTTTCAATTAAGTGAAAAGTTTTCTAGCTCGAGCGAAATGGTTTCACGCTGCCTTTTTGCCTAACCACATTCGCTAATGCTCTTTGATGTGTTATTATTTATGCCCACTTAAAGAGTGTTAACTTAAGTTTAGCCAGGACATTTCATAAACAATGAAAAATTTAAAATATATGTCTATGGCTAAGCTCTTTTTTTTATGATACTTGATGCTATTATGGACAGTTTAAACTGTGAGGGTAATTTATATTTATACACTAATTTCTATTAAGACGTTAACTAGTATTAGTATTTTTAGATTTACCTTATTATCATCTTTATTATTAAACCTGCAAAAATTCGATTGTCAGCTTTATATTATTATAAAACCGGAAAAATATTTGACTAAAACTTCAATTAGATTTATATTTACAAACAAACTTTGCAATAGTTGCTGAAGAAAGCCAATATTGTTTACTGTGTAAGCAACTGAATGCTCTCTATTTGGAGCTCTTTTTTCTTTCAGCATCATCTTGTTTTCATCTAAGGATGACTACACACATTTCGCCCGCAGCACATTTCGTATTTAATTTTCACAAAAAAGTTTGTCTGATTTGCCAATTTTTCACAGTCTTCTGCGTTTTGCTGCTGATCAACTTTTGTCTCTTCTGCTTCTTCTTCTGCCTCTTCGTGCTGTGCAAGCAATCCCTTTTGGCACCTTAACGCAGCTGATTACTTCCAAATGCTTTGAAAATAGCTAACAATATTTCAGTTAGTGAGCGATTTCACACTTCCGCCCGCATTGCGAATCAGTCATTATGTGCGCCGTCATACCGGGCGTATACGTGATGCAAAAAGTTGGCCACGCTTTCAGCTGATTAGGTAAAAGCGAGTTTGCCTCTTGAGGCTGTACTTAAGAGCAGAGAAAACAAGTTGGCACAATTTCTGCGCTTTGTTGCGGTCAAGTAATTCATAGAATTCTACCGAAGCGACAGAGACAAACGAAAGAAAGGGCAAAATGAAATTTTAGAAAAAGAAAACAATATGCAACATAATGAAAGAAAAAGCATCTTGTCGACATGAAAACAAATTCTTTAAGCCGATTTACTCAAGAGGGGACCGTCAAAGAAATTGAGAATGAAAGAGCAATAGAGAGACAGAGAGAGAAAGAGAGAACCGCAAAATGCTATAACAATTTTCAAGTTAATTTCGCAGCATTCAAAGTGGACGTAGTGACCAGGGCGAAGGCAAAGCACAAGCTGCAAATGGCATTTTTATTAACTAACATGCTCATTATGGTGATAACCACAATGATTACGTTGATGCTGATGATGATGATGATGACGCTAACTTTGGGAACTCCCCTATTGCACTTTCGCTGCCAGCTTAAATAGTTCAGCCAATAAGCTGTGCGCATTTAGACGGCTTTGAGTTTAGCTAACATGCAATGCGAATAATTTACATGAAGCGCTGTCTTTAGGTCTTCAGGAAGCAATTTATTCTCTAGCAAATTTATATATATATATATATATATATATATTTATTTATATATATATATATATATATATATATATATATATATATATATATATATATAAATAAATATATATATATATATATATATATATAAATTTGCTAGAGAATAAATTGCTTCCTGAAGACCTAAAGACAGCGCTTCATGTAAATTATTCGCATTGCATGTTAGCTAAACTCATATATATATATATATATATATATATATATATATATATATATATATATATATATATATATATATATATATATATATATATATATATATATATATATATATATATATATATATATATATATATATATATATATATATATATATATATATATATATATATATATATATATATATATATATATATATATATATATTTACTGGCTTTTTGTTTGGCAAATTGAGTAAAACTGTATCATCCACAGTTTTAAAGCTCTTAAATTTGGCAAGTGGTGTTCTGTCGACCTACTCAACATTTTATACCCACATTATATTTAAAACTTTATTAGCGTCTGAAATTTGAATTTCTAATCGAAATATTGGCTTGTTTGTATAATCTCCCTATGAAAATATATAGCATATGAAGCTACGCTGCATAGATATTCTATATACGTAAATGATTGGAGCCTGAGTTGAGCTCGACAACTACCAATAATGTCGATTATATGAAAGTTAAGGATAGCTAACATTCGATTTTCTGATTTTCCCAAGAATATACTTCAAATGCGATAGCTAAGTATACAATATTCAGAACCTAGAGACTTTCTACATATTATATACTTTTATATTGCTTTCTGCTTATGTTCTTGTATTCCTCTGTCTTTATTGTGCGCCCCTTTATTTCGGCGACTACATGAGTAAATCAATCAGTGTTAAACGTTTTCTGATAAACTGACTGATTGATTGATTGTTTGATTGATGGCTTGTTTGGCGTGCTCCACACACATCAATTTGATGCGCTTAGCTCGTTGTGTGGCAGTCCACATTCTGGTCAACAATTTGGCACCTCCTGCCTAACACTCTAAGCATCTGCTCCTCTCTCTTGCTGCCACCCTTCTCTTACCGAATCACACCGCTTACAATTCCCACGCTTCTGTTTGTTTGAACTGCCGTTTGTGATTACGGTATTTGATTTTTAATGAGCCCTCACTCAAATTGCTGTTCCAGTTTGGATCGGTGGCTGTTCAGGGAGGGGGAAGTTGAGATATTTTGCATAGCTTTGCTTTATTGCGGCATTGGAATTAAAATTGTGTGAATGTTTCCACATTTATTTATGTATTTTATTTATTTGTTTATTTGTTTTATTTAATTTTGCCCCTACTCGACCTTGCGCCACTCAACGACCATTTCGAATATGTTCTGATGTCATCACAATATGAATCTATTTATTTTAAATGTATTGCCAACTAAACGGGTAAATGTTGAACAAAAAATGTTGGGCTTAACTTTATAGAGTATAAACTGACACTATTGGTACCGTATATCGGCATACATTTGAAGGTAAAATACTTTTTATTAGTGCTATATATTTTTTGAGAAGCTATATCCAAAATTTGGTTGTCTTACTGATTTCACTGCCGGACAAACAGTAATTGGCATGGAGACAAGGCTAAATTGCTCTGGCTTGTCTGTTGATCATTATCAGGAATTAATACATAGTGTATATTGAATAAAGCTCGAAAAAAAAATATAAAAAGGAGATTTGAAAAAGATTAAAGGCAAAACCATAATTTGTAATAAATTTACCTATAACTACTTAGGACTCTAGTATTTGTTGCTTAAGCATATTCTAGATTAACCTTTTTTTTATTTTATATGATCTATATTTTACTTGCTAATCTCTTTTAATTATTCATGGAAAGTGTTTGTTTTAAGTGCTTTGCAATTTGGTCATTTGTAAAATCATATGAATTCTCAATGAACAACCAAACCTTCGACCTTCGACTTAACTTAGGCATTGGCTAGATGCAAATGTCAACCTTGTCACAGTGGCGTTCTCTCTCTCTCTCTCTTTCTCGCTCTCTGCCTGTTTTTCTCTTTTATATCCTTCGAGAAAATAATAATAAAAAAGCATGGCAAATAGCTGTGGAACTTATTTAGATGATTTGACCGACGCTGTGGGGGCGTGCGAATGCCCAGAATCATTTACATTGGCGACAGCGGAACACAAAAGGACATACAAATGTATGTACAGTGAAAACTCGACTAACCAACATTTATTTTAGCCAGCCGCAGTAGAGCCTAGAGCATACCATAAAACTCTAGTAAAGAACCCCGTGATGTTCAAGCTGAAATTAAATAAGAGCTCTTGGGATTAGACAATTTGTAATATTCTGGGAAAAGTTAACAAAAGGTGAACAATTTATTTTTGAGCTTCAATAGTAAAATGAAAAAGTTTCCAATATATTCAAATGTCTTCTTTTCTCACATCAAACTATGTAAATATTTCCCCTTTCTTTCACTCTTAACACTGAATATTTATCTTTAACTGCTTCAACATTTAGCTTTGAATATATTATTTATTTCTTTCACACCTTTATCATGCGTTTCGCTTATCGAGCTTAGACTGTATAGTAATCAGGTAGCTCGGCAGCGGTACGACCTTCACACCACAACGAAATATGTAAAACTCTACCATCTGCCTCCATGTCGAGAGCATTGGCAGAGGTCTGCAGAGCTGCTGTTTGCCAACAAAGAGCATGTAAAATCATCAGGTAGATAAAAAGCCATAAAAATAGTACATGTAGCTGTAGCTGATGCTGTTGCTGTTGCTGTTGCTGTTGCTGCTGCTACTGCTGTAACAGTAGCAACACGGAAACAAATAAAAATCAACAGGATTAAATATGCAGGCGTGTCTGCCGCCTGGCTTCAGCTATGCATTTGTCTTTTTGCACAACAAACATGCGAAATGTCACTATCTCTCTCTTTCTCTCTCTCTCTCTCTCGCTCTTTCTCTCTCTCTTTGATAGCTGGCTCGCTCTCTTGGCGAGCTTTGCCCGGGGCTCGTTTAACAGCCTCGCCCGGCTCTAGTTCGGCTCTGGCTAAGTCTCCTGCAGCGACTACGTCTACGGTTACGACCATGGCTACGACCACGGCTATGGCCCTGCTTATGTCCGTGCTGCTGCTTCAGCCATGGCGTTGGCCAATCTGTAACATTTTGTCATGGATTTTTATGCAGTGTTTTCGTTGGCGGTGCCTCGTGTTTCGGTGTCCATGTCCTTCGTATGTTTTACCTTGAGCGCAGCTCAAGCAAATTCAACAAGTTATAATTAAGTCAACTCAAAACCTTACTATGCAAGTACCCTGTACTTGAAATGAAGATGTGAATAAATTAATATTTACATATAATTTATATCCTAATTACAATTTGATTAAAATTTCACATTTTAAGGCCTCTTCGTGTATTTCAGAAAGCAGACATAAGAATCTCTAAAACTTTGCACCTTTCTCTCTTCTCCTAGTTCTCAGTTACAGGGTATAGCACACTCCGCTCAAGTTTCTATACATGTCTCCGGGGCTGTGTGCCTTTGCATTTAAAATTTATTTCTCACGTTTCGCTCGGCTTGGCAAAAAGACATTTGCGGAAATGGGCCACGTTTTGCCCGGTCGGGCGTCAAATGAGTTGGCACGGCCGCCACTTTATCAGCCCGTGGCCATTTGACAGGACCACCGGGCCAGCATTTGTGTAGAGAAATATTGAGGCAGAGTGGGGTGTGGCATACAATGCTATATATTAAATATTTAAACCGCCAACGGCCTTTCACAATTAGAGACAGCGCAAGAGAACGCGCACGCGGAAATTCTTACAGCTGCAGCTTGAGTCGTAGATGTGGCACTTAAATTGAAAGTCGAGGCGTCGCTTTGAACGCAAAATGAAAACGTTTCCTGCGCATAAATTCGATTTGAGCCATATGCCACATGCCACATGCCGCACGCTGCATGCCGCACTTCGATTGCTTGCAACTTGCATAATTCATTCGGTTTGCCAATCGAAATTCGCACTCGCACACACACACGCGCTAAAGGGTGTAGCTGACATACTCTGTGGTGGCCCGACTTATTCAAGCATTTGGCACGTGTCGTCTACACAGCCAGCCAGCTAGCCAGCCACTCCCCTTTCTCTCTTAAAGCTGCTTCCCGAGAGCGACATAACCGAATTAGAAGTTTACTTGTGCTCTACAGGGCGAATGCGTGATATGTTCTTCATGTTGCAGCAGCAAACCCATTTCAGTCCGCAGTTGCATTATGCAAAATATTGTTGTTAGTTCTCAAATGATGTTGTTGACGAGCTCTTCATTATGTAAATATGCAGCAAAAGGGAAAATAATAATGGACTACAAATCATTTTAATTAGCCTTTAGTTATAGTTAGTTTAGTTTGGTTTCAATAATCTCTGAATTTCTCTTGTACAATTGCGCAATTTTGTCTCTCATAGACTTAATTAAGCTTTCGCACAACAATTGCCAACAGCAATGCCTTACCATTAAACCTTCCCATGCCACATGCACTCAAAGTATGTGCAAACTCAAAAGCCACAGCAACTTTGTCCTTGTGACTCTCTCACACACACACTCCTCTCTATTACACTCTCTTTCTCCGTTTCTGTCTTGTCCAGCTTATCAATAGACGCTTATGTAAGCCACTGTAAAGCCTTGGTGCATTGTACGTGTTAAGTTAAATGTAGAACTTTTGTTTGACAAAACATTTGGACGTAGGCTTTGTAATTAAAACTGCATGCAACATGCTGTTAGCTGACTACACACTGACAAAAAGTGGGAACGCCTAAAGTGTTAAAAGTTGCCAGGACATATATCCTCTTGAAGAGAACAAGCACTATCAGTTGAACTTTTAATGAATTTCATAAGATTTATGCTTCACAAATATTTTTCAATGAATCTTTGTTTACAAATCAAGTGATTCAATTCTTTAATAATCTCACTTCAGAAAACAATTGGAAATTAATTTCAATATAAATTGCAGCTGATAACACAAGTTTACAGTTTCTAAATATCGATAAAATTATTTCAGAATTCTTTGATTTCCCTATTTTTTTATTTTATTTAGCTTTTAACAAACTATGAGCTGATGATAATTCCCAAAAAAAAAACATCCAAGCTGTGTAGCATTTCAGATTAATTTAAGTACAAAATTGTAGAAGCTGTTTCTTTGAGTGTAAGTCCTTCGTAGGCTCAGAACAATGGATGCAGTACATAAAACTTAATTAAATGTCTGACAAAGTGAAGCTTAGTTCCATAAGCTTTAATCCACCCAGAAATTTCGCAATGTTTTCAAGGAGCTGCTATTCAAGTCAGGTATTCTGATTGTTATATTTGGGCATGTCAAATTTGAAGGCTAGTTATGCGCTATTTAACACTGTGGCATCAAATTAAATTTGTTGGCAGCCACAAGATTCGCATGCGCGAGATTACGTTTCGCATATCAATCATACGCTCTGTTGACGCTGCGCTAAAAAGTGTTTCAAGTCATTTCACACGCACTTTGCCACTGAGACTTTGCTGTCGACAGCGCACAATTTAATGTAGATCTAAAAAAACGTTCACTTACAATTTCAATTTTCTGCTGACTGCGATTCCTGCCTTTTAAGCTGCCACGAAAAAGTTCTGAAAATACAAAAAAAAAATACCCAAATTGTATAAACATAATTCAATTTGTTGTGCTCTGAGATTGATTGAGTGTTAAATGCAGTCAAAAGTTGAGCTCAGGTGTAGGATTTGAATACTTGAACAAAACATTTAAGTAATTTTGGAGGCATAGACCTTTGAGTTTATTGTGCTCCTATTCGTGTTTTGCTAGCTATATTTTGAGAAAATATTTGCTGTCATAATAAAGCATGTAAAATTTAATTTTTAATATTTAAGCACTGATTAAGCACAGTTCATTTGCCATGCTAAAAGACTGAACAAATATCACGGCAAATATGTTTATTTCTCTGAAGTTTATTTTTTGTGCAAGCTTTATTTATTTTCATATTCAGCAAACACGAATGAGCGCTGGCGTCTGTAAATAAATATAAATAATATAATAATGCGTAGCGGGCTGCACAATATAAAAGAAAATATGTGCCAGGCCATTGCATTCGGACAAAAGGCTCAACATAATTTGCATGACAGGATTTGCGGAGGACGTTGCCCAGAAGCGAAACAGCAGCAGAAGCAGCAAAAACAGCAGCAGCAGCAACAGTGCCAACAAACGAGTGTCACAACAATGCCAGTTGCCATAAAATGAAAAATCTCCCAGCAAACTGCAAACAGCAGCAGCCACAAAAACAACAGCAATAACGAACAACAGGCTGCGACAATTTTCGTGATTTATTGCGAACTGCTCCTTGTTGCTGGCTGGCAGTCGCAGTCTGGCGGCTTTTGGGTCCGGTTCGCAACTTAGTTAAAAGGTGTATTTCCTGGCCAAAGACCCGATTCCGAAGCAGCAACAGAAACCGAAAGTAATTTATGGGCCAAACCCAAGCCCAAGCTCTGGCTCACAACAATGCAGCCAACAATCTGATTAGGTTTTGTCTCTACTTCTGCCCAGGACAATGCTGTTAAGCTGTGCTTATGTATGGGAGTGTGTGTGCAAATTGAAAGGACTATATGGCCGTATGGCAACCAAAAGAGATGCGCAACACATGAATTTCTCGTTACTGAACACTGTCGCTTATTGATGGCTGCATATCCTGCAGGCAGATCGGATTTTTCTGCATTGACATTCCCATTAAGCTGATTGAGGCATGTCGCAGATGATGAAGCGGTTGTCAGAAGTAGTAGTAGATATCAAAAAGCAGTATTGGAAAACACAAATTAGTAATAGTATATGTAAGATTATAATTGGAAGTAGAAGTAGTTGTAATAGTAGTAACATTTTATGAAGTAGCTGTAGTATAAGTAGTAGCATATGTAACAGGATTAGTAGTGGTATTAGTGTTCGTAGTAACAGTAGAGTTGTAGTAGTAATAATAGTAGTAAAGGTAGGAGTCGAAGTAATAGTAGTAGTAATAATGGTAGTATTAATAGTATTAGTAGTAGTATTAGCACGCGAGAAGTTGTAGTAGTAATAGTAGTAGTAGTAGTACGCGAGAAGTTGTAGTAGTAATAGTAGTAATAGTAGTAATAGTAGTACGCGAGAAGTTGTAGTAGTAATAGTAGTTTGGCAGTTGTAGCAGTAATAGTAGTAGTACTCGAGAAGTTGTAGTAGTATAGTAGCTTGGCAGTTGTAGCAATAGTAGTAGTAGTAATAGAAGTCTAGTAGTCGTTGGAATAGTAGTAGTAGCCGTAGCAGGTTAGAAGTAGTAGTAATAGCAGTAAGAGTATTTGTAGTAAAAGAAGTGATCAAAGTTGTCGGAAAAGTAATAATAGTAGTTAGAGTAATAGTAGTAATAGTAGTTATTGCAATGGTAAGACGACTTTAAATTATAAGACAAAGAACAATTAGTAGAATTAGAAGAATGGGTACATGCCGAAGTAAAAATAGAAGACAAAAGAAGAATGAAAAAAAAATAAGTGGTAGTAGTAGTTTTAAATGATAGTATTTAATTTGTCAAATTTAAACCAGAAGTCAAAGTTGATGTTGAAAAGGCGTAAGCAGTAGTAAGATTTGAAGTAGTAGCTGTAGTAGAAGTGTGAGTAAGAATGAATAAATAAATATAATGAACAAAAATATCTGTAAAGAGTACTTGCTTTCGATTACATCCCATTACATTCTTTAATACTTACTACCTGAAGTTACATACTACGTTTTGTTACCTTAAATACAAATCCTTGCTCATGTAACAGTTGCAAACATAAGTGAAATGCAATGTTGACGGTGCACAGATATTTGTTGTTTTATGCAACACGGCGCTCCACATAAGCAGCCCGTAATCAGTTATATGGAGCGTGCTGTCTAGGAAACAAGCCCCCCAATTCCTTCTCCAGCCGCTCGAGTTCCCCTTTGAAACTGCAAATAGAACCCGTAATCCAATTCCATGAACTTGGCAGTTGTTGTTATTCAATACTTGCTCGGCTTTATGGCTAACAAATTGCACAACATTTGTAAGCTTTTAGCGCTGGGCCATTGTCACGTTGGAGGGCGTGCGGTGAGAAAGTGCGTAGGTCAAAAGCAATTTAGTTGGTAACTTGTCTACTTCGAGAGTTTGGCACTTGGGCGAAAGTTTTATGTGCCGCTGCAGCAGGATCAAAGTTATTGCATATCCCTGCGGCCCAGACTAAGGCAAAGGCGAAAGCAAAAGCAATCAGCATGCAAATGCATTTGGGGACAACCAATATATATTCCAAAAGAATCTATACATCTCGGGACGGAAGTTGATGGAGCAGTAAGCGAGAAATATCGACCACAATAAGCTATTGAAACTGAGACTGAGCGACGGCGATTCAAAATCAGCGCAACAAAATATACAATGGTATTAAAATGAATATATCCTGCTATGAACGGGAATTGATAAGAGAGGAGATTATCCGATGTAAACATCTGAGTTAATTATTGGAATATCTTAGCACAATTCGAAAGTAAGCAACAGCTATTCAAAACGCAGATATGCAAGTAAATATATACCTGGTCTCATTAGAATTAGAAAAAGACGAACTTTCAGACCTTCAATGAACTCAGCTGGCTAAAACTGATAGACTGAATTTGGAGCCACATATCCTGTGCATGATAATATAGTTTAATAATGATATAAAATCCAAAATTATGCCGAATTGGAAATCGATAAAAGGCTTTACAGCATATACAGGGTATTTATCAGCGGCCACTCTAGACTCTTGCCTCTCGTTATTCTTTTCAATTGCATTGTGCACTTGCGAGATTTAGAAATAGTAGCAACCGTGTGGCCAAGCCGCACTCAATACTGAAAAACAAAAGGCTGTTGCCGGGCTGCAAGGACAATTGCAGGCCTGCGACCATATTTCAAGGATAGCTCCTAGACGGAATGAGACGAGGACAAATACGAGGACGACGGTGTTGAGTACTGATGCAGGACCAAGCTTAGAGGCTAAGGCCAGCACTGAGCTGTAGCTGCAACTACAGCAAGGTCGTTGCTGCGACGGAAAAGCTATTCTGCCGGGGCATGAATAAGGAACGGAGAATGACTAAAGGCAACCTTATTGAAATATGAACGGAATAATATCAACAGAAAAACCTGACATTACAATAATACTTAATAACAGTCATAATAACGATGGCACGCACAACTTGGCCAAAACAAAAAAAAAACAGCAACAATGGAAAATGACAACTAAAGCCACGACGCAACAGCGGGCAATGCGGCGTATACGCAACGAGGCAGAACTTTTTTGTATCCAATTTGTGTACAAATTGAAAGCAAATAAGTAAGAGTGATCTAGATTGAAATTGGTAGAAGAGGAAATACCCTGTATGGCAACACAAAAAATGTACATGAATATATTGGAAGCCTAAATGTTTTCTTATATATCACAATTCATAGGCGTTTACATTTTAATTGCCATAAGTTAACATAAATTGATTATTCTAGGATATAGTAGCAGCCAATCGGTATCATAATTTACAATGAATACATGATATATACATACATACAAATTTAAATAAAAGCCTTTTAAGACTCTTCTAGCACACATACATTTTTACATGTTTATTCTAATCTAGGCTGGGTACTGATATTTATAAAATTTATTGCAGATACAAATGTAGATACTCTATCTGAATTGTTATAAAAAATTGCAGCTGAAACATAAAGAGTAGATCCCGCGATACAGCAGGTAAACAGGTAGGAATAAAACTTTGGAAAAACTTAGCAGCACGTTTCGCTCACTCTGCTGGCCCCCAGTTTAGCAGTCAATTATGGCCACGAGTCTAACCAGTAGAAAGGTGTGTATGCTCACACACACGAACTAACACACACATCTAGAGCTGGCTGCAAAATTAGATTCTATTGACAGCTGTGAAGTGAATATTGGCCATTAGATTGTACAAACAGAATTGTTGAGAACTGTTTGTCCACATACCCAAAAAATTGTGCTGTTTGCCCATGCTTTGAATCGTGTGAATGTTGAGCAAATAGAAATCATATTCGTTTATTATTCATCAAGTTCCCATGGCATTCAGCTACTTTACTGTAAAAGCAAATATTAAATAATCGCCGTGGGACTGTGAATGAAAAACATGACAGTTAATTGGATTTTTTTTTTAATTAACAAATAAAGGAACTACATTTATGGGATTAGCTTCTTGGAAAATTTACAAATTAGGAAATCTTTTAGTTAAATACTAAGTATAATTTAATAGAATAATTCAAATGGTATAAGAAATGGAATGATTATAAATATACAAAAAATATATTTATTTGTAATTTAGCAAAAGCTATATTACAATTGGGCACTTTCTTATATATATAAATAAATACTACTGACAATAAAATTTTTCACTGAATTCGTAATTTCCTATAAAATAAATAGAAGTTTTTTATTCCACATAGTCAAGAATCAAAATGATCTTCTTTCTTTAATTTTTACTCCAAAAATATTTCTACATATCTTCCCATAGTAAGTTTTTGTCCTAAACAAGATCAATTTTGTGCGATACCCTAAAAATTTGGGACTGTGGTTGCCAAATCGAGCGAGATATTCACAATTAAGTTTCTGTGCACTATCCTAATAACAAGCAAATGAATAATATCGAAAATATTCAACATTAAAGAAGAAAGTTAATGGTGCGCTATCGTGATCACACGCGGTGTATATTCCAAGTCCTTTGCACATCTCTTGACTCCTTTCTACAGTTATAGAGCATCCAAAACACTTGACTCTTCGAAAATTCAATTGGCTTTTATCATAGAGCCAGCTCAATGTTTAGACCTTGCTTTGAGTCATTAATGAAGTTTGCAATCGTTGCTCTAATGAGCATCTGCTTTTTTATTAGTTTTCCCTGATAATAGTCGTATGATAAGCTAACGCAGTTTTAGAAATATTTAAGAGATGCGAATCTAAACTGGAGGACGCAGCATCCTTGGCGAGGCGTAGGTCATCTGGCACATTCTGCCTTCTATTTTAACCAATTACAGATGTCTGGCTGGTCCCATGGCGAACATTACTACCATTCTGGCATTTCACGCTATGCGGGCTCTATTAATGGGGCGAGCTAACAAGGGGCGGGCAGCTGGGTAGCAGGCGTGGCATAGGATATCCTGCGTAGCAATCAGGCTGAGACTTTGTGACAGTTCTCTATGTGTTTGGCTGCTTTTCATTTCCTTATTTATTCAACAAGTTCCGCTGCGAGCGAGCAAACTAGAACTTGGCGACACGCACCAAATGGAAGGACCCTTCAGGTCGAAAAAGAGGCGAGGGACAGGGAGAGGCAGACGAAGGTTTCACTGGCAGCTTTATGTGCTTATAATCACATTTTTTTCGGTATTTGTCGGTGCTCGGCATCGATTTGTTCGACATTTGTTGCATGCCACAAGGACACGCATACCTTACCGTAACCCTCCCCCCCTCCCTTCCACCTGTTCCTTGCGTGCTTTCCCTTTGACTTGACTTTTGGGGCCTTTTACTTTAGTGGCATTTATTTTGTCACATGTTATTTATGCCGGAATGCCTAGGATGGAGTTAGAACAAATAGTTGGGATGGGAGAGTCGTAGGGAGTTGTAAGCCTGTAAGTGCGTGTTTATTTGCTTGGCCGCGTTGGTAGTGGTATTTGCGGGCCTGGCTTAGAGGTATTTTCTTTTTCGGCACCTTATCGAAGCGTTGCAGCAGCCAGAACCTTGGTATCCTTATAATTTGAACAAGGGTTTTTTCCCCGCTTGTCATGTGTGTGTGTGTATGTGTGTGTGTGAGTGGATGTGTGTGTGTATGTATGTGTGTGTGTGTGAGTGTGTGCTTATGACAAACTCATTTAATATTTATTAAATTTGTGCGCTCTCGGGCTTTATTTTCATTTGGCACGTACCAAAACAAACATTTGTTAAGTTTGCTTCATTCGAATGCCCTTTCATTTGCAGAAAGTCTCATTAGTTTTCTCAATTGTTTTCAGCTACCATCTGTCTGATCTATATAAGCCCTAAAAATATTCTTGCTTTGACTAAATACTTGCAAGTTTCTGCATTGAAGCATTTTCTGTTCTGCCGTTTGATAAGTAATTAAAAAAAAAAAAAAAGAAAAAACCATTATTCAAAATTCTTCCCTTATTTTTTAAATTTATATTTTGGGTTGCTTCAATGATTGTCTGACCTAAGTATTTCCTTAAAGTCTTAAATGTACCAGTTCAACCTTGTTGTATTTTAATAAATTCCTTTCATTTTCTTTTTTTTTTTAAGTCGGCGAACATACCTGGCTCCAGCAAGAACTCTCGCCATTTCCCTTTAAACCCTACGCCTTTGCTACGCCCTTGGCAACCGAGCTATGTAATTAAAAACTTTGGCCAAAGCTGAAAATAGTTTCATACATTTTTTCTGTTGCATATTTTAGGGTTTGAAAACAATAATTAAAATCAAGCCTGCAGCCATAAAACACACCAAAATACTAAGTAAATGTTAATTGCAATCCGCTTTAAAGAGAAGCTAAAACAGGTGGCAAAACAGGTAAAAACGGGCAGGTGAAAAATGCGAAGCCCTGAATTTGCTTGCAACAATTCGATTAAGGCAAAAGTAATAAAAAAAAGAACTCGGCAAAAAAGAGCGTGTGCAACGGTCATTGAATGAATACGAATATGAATATAAATATGAATGTGAATGCGTGAATATGAATAACTATAAATGAGTGTTGCGTGTGTATAAATGGAAATAATGAACTGTTGAGAAGGTTCCCAGACAGATCGCATCGCACATTTCGTGGTTGGACTTTGTTTCCCTCCTCTCTCTCTCTCTCTCTCTCTCTCTTCGTCTCTCTCTATATCTCTCTTTCTATCTCACTTGTTATTTTAAAGATTTTTGACTACTGTGAACCTTGCGATTAAGTACAGGGCAGCTGCTATTGTTGTATATTCACAGTTCATTCAACCTGCAATTGTTGCTGAACAAGATTTTTGATGCTGAAACTGACACCTGGAGTAGAACTTTTAAAATAATAATGTGGGATGAAGACCAAGCGAGGGGAATGAAAGAAACGAGTAAATGTGAGAATTTTACTTGAGAGATTACTTTAATTATTTTTTTAATTTCTTTAATTCAAGATGTATTACAATTATAAATTAATTGCAATGTAACCAAATGAACTTTTAATTAAATTTAGCTTCATAATTTGCTTTTTTTTTATATACAAAATAAAAAAATATTAATAAATATATAAATAATATACAATATAATAAAATTCACATAAATTCTATAAATTAAGTTTACAAAAAAAATTAAGGGACTGCCAAAAAACAGATAAGTTTATTCATATTGAGGCGAGGGATGTTATTTATATGCCTATCTGTATCCTGGGGTCATCAATAGTGATGCAGCTCCAAAAAACTTGCTGATTTCATCTGGAAAACTGTAAAAGGTATAATGTATACGGTTTGGGTTTCTCGCTGTCAAACTCAGGAAATTTTCCTATTAACCACGCCCCCAATAAGCTTTTATGTGACGCCTGTCTACAGAAATACAAAATAATAATTTGTGAAGGAAAAAGAACGTTTATGCTGAAAGGGCAATTTTAATTCACTTTCAGACAATAAGAACAATAATAAGAACAAATATTGTAGATTTATTTATCACTATTTTTTCTATACTATTTTGAATTTTATTCATTTTTTTTCAGCATTAAAGTTGTTCTACAATTGAGCTTACATATATTTTGATGCAAATTAACAGTAAAATAAAAATTTGACCTAAATATTTGTATTTGTATTTCCCCCTCCCTTTTTCGGATGATGTTTCTTCGAACGGCCCAGAATATTATGTAACATAAAAAATAAACAGAAATTTCAAACAATTCTTCCGTTCGAGTAATATAATTTCCAATTAAAACATAATTTTATATCAATTATAGTTTTCAATTAAATTATATTTTTTGGATCAAATGTCTTTCATCAGCCTCTAATATCATGGTATATAGAATATATTATACTTTTAAATTTTATTTTATTTAAATATCTAAAAAAATAAAAAAAACGTCATCCTCGTATTCCCATTGTGATACAAACGAATAAATATGTATTCTATTATACAGACATATATTTCTACATATATATATGTGCTTATGCTTGTATTGTATGCGTACATGGTTAGCAACATAATTTGCATATAAATAAAAAAAAAAAAACAATAACAGACTTGCAAACCAACTAAGCTGAACCAGTCCAAAACTTATTCAACGAACCAAAACCATTGCCAGAGCCAAAGCCAGAGCCAGAGCTAGAGCTAGAGTCAGAGGCCGAGCGAGAGCGAGAGCGAGAACGAGAACGAGAACAAGTGCAACAGGCAGCCGGCTCGATAAACGGGCCAAGAAAAGAGCAGCAACAACAAAAACATTTGGCAACAGCTGCTGCCTAATAGCCACGACAACAAGCCACACCAAAACCAAAGTAAGAATGGCAGCGCCCGACTTTAAAATACCTCAAACATTCATAAATCCAAATTTAGATGATGAATTTGTTTAATGCAATCTAGGAATTTTTTAATTTTTGCAATTTAATATTTTAAGTTTTTACTCTAAGCTTATGAAATTTCTAACTAAAAATTATGTTGCTTGCTATTTGCTAATAGAGAGTCATCATTCGACCAAGTCACAGCCAGTCAAAGTTCAATTAGATTCCAAGCCAGGATGTAGAATAGAAGTGGTAACGTCCCTTACAGACTGTAACATACATATACAGAACAGCAATATACCTTGACTTAGCCAAATAAAGTGGATTGAAGGGTATTAGCAAACAAGACCAAAAAACAAACTCGTTGCTCTCGACCAAGTGCCACAGTGCCGATCTCCAACTCCAGCTCCAACTTTTGTCTACAGTGTGCGTTGATTCAGCTGCTGCTGCTTCTTAAACCGGGGAACTCTTGCCGGTTCCCGCACACTCTCGTAATATCTTCTTCTTCTGCTTCTTCCTTTTCTTGTGTGTTGCGCAACAAGTTAGCTTGGTTCGCTTTTTAAGGCCAAGACCAAAAAGTCAAGCAACTTACGAGCAACGGTTTTCAGCCACAGCGTGTTATTCTTCTTCTTCGAGCTTGCTGCTGTTGCTGCTGCTTCAGCTGCTGTTTATTCACTTGACTTCTAATGCACTCAGAGGAAATGGGGCTACCAGTGGCAACCGGCATTGGCAACAGGTAACAGCAACAACAGCCAACCGACTCTGTCATAACGATAACAACAGCAACAAAGTAGCAAACAAAGTAAGGTTGCTCGACTAAAAATACCCCGTAAATAGCCAGACAACACATATTCTTAGCTAATTGACCTTTATGCTAGCAAAGTCAAGAGAACATATCGATTTTGTTAGCTTAAAAGAAGAACTTTTATTACTTTATCTTAAATACAACATACTCAATATAGTTTTCAAGAATCAATTTATACGCTCTAAGATCGCCATGATAAATATATACAATTCTTTAACACAGAGCTCTCACCATCTGATTACCCAACATCTAATATACCTTAATCACTGTCAATAGCTGTAGGGTATATCAACAGCAGCTACAACAACAACAACAGCAGCGGAAGCAATAAGATTCTGTCTTTTATATGGAGCATCAGACGAGACGAGTCAAAAGTGCAATGGGATTACGTATGTATGTTGAATTGGATAAAGATGGGAGAGGGCAACGGCAGCGGAGACTGCGGAGTCACTTGCAGACAGACGCTTGAGTAATGCCAATGGGCTCGTTATGTCTATAACGGATGTGCGTATGCGCTCTCTTTCACGCCCGCTGTGCACTCAAGTTGAAGCTAAGCCGCTTTGACGTGCGCAAAAAGGTTTCGGGCGCATTTTGCTTGTAAGTAGGTGAGTAGCAGACGACGGGTATGCGGGATTGGGGAGCTGGGAAAATGTGTCGTGAATTACCGCTATAAAATGCTTAGTACATTTAAGGGATTGCATCAGACAATTGCCCATTAATTGACATGAGACAAGAGTTCTTTAATTAAAGAAAAAAACTAGGCCACATTTCAACATCGCTGCGGATGGAGTTTAAACTTGCTTGATATATGGCCGGATATAATTTTAATTGATTCTATTTAGATATTAGATAAAAATAAAATAAGTGAATAAGTTAACTTTAATATTGCAATCAAACCTGATTATGTAATAATCTGTAATCTTTAACTTATTTTATAATTTAAATTTATTTTTATCTTATTTTGCCTGTTGTTCTTTAGCCTGTTTAAGCTTGAGCTTTATTAAGGTTCACTTTTCTTAGCCCATTTAAATATTTTTATTTATATTTTGTTAATCACCTTAGCAAATATTAAATAGAGACGCCCATTAAAACACGTTTTTCACACAGTCCTTTATTAAAGCAACGCGTAAGTCTTAATTCAGCTTTTTGCTTTCTGTTATCTACCTCTCTCAATTTCACCATTTCTATGCGCTCTTTATCTCACCTCTTGTAGTATCTTTGTTATAGAGAGAAGCTCTTTCATGGGCAGCTAAAAAGGTCAAGCGCACAGAAACTTAACGAGACGCGTTTCAACTCTTCATTTCGTTGATTCTTCTCCGCTGCCTTACTCTATATATAGCAACAAATGAGCAAACCAAAGAGTAGCCTGTTGAAACCATAGCATTAAAAGCAGCAACAACAACAACAACAATAAATATAACAACAGTAACAGTTAAGTAGGCGCAGCACAAAGCAAAAACCAAAGCAAAGTCAAGCAAAAGCTGCTTAGTATTTGCTTTGCTTTTGTTTCTGTTTCTGTTTTGGTTTTGCATTGCATGTTGATGTGTGTTCGTATTACGTGTATGTGTATGTGTGTGTAAAAGTTGTTGTTTTTTCTAGTCGTTTGCCCAGCATGTCAACAAATTTGTTTGCTGATTAGAGAGAACAGATTGCGTAGGTATTGGTATGTGTGTGCCTGATTTTCTGATTGAAGTGTATATATGTATGTATGTATGTGTGTGTAGGAGCAAGAGGGTGTCGCACAATTACATTGCAAAAACACAAAGCGCAGCAGCCGTTTAATTTTTGTGTCCCACTGTACGTTTGCACAACTGTTACTTATTTGTATTTTGATTTTGTTTTTGGAGCGGCGACACGACGCATTGCATAACCGCAACAAAATACCAACTACAACACTACCAACAACAATAATACGTCCAAAAATACACCCACAAAAACAGCGGCAAACGCAACCGGTTTTTCCGTCTCCATCTTCACTGTTGTTGTGTTGCTGTTTCTTTTTCTTTTTGTTTCGTTTTTGGCAAATAAAAGCAATCAAATATATAACTGAAACCAAGTAAAACTTCAATTGTATTGCAGCTGCAGACGTTGCGGCCGCTGCCGCTGCCACCAGGGGGCGCCACGCACGTTAACCCACTGCCCTCGGTTCGTTTGCTAACGACAGCGCACAATAATTATGCCAATTTTAAGGTGCGATTGGTTGGGTATTTCGACTATGCCACTCAGTTGGAAAAGATATAAAAAAAGAGTAAATAAATTGTTGAACTGACTGAAAGGAGTCTATGTATTGTCTGAATTGTAGGGTATATATAATTTGCTTGTCATCTAACTAAATAGAGTATGTAAAAAATGTGTATTAATTAATACCTATAGTTGTGTAATTTCTTATCCATTTCGTCCGTACGCTTACTTTTAACTTACTGCATTTTAACATATATATTAAAAGCCTTACTTCATTTCTCTCTCTCTCTCTCTCTATCTATCTATCTCTCTCTCTCTCTCTCTCTCTCTCTCTCTCTCGTATCTTCACTTGATTTTTTCTTTTTGAATAGAGGGTATATGTGGTGCGTATTACTAATTGGTTAGTTACTTAGTTGATAGTTATATATATAAAAGAGTATCTTCTATTCGCTGTAACCTTTTTTAGCTCTCTTTCTCTCACTTTTCCGCTGTATTTTCTTGTCCCGTAATTTTACGGCACGTTACATTTAACTTTGCCTAAAAGCAAGAAACAGCAAAGGCAATAAAAAATGCAAAAAAAACTCGTTTTCTGCTGCTGCAACTTTTTTTGCGTGGCAGCCACAGCGTGTGGCGAGTGCGTGCGTCCGCAATCAGCGGCCCCATCAGCCGGTCTCTCAAATGCTGGAGCAAAACCCTCAGTGGAGACCGCCTTTGGGCCATGTTTTGCCTCTCAGCTGGTTGCGGTTTTTTATCTTTTAATTCGCTCTCAGTTTGTCCAATGAAAAGGCGGCTGAGGAAAATTCTAGGGCTGTCTCCGATGCTGTTGCTGCTGCCACTTTTTGTGGCATCAACTTTTGCAACTTTCACAATTTGTGCTAAGTGCGTTTTCTGATTTATATGACACGAAAGAAAAGAAGGGAAGTGGCACGCTAATGTCACTCGCACAGCTCTTGCAACAAAAAGTTGCAAATGGAACAGCCCTTCCCCTATCTAAGAGCAGCTTGTCTACTTTCAAAATAATTGAAAAATACTTGGGATCGAGCAAGAAAACTTTGAGTATACATAAAGTACATGAATTAACTAAAGTCAAGCTTTAGCTTTTGCTAATTAATACTTTCAATTAGTTTTACCCGCTACTTTGCACAGCAAACAATCAATTTTCGAAGAGCTACAAAGTTAACTTGAACGGAGTTATTTGAGAATTAGTTTAAAAATAGTCAAATGAAGCCGCAGAATAGTTTCCCTAATCGTAATTCGCTAGCTTTTCAGCTTTGTGAATAGAATTTTCTCAAAGCCTGGCAACAGCTTTTACTAATATCGGTTTGGGTACATATCAACATTTGCTCTGGCGAACATTTGATCAATCCCTCAATCATAAATTGAAAATTTAAATAAAATTTAAATTGTAAACAGTCAAATTTCTACTGAATATAACACGCAGCTCGGAGTATGTGCGTTGCATCAATCACTCAGTCATTCAATCAGTGCCAGAATCTGAATCAGAATCATAATCAGAATTCTAACAATTCAGTTTTTCTTTTATGGCATTTGCTGCATAGTTTAACGTGAATAGTGAACTCAACTATTATAATCAAAAGTTGGAGAGATTTCTTTAGACATCGTAAAATTTGCATCGAAAGCAGCCAAGCATAAAACTTACTTTTTGTTTGTCAGTGGCAAAAATTCAAGAATTTCAAGAATTTTCAAATGGGAAAAACTTTCACTGCTCATAGGAAATGTGCAGGAATTGTATCTGTCCAGTCACTGCGAGCAATCAACTGCTCCTAATTGCCTCATTAACGCACACAATGGAACGAAGGCAACGGCAAATGAATTCATCTTGGCCAGGTAATTAGAACACAGAAAAAACGCAAAGAAAGAGAGAGAGAGAGAGAGAGAGAGAGAGACAGGGAGAGAGAGGGAAACGAGAAGAAAAAAAGCGCATTTCATGCTAGCAGAGCGAAAACTTAAGCAATTATATTACAGTTCTTTATATAGTAACTTACTCATAATTTATCCCAAGAACTGACTCAAATATTTCACACACGTAACACGCTTCAGGCGTACGTCACCCAAATGAAAAGAAAATAAAACAGTTAATTACGTTGACAATGAAAACGAAAAGTAAAAAACAAAAAACAAAACTAAGATCTGCTGTTGGCTTCATGTCGCTGGCTCTGTCACAATTGGGTGCAAAACTTTCCACGCACAGTGAGTGCATTATCAAAGTCATGTCTTGTGGTCTTTCCGCCTATTAAACACTCAACAATGCAAAAGTTTACAGATGGTCAGAAAAAAGTTACAGCAAGCTAGACTAGTGCATACCCTGTCAATTTGTGATACTCTGAATGCCAACTCTCACTTTACAAACTGCGTCCAAAATCGATGCTTTGATGTTAATAATGTTAAAAATTATAAATTTATAGAAAGAAATACTATATATACTATAGGTGAGCTATCTGTATATGTATTCAATCACATATAAGATAATCAATATTGAAAAGAGACGAGGAGCTCGGTAATGAATTTGTACAAGAATTTATTATATTGATTTTGTGCATCAACAGAATTTATCGATAAATTACGATTTGGTGCAAACGGCTTCCAAAGACTTAAGCTTTAACCATTTTATTACGCCGCGATAAAGGGTTTTTCAGGAGTAGCTCTCTGCCATATGTACTCTTTTAAGTTGTTACACTTTCTACAGGGTATGCAAAACAAACACACTTGCCTTGGCGACAATTTCTTTCAACACTTTCTTGAGCACAACAACAATTTTTGCAACTCATTAAAATGAAGCCAAGTTGCACGAAAATCATAATAGCTATAAAAATAAAATGTTGTCTCTGCAATAGCTGTAATACTAATATAAATAAAAGTTTTAACAATCACGCACACACCTACTGCACACCTGTTTTGGTGGGTGGCCCTTTGTTAACTGGGTTTTTTTTAGATTTGTTTATGGTAGTTGCAATTGGCCAATGGCTAAATCACAAATGGGCAACATGAGTATGAACTTACATATATTTATTTATTATATTTGATTTTTTTGTGCCATCCTCTGCAATTAGCAAATATAATTGATAACAATTTGGCATTGGGTTTTTCTTTGCTGAAACTTTTTGCAATGAAGTTTACGTAAGTTTTAAGCTATGCAGTTTCCCCGCTGTCTCCATTCCACCTGTTAACTTGATTTGCTTTGCTTGGCGTGGGCGCCTTGGGGGCTTGCCTTACAGACGCACAGTTTCGCCATCCTCATCATCATTGTACCATTATTATCTGCTCAACTATTTACAACTGGAACCGCAGCTTGACTGCCTTCCGCTTCATAAAGAAACGAAAGAAAAACTCTTGATTTTATTTTATTATTATAAAGCTTAGCTTGATCCTAGTGCTTAGCTAAGTCAACGGACAATGAAGCGGACAAGTGCATAGTTAAAGTACACATAAAACAGATCGTGGGAAAGCATTATTATATAGAACACATAAACATTCGTGGAAATAATTAAGAGTAGTAGTTAACTCAAGTTAAGCTATAAGCAAAAAAATCGGATTGCTCTTGACTTTGTCTATTTGCTGAGAGTGCTCTTCACGTTCCCATAAAAATATTTAGAGGAAATTACAGTGCCAAATATCAGATACCCTTAAAACTTATATGATAGATACATATGTATATGTATAATGATATATTGATAAATTGATATACAGACATATAGATATATACATATGCAAATATACATAGATACATAGATATTGATAAATAGATATATAGATATCTTCATATATAAATATAGATAAATAGATATATAGAAATATAAGTGTATAGATTTACAGATATAGACATATAGACATATAGACAGACATATTTACATATGTGATTTCCATACTTTCCTGGCTTTATCATTCACTAGTTCTCTTCCAAAGGATATAGATATTCACATATGAGCAATGCTTTGCCTAAGTTTAAAAGTTTTGATTTCCTTGACCTTTTCTAGGGTATCGCTGTTTCTAGTTATCCGCCGCAACCAACTGCAACAGTTACTTTAAAGATATAGATAAAGATATGCACACTAATGTGAGTTGAATACATTTGTAGGGTATACCTAATTAGAGTTATCATTAGATATCGCAATGGCCAACTTTGGCGAAGCTAGCAAGCTGGATAACAACTTATTAGAGCGTAAACGTGGTCATAAATTCTAATTCTAATTCTAATTGCATATCAACGTAATTGGTCCAGTGAAGCAGCTCGCAAAGTTTTCATAAGTTGACAGCGGGTAAGAAATAGAATTAATTATATAAATACTTTTTTTGGAAACTGAAAAATTGCTCAAAATCATATTTCATAATGCGACCCATTCAGAAGAGATGAACATAAGAAGAAGAAAAAAGGTAGCCCGACTTATGATGCGGGTTCGCGCGTCAAATATTTCTGTGCTCCGTCGGGCAGCTAATTAAATAAATCTCAGCTTGGACTCGCGTCATGAGCTGCATTACGCAAGTAGAAAAAACTTCTTGTTCGGCCAGTTTTTACCTTTTACGGGGCGGCGATTTACATAATTTTTCATATTATTTCATATGATGATTATTATTATTATTATTATCATGATTATTATGATTATTATTTGCGCCTTGTTTGGCTCTCGGCGACGAGCGCACGTCACATTTAGACGTCGTTCCAACCACGTTTGCCAAAGGCGAAATATAATAGTGTATGACTACAATATACCCTATAAATCAATAAGTGCTTTCATATTCACTCAAACTCAAACTCAAAAAAATAGGGCGAAAAACTATTTTTTTTTTAATATTCACACTTTGATTGGAGCGGCTACTGAATAAATAATACCAATTGCAAAATACCAATATATTTAAATATTTTTATATATGTAGTTATATTATTATTTAATTTATTTATAAATTTACTCAAAATATATTTATATCTTTTGTAATTCACAGCTTGAAAAAGAATGATCAGAAGCGATATTATTCGATTATGGAAAAACTGCTAGCTGCGAATTTGACAATAATTTTATGAAGCGGTCTATTCCTCTATCCACAAAATTAAAAGTTTGTCTTAAAAATATATAAAACCCAAAATAAACAGGAAATCGGGCAATTCTAGGTCTTCATTTGACAAAGACTCGTTAGTTCACAATAACTTTCTCCATGTGCCTGTTACATAATGCATCACAATTTCAATATGCCCGCTTTGAACATTTCTCAATGGGTATTAAAACCGGCTGCCACCATTACGTCTATGGCATTAGCTTTGACTCTTGGCTCTTGGCCATGCGCCAGAAACGTTGCCCAAAACAAAAACTGGCTCGTTTGCCGTTTTGTTATCTGTGTTTCTTCTTCTCGCGAATTCTAATTTAATAACGGGCAAATCTACAAGATGCTTAATTTGTTTTTGTTATACTTTTGGTTTCAATGTCCACCTAAATACAATGTTGAATAAGGCGGCTCTCTTTTGTATATTTCATTTTTAGCACATTCTAAAAAAATTATTGAAAAAAAAATATTTGAATTTATTATAAAATTAAAAGAATTTGGAGTGGGCTTATAAAGGCAATTATCAATAGGCTTTGATTCATAAAAACTTTTGTATGCGAAGAATTCAAGCTTTATTCAGTTCAAAGTAGTCTAAATTGGAATATTGTTCGTCTCTGTTTAGAGAGAGAGACAGAGAGAGAGAGAGAGAGAGAGAGAGAATGACTTTATTAGGAATTGAATGAGCAGTCAATATACGCAAAAAGATGGGAGATAATGGAAATGATTTTCATATACATATATGTTTTCATAAAAACTTAACAGCTCTCATAGCACGCACGTCCTTAAAATTACACAGCTGTCGCTGTTTTTTTCGACTTATAGGTAAATAGACTTCCGCAACAACTTTCGTTAGTAAGAGCACAAAACTTTTTTAACTTTTTTAGCCTGCTTTGTCATTAAAAAAAAAAAAACAAAAAATTTTAAAGTTTATTCTTAAAAATAAATATTCATTTAAAAAGTGGCTTAAATATATTTCAAATTACAATAAGATATTATTTTTGTTATATCTATTCATAAATGAAAAGACTAACTTTTAAATATGGTTTTCCATTCAGTACATCTTAATCAACTGGATTACTACTTTCATAACATTTGAATGAATTTCATTTAATTTTTTGGTTTAATTTAAATTTTATATTTGCTGAGCTTTAAGCGTTCTTTTTAAATGGGCAAGGCCCAGCGACCCAATACTTATTTATACGTATTATTTTGGCAACACTGCTAAGCTGCTGCACAATTGCTTTGTGCTCGCTTTTGCCGCTGCCGCTGCCGCTGCTGCTGTGCTGTGCACGTGCCAATGGAAATAATTTAAATTTATTATGCCAGCCAAATAATGCGGAGCCGTGCATTATGTATACGCAGCGAGGAGCTTAGCAGAGATGGGGACTTGGGTGTTTTGACTGCCGCCTGCCAGTCGAGCTGCGCTACGGCTCATATTTTGTGTGCTAATTTGCAGTTGAATGGCGCTTTAATGCAGCAGCATCGAGCTGCATTGGCTTGAGTAACCATGACATCCCCCAGAGCTGCACCTCTCTCCACCTGTCCATCTCCCCTTGGAGCAGGAGCAGCATCACGTTACGTGACATGACAGTAATTAACATAATAATCCATTTTGCAGCTGGGGTAACCATTGAATAGAGCAACGCCTGTTGCCAGTTGCCTGTTGCTTGTTGCCTGCTGCCTGCTGCCTGCTGCTGCTTACCCGTTGCCCGTTGCCCGTTGCACCTTTTTGATGAAATGAAACCCTCAATATGGACCTGCTGCTCCAGCTGGAGTTGGTGAGCTGCAACTGGGTTAACTAGCTGGGCGTCTGCAGGTTAAGCCGCTACATCACGACCGCGACCACGATTCTGGGCGATTCTGGGCTCTGGCACGTTCAATTTAATCGCATATTAGATGATGCTGCAGCACCAATCCAATAAATTGGAAACCAACCACGCTCTGCCCGCCACTCCCAACTCTTCAATCGTCCCGTCAATCTCAGTGTAACAAAAAAAAAGCTGACAGAATTTTCTAACCCACTTGACTTTCAGTTCAAGTGCAGTGTGCTCGCTCTCACAAACAAATTGCTCTGATCCTCTACATATTTCTATATTTGTATTTTATTTCTAATATAGTCTCTACATAAAACACAAGCTTGACACTCAATTGTCACAAAATAAAGTATTTCATTGTTTTATATTCATATCAAAAATACGAAACCTTTTTGTATTTCTGTCTCTTTGTTTTACTTCCCATAAGTTTTATCTGGGAATAAATGTAGTTCATGAATAGTATAGTATAGTAGTTTAGTAGTATAGTTCATACTTTACAAAAATGTTTTTTTTTGCGGGTATTTAGACTTAAGTTTCTGGATAATATATTTTATATAAATAGAAAGACAGATATAAATATAAAAATCATTAATTATTTACAACTGTAAATGGAATCATTAAATAAGTAATTTAAAATAAATGTACGACTTTTTAACTGGTTTAATTAAATTTAATTTTATCAAACTTCTTTTTCAGTATTTGTTTTTGTAAATAAAAATCCATAAATATAATTTTTTGTAAAGTGCAATACTGAAACCAGCATAAAGGCAAGTTTTTCTTTAGGCGCACATTTAAAATAATTTAATCAATAATTTAATTGCCAAGTACAATTTTTCGCACATAATTTTCGCGCTGCGTCAACAACTTGATTACGCCAATGAAAAAGTCATAATAAAATCATAAAATTATAAAAAGAGAGAACAAGCAAAAAACATAACAAAAAAAAAAAGAATAAGAAGAAAAAGCGAAGCATTTTAAAGGCCAATTTGCATGAACCGAAAACAAAGAAACGAAAAAAATTAAAAACAAAAAAATGAGTTTTAACCGGCGGCCATAAAACAGAGCCCCAACTCTTTTTGAAGCCCGGGTGGCCTCTGATGGCTTCCTGTCTTGGTTTTTGGCTTTGGTCGTAAACAGTTTTGCAGCCAAGCTGGCGACACAAACGAGAGCCAGATAGTCGAGACAGTTGACTGAGACGCAGACTGAGACAAAGACAGCGACAGAGATGAAACCTCTGCTGATTTAGACTGTGGGAAATGCGTCTGCGTTTGCGGCCGTTGTGGGTGCGTGTTGGCGTGGGAAACACCTCAGCTCGATAGATATCGGCAGCATATACAATATACAATTTGTATATACATATATATGTATATACATTTTGGAATTTAATTAATTTTTGCCATGCCATTTGGCATTGTGTGGCCATTACACTTCCGCCCCGCTCAAATTGGCCAAATTTATAACAGAGCACGACCAAGGGCAGCCAAACAGTTGGCCAAGAGGACACAGAACACGCTAACAAAACGCAATGGCGTTAATTGCTGGAACCCCCTATCCCAAGTGAAGAACAAAAACACAAACAAGCCCATGGAAAATAAAAGAAAGCACTCGACTAAACTTTGCGCAGTCAGCGCGTAATTAACAAAAATATTCCCCAGGTGGATTAAAAATGTTAACAAATTCCTTTTTTTGTTTTTCCGAAAAAAGTATAAAATTTCTATATATTTGTGAAATATTCTCTTCAAATTATTTTAAATAATATTTTCTTTGCTAAATTACTTAAATTTAATATTGTTAACGCAAAGATCTATAAATTATGGAGATATGCTTGAAATTTGATTGAGTTATTAATATTCAGTAAAATATAAATTTAAATACTTAAACTAATATATTTTCTTATGAATATTTACTGTTGCTCAATTGTTGTATATTATATATGCCGTTAAAAAAATTTTCGTGAAGCTCAAGTTTGACTTCATATTACAATTAAAAGTTATAAACTTTTCACCAGCTTCATTATTAAGAAAAATTAATTATTATATTATATTGCAGCCTAATTATTCTTTAACATCTTTATAAATTAGCATATATCCTATGATATTGTTGCCTCTCCTTGTGCTTATATATATTTTTTGCTGAAATGCCGCTGGCCAAAGGCAAAAGTCCTTTGTAAAGTTAATTGTTTTGTGCTGTCGCCGCTTTTATGACCCAAACTTGGCGAAAAAAGAAAAACAATTGAAAAAGAAGGCAAAGACCAGAAGACAGCATTCAGCAGGCAGCAGGAGGCTGACGGCAGCCAAAGCAAGGCTTAAAGCAAGCGACTGTGTGGCTGACAAAAGAGAAAAGACATTTGCCCAAGAGCTATCCATGACCAAGGGCTGCCGCAGACGGCTTTAACTGGAAGGCTCATCTGCTGCTGCTGCTGCTGCTAAAGTCGCAGCTGTCGATCTGCATAATGAAATTGCCGCACATCAAGTACAGTTACTTTGGCCACGAAAATTGCCAGCCAGACAGCCAGCTGAGAGCTGAGAGGTCCAGAGTGTTGCGAGAAAGCGTTGCAGCAGCAGCTGCTGCTATTGATGTTGTTGCAGCAGGGCAATAGGCCGTCACAAAAGTAGAACCTGAGAAGCGAAAAGCAGAGATCTATTGTTGTGATACCCTGTAATCATATGAATATGAGGTATATTTGCTAATTGATTCCCTGGATAAAATTATGGAAAATGGAAAATTTCATTCCTTTAAAAGTGTTCCTTAATGGCTTACAGGGTATGTTCTAGTATACCAGTTCTCAAAAATGCAGCTCTGATGCTTGGCATATACTCACAGTTACCGCTTATATATTATGTATATTGGGTAAGTATTTACAGGGTATCAGTAGCTGCGACTAGAGCAGCTGTACCTTGCCATTTTTATTTTCCTAAAGCTGCACTCAGTGACGAGACAAACTTCCGCTGATTGACTTGCTGACTTACTCAGAGAATGAAATGCTAGCTGCCCCACAGACTCTCTGAATCTCTGGCTCTCTGACTTTCTGACTGACTAACTCACGGACTGACGGACTGAATCTATGACTAGCTGATTGGCATGCGCATCGTTTGAGAGGGGGTCGACATCGAGCGGAGGCATAATTGATTCGAATGTGCCTTACTTTCAGCTCGTGTATGCAAATCTGTGGGCCTGTGGCTGTCTCTACACCAATTTGCTGGCAATTTTCGCACATTTGGCCAACTGCTGCTTTCACATTTGCAACAGTCGCCTCACTCACCCCACTTACCGTCACCCCTTCCTCGTAGTCAATTACGTCAGTTTAGTAACGAAAAAAAGCACACACACCTAATTAACTGGGCAATTACTGAACTCTTTGCTCAGTCTCAAAACGTTTAACCACTCTAATTAATTTTAATTAAAACTCTCTACGCTTGCTCGTAAAACCAAAAATTAATACATAGTATATGAGAGCTCCTGCTCAATTTTTTCGCATAATCATTTATTATCATCAGAAAAGGTTGTTAGCACTAAAGAGAACTGGCTATTGTGTAATCTGGGCTAACATCAACTTAAATCTTAAAGAATACTAATCGCTTATGTGGGCTGATCACATTTACATTTTCGTTGGCTTTCAATATGATTAAATGTAATATATATAGATATCTCTATATCTTTACATACTTATTTGTGTTTACATGCTGAATAAGTATCTTTATCTGAATTTCAAATTGTATCGCCAATTGTAAATCTATTTTTAACTTAAGCTTTCACATATTTCATATCTATTTATACTATCTGACAAAATATTTAAGATTTGTTAGTCAAAAAGTCTTTTTCTATATACATGTCTATATATTATTTATCTCCCTCAATGTTTTGTTAACTCAACACAATCCGCCATTATTTATTTATATCTAAAGTTCAAACTTGACAAACTGCCAAATGAACTTTGTGTCTTATCAAAATATAACAAATCAGCTTTTTTATTGTGCGACCAAAAACCCTTTTTTAACGTCTATGTATATGCGTGTGCGTGTGTGTATTAAAATGTAATACAAGAGTAAAACACCTTTGCTTTATTGCAGTTTTATGGCTGCCTAGATTTATATTTAGTGCGGCCTGTGGTTTTTGTTTCATGGCTCAACAACAAAAGAAGTCAGCCAGAGCCTGAGCGAATTCCCAATATCGTTGTTGATGTTGTTGTTGTGGCTCTTTGCCGTTTCATGTCTGTAATTAATCAAAATACTGTTTGCACCTTCGCTGAACTGCAAAATAAAGAACGACGACAACCGCACTGGCGCGTCGGCCACGTATGGCATTACGCACTTCCGTTTCCGCTGCTGTCTGGCTATTGACCACACTCGATCCCCTCCCCACACCCTGCCGACCACCTTTCGTCGTCTGTTCGTCTGGCTTTTGTAATTTTGTTTGCTCACCCGGGCGCACACACAAATAAAAAGATCCGAAATCAAAAACTTTTTATTGCGTTTTGCTTTTGGCATGGATTTCAGTTTCTGTTGTCCCCCAGTCTTAGCCCCTCCTCTTCCAACCTTTTAATAATTTTGCACGCGCAAATTTTTGTGATTTATGAGCCGCAAAACCAACAGCAGCAACAGCAACACAGCTACAAAATTCACATTTCATCGTGACATGTCGTTGACACACACACACACCGACAGGAGTGTGTGTTGGCATGTGTGTGAGCCAAGTTGAGAGCTTCTATCCAGTAGCTGCTTAAGAAAACTTTCATGGAAAGACATGTTTGACTTAGCGCTAAGTTTGCTTTGCCTCGGTTAATATGCCCAAAATGATTGGCTTCTAGCTTTTAAGTCAAATATCATTTTCTTAAAATAAGTTTCCTGCTGTTGAACTTTATATGTATATATAAATATTTCCGAAGAACTTGTCTCATTCCATTGAAAACTGGACTACTGAAGTCTTCTTTTAAACTTTTTAATTGTTGCAAAGAAATTTCATAGGCTTTGTCTACATTTGTGGTATCTATGGAAACTAAGTACTTGTTGCAGACACGATTATATATATTATAACTTCTATGCCTGCCATAATTTGCCATATATTATTTATATTTTACATAAATGCAAGTTAAACTTTAAAATACCAAGTTTCACTCAAGCTGTTACTCAACTGCTATAAGCCATGTGAAATGTGTCAAAAAGCCTACTCTAAACCCTTGTCAATATCAATAAGTGTCGCCTGAGCTGCCCTAATGGAGTGTCATTTCTCATTGGAAGCTTCGCTCACACTGCTCAGCTACCACATCCACAGAGACCAACACCGTCGACCGCTGGCTGCCAATTGCTGGTCACTTAATTAATAAACCAATTCTCTGGTAATTGCTGTCGGCTTTTATATAGTATATATTTTATTTTCATTTTTCAGCTCTTGCATAATTTAAGATACGCTGTCAACTACAATTTCGCATCGATGTCCTTCATGCCACGCCCACACACGTGCCAACATTGCGAAAGAGGTGTTACAATTCGGGCTGTGCCGTATTGATTTTGCATACTATATATGCATATAGATTCATGTTCATAAACACGTTGTGATATGTCATAAATTGTGTATTGAGGGCTTGTTTTGTTGTTCTTTTTCCTGTTTCATGTATGCGTAAATAACAGTAATTATTGCGTGTGGCATTGTAGCAGCGTGCCACGCCCACTTGGTTGTCATTATGCTAATGTCGAATCTGACAGCTGAGCCAGCCGATTAGCTTGCGGTGTTGAGAGCTGTCAACAGCCAAATAAAATGCTCAAAAGGGGCCACAATATGGTCCTTATATATGTACATACATATTTATGTATGTATGTATATTTGTTATAAATGTGAGTTTGTTTGTCAGCAAGTGACATGCAATTATTTATACATTATTTTGGTAGCGTAAATATTGACAGGCGCCTTTGCTGTTGCCGCCAGCCCAACGGCACGCAGTCAAAAGCCTAAGCAAACAAGGCAATTCTCTGGGCGCACATTGCGTATACGCAACACAATGAATACAATTGAAGGAGCTCAGCTTAAGAGCTGTTAAATGCTAGTCGCTTGTAGCATTGTTATTTGATCAACAGCTTGCTACTAGGAAAAATACAAAATTTTTAAATAAATTTCGCAACAAATTTAAAAGTTGGTTTTTGAAATTCAATGAATATTGAGATTTCGTCTCTAAATAAATTATCCATCCATGTGTTGTTAAGGTACTAAGTTCCACACTTAATAAAAAAAATAAATAAATATTCCATTCAAGTCTTCGATTACTATACAAAGCTTAAATAAAAGTGGCGCATCAATCAGCATTCGCTTAAATAAAGAGACATTTTAAAATTTGGGTACTTTCTATATTGCTGAATCACATGTTGTTCTGCAACTCATTCAGCTAAGCGTTATAATTTATCTAAGGCAACGCAATCAAAATGTTCGCCCAGCATCCAAGTTCAAGTGTTTTTTGGGAACGCAGGAACAAAGTCCTTCACCTCTCGCGCCTCAATCACCTGCCAGACACAGTCAATCAAGCGTTCAATCAGAAGACCTTTCAATAGGCAGTCTCAGCAAATCGACAGCTGTTGATAAGCCGCAGACAGCATCCCCACACAGAGAAAAGTGAACTCTACTTTGTGCTCAGCGTTTCATTTTAGAAATAGAGGGTAGATTAATATGACATACAGTTATTCGTCTCAGTATATTACAAGATATTGAAACTACATTGAAATTTAATTTAGTAAAAATTAAGTTAGAATAGTCTATTAATTGACGGCAGGGTATTTTCTAGTTTAATATACCTAAACTTTTCACTTTACTGTTCATGTTTATATATAACCTTAACACAGTGAATACTGTTATTATAGATTATATTATGGTTATGTTTATGTATGTTACTGAAATATAAAGGTTTCTTTGAGCAGTGTCGTATATATGTTTATACGATCGACAAGCTGAGCTAACAGGGTATGCTCTAGCCACATACCTCTATTTTTACAGTGTCCATTTCAATTGTTCTATTTCGTATCCTCTGTACTCAGTCGGTCAAATAGGGCATATTGCAGCTCTGATGTGGTATGTGGCAGTCACAAGAAGAAGCGCTAAGGCAAATCATAATATATATTATTCTAGTACATATACTTGATTCCAAAGAGTATGTTCTCTTATATAATACAAGTTAAGTATCGTTTTTTAAATATGCCTTTCTATCAGATCAGTAAATGATTTTATAGCAGATCCTCTTTATTCTACGATTCTCAAACAATTTTTAATTTTGCACCAGAGTACAGGGTATCCTCTAGGTCTAAAGGAGCATTGCTGATTTTGTCCGATTGCTTACAAAATGTTTGCATTAGACTGTCCAAAACACCTTCATCGACTTGTTGCTGATAACACATATATACACACAGCATAATACGAGCACACAAACACATATATACACATACACATACACACACACCCTCTTTAACTCAACACACTCAGCGCTGTGTTGCATACATTTCAGATTCGTTTCGAAGCGCTCACATTTAGGTGGCAAAGCCTGGCTGCAAATTTATGGCTTAGCCCCCTTTCTCTGGCATTCCATACAGAAGCAAAACATATTCCTTTACGTTTTACGTTTGGCAGATTTGAAAACCATTTAAATGGCGCCATAAAATCACTTAAGTGTGTTTTGCTGTACACGTTTTCTGTCTTTTTTTGTGAGTTCTTGCCGTAGCATATTTACGAGCCTTTACGCAACATAGGGCACGCACAATTCGCATGCAGCAAGGTCAGAAGGAATTCGCTCTGCCACAGATAAAAAAGAAGAAAATGAAATCCGTAGAGCAAAGCTTGGCTGTAACCAAAAACCAAGCCAAACCATGGCCACATTCGAGAACATATTGCACATTTGCATGTGTGCTAGAGCCTTCCATTCATCCATGCGCGTAGGCGTCAAGTTGGATAAGTCCTAGGAGAGTACGCATTCCATTTCCAGTTGGAAGACACGAGCAGCTACCCCACCGCAACCCGATAAAAAATGAATCCCAACCATATTAAATTTGTTATAAATTAAGATTGATACGATGAGCCCCTGGGAAAACCATAACTGAATGGCGCTCGTTATGCGTAGAGCGAGCGGGCCGGCAACGAGTGTGTCTGTGTGCTCTAGATACACTTACCTCTTAATATGGCATTCGAGTAATGAACAGCTGTAAAAAATAACGAAAAATGGGAGTCGTTAACAATTTGCAGTAAAAATTGATTGTTTATGCTATTGAGGAATCGAGGTGAACTATATATAACAATTATAAATTATTAATATATATATATATATATATATATATATATGATATATATTATTATATATATATATATATATATATATATATATATATATATATATATATATATATATATATATATATATATATATATATATATATATATATATATATATATATATATATATATATATATATATATATATATATATATATATATATATATATATATATATATATATATATATTTCGCCTTTTTGCTTTTACCGCTTGAGCTAAGGCTTGCTGATCAGTCAATTAGAAGATCAATCAATTGGTTAATTGAAAGCTTTTTTGCTTCATTAATAAGCCAATCAATCCGTCAAACATTCGGCGTAGAACCTAAATAATGAAATCATCTAAAGAAGCTTCTTCTAGATTTGCAGCTCAATATTTATCAATCAGTCAATCAATCAGTCGTTCAGTCAATAGCTACGAATATTTGCTCGCTCAAATGTATGTAGTTCCTACATCAACTATAAAAATTAGCCACACAACTCGTGAATATTACTTTAATTTTGAAATAACACTCAATCAGTCAATCAGTTAATAATTAGATCAATCAGTTTAGATGTCACAGCTTAGAGTTTTTATCTAGTAAGTAGATACATTACTTTAAAATGCAATTATCAAACGACACATCCCCGCTAACCGAGTGCTTAATTTTATATTTATCCTCATGTCAAAGTCAATGTCAATGTCAATGTTTGTTTCACACATTTCCTTTTTTTATGTCGCTCCTTATTGCACATTTATTTGCTTGCCTGTGCGCATTAATCTCGTCTTCTCTTGACCATGTTTTGCTCCACAAAAAACTAACTGTTGCCTTTGTTTCGTTCGTTTTGTTTTGCTGTTGCTTTTGTTTTTGTGTTTGGTTTTGCCAATGTTACTGTCGACAATGAAGCGACTGCCATAAAAAGGCAACTCGCACAGCTGCCAACCTCGGAAATTAAAACCGAAAAACGAACAAAACACAAAATTAAATTTCGTTCATCAATTGCTGCAACGAACTTGAAACTTGCAATTGGAGCTGTGTGCCAACAACAGCAACAGCAACAACTGCAAAAACAACTACAGCCATCCAGTGTTTAATCAAGTGTGAAATCTTTAATCAAGTCAATCGTCCCGTTTCGTGCCTTCCCCTCCAAAAAGCAACAGCCCAGTTGCCAGTTAGCCAATGCAACAAGCACACAGCTGTCTGAAAGGCCTTTTAGTCATTTTTTTGTGCACTCTCCCTTCTCCCTTTACCTGGCCTGGTCTGGCCTGACCTTTTTCCCCCAGTTCCCATCGCCCATGGTTGCTTTTACTGTTGGCCCTCCCACGCTTTAGAGCTGAGCCCTTCCTAAGCCCTCTCTCGCAGCCTGTCAATTAAAAAGCCGTCGTCTCGACTGGCCCAGGCCCTGAGCCAGAGCCAGAGCCAGAGCCTGACACGATTTGTTGCCAGTTGCATTGAAAAAAACGGTAAAACAGTGAAAAAAGAGTTAAATGAAAGAGGGAAAATGCTTTTCCCGAGTGCGAATTAACTGAATTAGCTGTAAATGCTATTGCAATTACGGTAAAAGTGCTGTCAAAGCGAACAGAATCGGACTTATACATATAGAAACCGAACTATCGACTGCAAATCAAATGGCAAATAAAGGCAGGACAAATACTGTGAGCAGCAAAGCCAAAAAAGGCCATGGGAAATCAATGGTATAGCCAATATTTATTATAGATATTCATTTAGAATGCCATTTCACTAATTGCAGTCTAATTTTGTCAGATTTACAGCTTTTGACTGAAAATCAAAACAGGAACGTTGCATCAGGAGCAGCCAAAACCAAGTAAAATTATAGCAGATAAAATATTGATATTCAATTACTAAGCAGCGAGCCTTGTTATTAAAAAGTTATCTGCGGATGCCCCTAGTGATTGACTTGCAATATTTCCTCGCTCTATAAATGGCAAAGATGTGAAGGCTAACACAGTTTTGTTCTCGCTGTAACGCCACGTATCTAATTTTTCATGATCTAATGGGCATAGTAGAGCCTAAAGCCATCGAAGGTATTACAAATAATATAGATAGACATTAGTTTAGTCTATTAGTTCGATGGATTTTGTTTAATATTAATATATTTTCATAGTTAGCAGATAGTGGTCCGCTAGTATTCTGGGAGACTATTTTAGATAATCTTTTTTCATGGTATATGGTTATGCTGAAATTAATTCCAAATAAATATAAATTTACTTAAGTGTCTCGGTAATCATGTCGGTGAGCTATAAGCATTTCATATAAATGAATTTTCCAGTATCTGGTTTCAATATCGACGAAATGTAATCCATTCATGCAGAAAGAATATTAAATAAGAGTAACATACTTTACTTACGTTCCGTAATGGACAATAATCAAAACTATGAACAAGTTCAAAGCCGAGCGGCTCAAAGGTAAAAGAAGGTCTATTCAGATAAATTCCTTGACACCTCTCATTACTTTTTATTCAATACTAAGATTAGCTTTCGAATTCCCACACTTATTTGAAGCTCATGTCATAGCTTTAGCGTGGCTAATACTCGACTCTTGAATGTACACATATACATATGTATTCCCACAGTGAGCTCCCGCTTTGTGCAACAATGGAAAGTAAATAAGTATTACGACTGAACAATGGACACACGCAAAAAAGGAATGAAAAAACAGAGCCGAACAGCTGTCTGGATGACTTTAAATAATTTATAAACAAACAAAACAATTTAAATAAATTAAGCCGCTGGCTGTTCATCTAGCTGTTTTCAAGCCAGAAAAAGACTTCTCTCTCACAGAGCCATGCAAAGACAATTAAAAGAGACGCAAACGGAGTACACAAAATAAAATAAGAGTCCAAAGCTCGAGGCTAGGTAACAAAATAAAATAAAAGAATCGTGATCCGGGCTTTATAACTGGGTCAAATCTGTGCTTGATGCCAGACCATGGAATGGAATGGAATGAAATGAACCGAGCACAAAATGTAACCAAAAGATATTATTGTAATAGACATCAGCAGCAGCGCGAGAGAAATGCAAATGCAAATGAAAATGTAACGGGCAAAAAGTTTTGCGGCTAACTTTAGAGAATGTCTTTACCATAACTGCCACGCCCCCATTTATACACCCACTAACAATACATGCACAATGCATGGCAAAAAAATCCATCTGCAGCTGAGAGCAAAGTTTTAATCATATGCCAGAGAAAACTTCATTAATTTGCTGCCAACTTTCAGCATTTGACTTTGACTGTGGCCCCGTAGCTTAAATAAAACCCATTAAAAATGCCTGCGAAAGGGTACAAGAAAGGGTCATAAATACGAAAGTAAGCTCACAAATATACCCTATAAAAAACTAAATAAAATATGTATCGACTAACAGAACTCAGTGAGAAGTGCAAAGCAAGTAGGTAAAGGAAATTACAAATGGGAAAGACACTGTACAAAAAAAAACTTAAATGACAAGTAAACCCACTAGTATACCCTAGAAAAACCCATACACACATCTACAGGTTGTCAGAATTGAGATTTAAATTATATTGATTTCGTTGCTGTTAATGCTCACTCAGCTATGTTTGCGCTGTGAACGTCTTAAAGTATTGCACCTCAACTTACCGTCGATCAGTCAGTCAGACTGACTAGACCAGGGTAGCTAGAGAAGCGCAGCAATATTTTATGCAAGTGCCCCGCAAGTCCGGCAGAGAAAAACTCGCCGATGCTGCCCTCAGCGTTAATATAGACATGTGCATAGAGCGGGTCGTACCGAACCAAACATTAGCATTTGCTCCTGCCACCCAATCGCTCTGCATATGTATTTGTACAGCATATACATATGTATGTATGTGCGTATGCTATATTGCCCACCGACAATAAACTGTTATGTGGCTGAGGGTTGCATTGCAATTGCAATCTGCAAGTGCCCTGAATATGCTAACTGCCATGTGTTGGTCCCTTAAGCGTGTCTCTCTGTGTTGCTTTTAGTGTGTGTGTGTGTGTGTGTGTGTGTGTGTGCGTGTGTGTAAGTGTGTGTAGAGGAGTGTGTGGCTATGAAGCGATGATTCTGCGGTTAGATGTTGTTGGCAATCTGAAATTGATTTTTCATATTTAATGTGAAAATGCAGCTAGCGCGAACTCTGCAAGTAAAGCACATATAAATTGAAAAGTAACGCTTTACGTACGCGAGGTGTGGACAAAGAGTTTAAACAGAGACTGAGAGAGATACAAACACCAATATAGACAAGAGGGGAAACTTTTCTCTAATACAAATATGTATTTAGTTTTAAAAGTATCAGAATCCATAATTGTGTATTTACCTTTGCATTTACTTCTATATCTTTTAGAATATTTATATTTGTATTTATGAATTGATGCATCTACATATGTTGCTATGTCTGTAACTGTCCCTATATTGTAACATATGCATGTACTATATTGAATAGATTTCTATATATTTGTATCTGCATCTACATATCTCGCTATATCGGTATCTGTTTATCTTTTTCTTTGTGGACATCTTTAACCGCTGTATCAATGTCTGCAAGCATATCCATTGCTGCCTGGTTATGATAGCATTGATATGTTAGATGAAGCGAAGCGTTAAGAGCAATCATAACAGCTCCAAGCAATGCCAACAACCTCAAAGTACAATGACACAAAGAGTAAGGCATACGGATAAACAGAGCAGAGTACACATACACAGGCATATATTCCATACTATATGTTGCTACTGTGCAGAGTCATGCATAAATACAAAAGCAGAAAGTATCTGACAGATGCACTTTCAGAAAAAAAACAACTTTAGCTTCGCTTTCAGATATAATACGAAATAAAATATTGTCGAGAGTTTTTAAGTTATTTAAGTTAAGTTAAACCTCTGACTGCCATCTGATTCTTTTTTGAATTGAACGCGTTATAAATTTAAATTCCGTCACACTAGAATGCACAAAGAGTTTTTTTAAAGTGTACGGTTGCTGTCGATAGTTCGTATTGCTGGATTGTTGTCTTTGCTTATGCAAATCGTTTACAAATATTCGAATAGCTCGACTCGCTTTATGTATTTATGCGACGAGTTGCGAACTAGCAAAGCGGAGGAACTGTTAACCAAACTCTTCTGCCGAAAGCGAAAATGTATTTTAACAGCTGCAGCTGGCGAGACGATGCGAAGAAGAGGGCGCTCTACATTGCATGGAAAGTTATTCGAACAGTCAATCAAACATGGTCAACATCAACATCAGCATCAGCATCAACGACAGCTTCAGCTTCAGCCGTCATCATCAGCATTCGCACTACCCGGAGCTGTTTCTGTTCTGCTTGCGGTTCTTGTTTGGAGCATATCAGTTCAGCGGTCAACCGGATGAGCAAACTAAACCAAACTCGAAGCGGAAACCTCCAAATCGATGCAATTGTTTCATTGAAGTGCTAGCAAGGCAAGGAAGTAGGTTGACGGAGAGAGCTGTCTATAATGTTAATACAATCAAATATACTTTTACAATTAGTATGCATTACTATTAGATTTTATTAACGACTGATTAGACTCTTAACTCCTTGGCAATTCTTAATCAGTTGTGACATTACTTGTAGGTAGACCTCTCTCAATTCATTTATAGTTCCTAATCCGATCTGACAGCTTTTCAAATGTAAGCCCTTCTTCCATGTCCCATTCTTCCATTCGATTGTTTACTTATCATCAAATCAATTGTAATTGCCTCTCAACCTGTAAGACAACTCTCGCATAGCCGCGGGGCTTCAACCCGCTAACTGTTTTTCGTCGCGATAAGCGAGGACGCGGACACAGACGCGGATGAGGACGAGGACAGCCAATGCTGGCTCATATCACAGTAGCTCATATCGCAGTACGGGACGCTCATATAAAGCTCATTAAACAAAACGTTGCCGTTGACTGACTGAAAGTCTAACTGTCTGATGGACTAACTGACATACAGAGGAGTGCGGGAAAAGGGGCGCTCTCCACTGCAACAGGATCGACACACATCATTATGCAAAAATATCAACGCAAATCTGGCGAATGTAACTGTGTTGCCTTTGTTGACTCACAAATGCTGAAACAACAGAAAATGCGCTGTCAAAATAATTACAAAGCTGACATGGCGGCGACATGTAATTAACATGAAATGCGTACCATACAGATACAGATACACACACATACAGAGACACGTTCACTGACACATTGAGATACACAATACAGTTACGGTTAGAGCTACATGCAGCAGTGGCTAACAGCGAGCGCTGCTTAGCCCCAGCTCTTAATGAGCATTACGCGCGACACATGTGAAATGTATCCATAAGATACAAGATACAAGGCAGAAGCGTACACAGGTGGCTGCCGGCCTGCCTGCCTGAGTGCCTGGCTAATGGTTTGAGCTGCCGCTCTCATTGCGCCCCTCCCCTCGACATGGACATGACATGAGTTTTATGACGCTAAAGATAACGACCACAACGGCGATGGCGATGACGCTGGCAACGGCAGCAGCGGCCAAATTTGATTAACCCAAATAAAAGCTGGACAGGTTTTTATGCCACACACAACCAGCGGATGGCACCTGCCACCGGCCACGTTTCATTCATCAATTTATGATTGTCTGTCTTTCATTTTTTGCTGTTTTTTTTTGTCTGGCCCGCCCTCATTTAGATAAACGCCCCCGCCGTCATGCGATAAAGTTTTTTATTTTCGAGCTTTTCAGTTGAGCCATGAAAATCCACGTTAAAGTTTTATAATGTTTACCGTGGGCATTAGCATTTACAGCACTAGAGGTTGGCCATAGTCAAGGACAGGTAACTATAAAAAAAAAACTACCTGTTCGACCTGATTGACTTATTGATTGATCGATTGTGGATCTACGTTCAGATAAAAGCGAAATAGATAGAACGCTAAATATATGGTCAAGCCGTATACAAGACTTTACAATCTGACTGATTAACTGGCAGATTCATTGATTGATTGATTGATTGCGGATCTACGCACAGATAAAAGTGGAATAGATAGAATGCTATAGATGTGATAAAACATAAAAGCTTATACAAACTTAATAAAACTTTATTGATTGACTAATCTATATGGGATTGGATTGATTGATTGATTGAGTATCTACGTACATTTCGATGTAAAAGATCTGGAACATATGGATATATATTCTAGTCATATAGATATACAAGAATGTATATGATTGATTGATGAAATTTGATAGATTCTAAGAAAGCAAAGTTATATAGAATGTATATTAAATAATATATTAATCTTAGATAGTAAATTAAGTTAACCGCGCAAAACCGCGTAAATTATAATTGTTTTTATTAACCATAACAAAGATCTGTATAAAATACATGGCCTAATAAGATAGTCGTGAGTGCGTGTGTCTGTGTGTTTGTGCATACTTAGAGGCCTTGAACTTGATGTTTGTCTACAATAAACTTTTTTGCCTTTTAGCTGTAGTTAATAAATTAAAATTTGGATCATTTTAATGAGCGCATTTAATTGGCCGAGCCACAAGACCTTGCTCAAAAAAAAAAGATTTTATGTCATCTCTGAAAACAACTTATATTAGAAAAGAGAGAGAGAGAATAGACTATAAGAATAAATATATATCTCTGAAAACAACTTATATTAGAAAAAAGAGAGAGAGAGAGAATAGACTATAAGAATAAATATATATTTATTTATGTACATATTCAGTGTGGTGTACCTCAACTTGCATGGAAACCCTCGCACTTTTTGAGTACTTGCATGACTCGACTCAAACTTTGTCTAGTTGATGCTGTCTGCTCATCCTTGAAATACTTCGATAAGAAGAGCTGGGCAAAGTTTCTTCAATGCTTAATATTTGTGGGCTAACATTAGGCCTAACTTAATCAAGCGTAGATTAGTTACAAGAGTTCGGCAACAGCAGCAACTTGCCCTCAATGAACTTGTGCATAACTTTCAAAAAGCACTTAGTTAGCTGCATTAAATATATATATATATATATATATATATATATATATATATATATATATATATATATATATATATATATATATATATATATATATATATATATATGCATAAAGGCTATCAGCTGCCATGTAAATACAATAAAGTTATAATCTATTTAATCTAGTCAATTACTTGAGCACATTGTAAATTCCCTGTAATTCGATGTAGAATCGTCTATATGTACATATGTGCATTATGGCTTGCAATTTATATTTATTAAAAATTAAACATGTATAGGCCAATTGAAACATATCTATTATTGATAAAAAGCACAAAAGACATGCAAATAATTAAAACCAGCAGCCGCAGCAGCAACAGCAGCAGCAGGGGTTGGCAACTGAGTAAAGGCACAGCAGGTGTAGCAGAGGCAGCAGGGGGTGGCTGCAACTGCAGCCAAGCGCAAACAAAACATAATGAGAGCCATTGCCATATAGAACATTGAGCTGAACCCACTGCACCCGATACACTAAGCGAAATGAATACAGTATTTGTTATTTGTTAATGTGTAAAACTTTTAACAAAACGTTGCTTTCACACATGCAATTCTTTTTATAAAAATCAACTTATCTCAAGAATTTTTTATTTAACTTCTTGTTTTTTTCTGGTAAAGAGCTGGCTTTTTTTTTTTGAGTGTACTTTTGTATTTATGCATGAACATATACACACAAAAAATAAAACGAGACAAATGTTGGAAAAGCAATTGTTAACAACATGTGTAGGCCATGTAGCCACGACAACCAACACAGCATAATGCGACACAAAGTTCCGCTAGAGTGCCCAGGCCCAGGCCCATTTCCAGATACCAGTTGCCAGTTGCCAGTTGCAAGTTGCCAGTTGGTAATTCAGACAGTCCCAGGGCTTAAACGAGACGTGTGAGCGGCAACGGGCACGACTGCACTTTTATCTGCCAAATGGGCTACGGGAGAAAGGTTCTTGGCCAACAAATACAAATGCAACAAATACAGCAACAACAACAGCAACCGACAAAAATAGAGTCCAGCAATGTTTTGTGTTTGAGTTTTGACTGTTGCTGTTGTTGTAGTTGCTGGGTAATTGTTTGGACGTTGCCAACAAGCATCAGCAACAGCAGCAGCAGAAGCGGCAGCGGCAGCGGCAGCAGCAGCAGCAGCAATCGTATCTTTTGGCCAAATGAACTGCAAGTGCAAGCACTCAACTTTGTTAGCGCTGGCTCACGAGTTGCCAAAGCACTCTGCAAAGAATGATTGGCGCTTGACTGAGTCGATTGACTATGCTGAAAAGCTAGAAGAACTTCAAACAATGCTAAATAAACGATTCTGACAAATATGGAAATAAAAGGGATTTTTCAACTAACAAGTGTTATCAGTCAATAAATCAATTAGTCTTTCATTCAATCAATCTCAACTCATCTATGAATTGCACCCTAATCAATCGATTAATAAGTGAGTTAATCAATCCCTCCCTTAACTATTAAATAGGTTAATCATTCAGCAATGAATAAAAGACTCAGTCAATCATTCAGTCCTTCACGAAATCATTTATTCAATCAGTCTCACCAAACACTTATTCAGTCTAGCATTCGCTGATCTAATCATTCTTCTATTCAAACAGTCACCCAGTTAGTCAATCATAGTCAATCATTACATTCAGCACAACACGTATACAAATACCCTTTCTCTGTTAAGGAATATATCCAAAATCTACTTTATTTTATAGAGTATCTACTGGACGCATATTTATATCTCTGATAGCTGTCAGGTGGCATGGCTGAGTAACAAAATTGATAGATCGTTTGGTAGTCTCAACATCTTCAATGCCCGCCGAGAAGGCAGTCACAAATAGTCAGCCAGTCGAGGGACAGACAGGCGGCAATCAAAGCGTGACTTCTGCTTCGGCTATGAGAACTTTGTTTGACCTCACGGCCCTATGTCAATAAAGTTCTACTATAGGTATGTACGTATGTCTGTATGTATGGTATGTGTGTATGTGTGTATGAATGTGTGTGTGTGTGTGTATAAATACTCTTTCAGTGGCGTACATTCGATAAATTTTTAAGCAGCTTAGCGCAACGTGCGCAATGTTTGTTTGCTTTGACAACGTCGTTTAACCCAACACATTTCATGTATTTTGCCACCAAGTGCACTGGGCTGTTGCTGCAAATGACAGGCTCAGCAGGAGCTGAGCCGATGTGAAAGTATTTAATAAGCTATAATGGAGCAGTTCTTAAGTGCGAGTAAAGCAGATTTGCTAATAAAACGAACCATAAGGCATCGCTCTAGGAACTTTTTGTTGCCTAACAGCTTAGTAACTTCTTTTAATGCAAAGTAATATTTTAGTTTATTTTAATAAATTGTAATCACAATCTTTTTCACGCTTTCTCTTATACAAGTTTGCCAACCTTTTATCAAATTCACAATATTTAGATCTCAATAAAATAGATCATCTTTCTAATGCATGAACACTTCACAGTCTCTAATCCAACGCAAACATTGTTGTCAGTTGGCAACTGACATTGAAAGCTAGCCAAAAGCTCGGGACTTATGAAAAATGCAAAAACCTCGGATTAGCATAAGCGTGTCCCAAAGTTCTTTTGTTTGCCGAAGCGCATAAAAACAAAAAACAAAGTAAGAGAACCAAGTGGAAACCAAATTAAATTAATGAAGCATAACAAGGAATTGTACAAGCCTACAACGTTCGGCTACTTTGTTTGAGTTGCAGATACAGATACAACATAGAGATGGTGAGCTGGCTGGCAACGGACAAGCAGAAGGAGAGCTAAAGAGAAAGAGCGATAAGGGGAGGGCGGTTCAATGGCCAGCCCTTTTATGTGGCTTGAAGCGGCACAACTGTTGCTTCGGTCATAACGAAAATTTATGGCTTATCAATTTGCCTGACACGTGCAAAAAGGCTCAGCCACAGGATGTCAGCAGCAGAGGGTCCTTGGGGCAGGGCAAGGCAGGACAGGGCAAGGGTGGCCAGGGCAGGGGCAACGAGTATTTCAGATGGGGCAGATGATGCCCTGAGGTCACTTCAGCGTAGCAGATTTAATTAGCAGCTGCTCAAAATCTTTTGCTCAAATGAAACGCACACAAAAACAAACACACAAAAAGTCTGCTGTCTACTGCAAAAATTACGCATACGCAGCGTATGCCGCAGGGGGCGAAAATTAATATTTTGCTTATGTTATCGATTAAATGGTGTTTGATCCTAAGGCTTTGAACCTTATAAAAATGCCTAGCAATAAAAATTTTAATTAAATCCTGGAATCTTCTTTTTTTAATTTCTTTAAAATTTGCTGTTGCTGTCAAACACAGCTAAGTATACCCTGTTAAAATATGTTAAAGTATGTCTTATAGGGTATATCAGTCTTATTGTCTCCTTAGCAACCACATATACTTATTTAAGGCAAATATTTACACTTGCAATTATATAGATCTGAGAATAGTCTTAAAAACTTTCCAAGCCAATTAATGGTGCACAGGGTATATTTTGACCATTTCACTCTTTCCTCTATGCTGTTGCTTCTGATGTCCAGCAGCGCGAAGGGCGACAGTTGTCATTAGTCGAATAGTGGCACGAGGGGGTTAGCTGTTTGTCTTGCTAATTAAAGTAACGTTAAAAGCCGAGCTTTTTGCACTTGTATCTGGCAGATACTTTCTGCAAATCAAAGTGCCCAGCAGGTGGGGAAGGTGTATCAGCGGGCTATATATATTCCACAATTCGTTGTGCTTTAATAATGTTAATTACTATTTGGTTGGTGAATTTTCTATCTTAGCCTCGGGCCCAGGCTAATTGGAGCAATAAATTGATGCACGCAACATCTTATTCTAGTTTTTTGTTGGTTTGCGACCTTTGCAGCCAATTAGCTGATGCCTGGCTTTTCGTAACACACATGTTTATTACAGCATACATATATCGCCCCATATTATTTGGAGGGAAGCAATAAAGTGATGGCTGATTTGTTTGCACAACTAAATACATAATTTACTTGTGCTCTGCGTAGCTGGAAGCTATTAGTTACCAAGATATCAGTGTTAAGTTGGCGAAATAGATTATGTCGAAACACTGGAGGAGACCGTAAGACACCGTAAGTAATTGCTTCTATGCCCTGTAAGTAAATTGGCTAAGTGGGGTATGCAAGCACTAGATTGCATACGCTTAGGTGAATGGCTAAGATTGAATGGCTAAGAATAGAGCCTACAAATGTATAATATTTATTGCCTTATCGATTATCTATCAATTATTAACTCTATCAAACACCTGCCTTTGTTTACATATGCTCCATTAAATACACAAACAACATATAATTTCCCCACCTAATCTCCAATTAAGCTGCTTATAAATACTGTTAGCTTTAGAGATAATTTCCAACGTCAATATACTAACAGCAAGGCAGAAGCTTGTTGAATCTGGCATTAAAGATTGAGTGTAGATTGAGTCAATTAGCTGGGTTCTGTCAAAAAATGAACAGCTGAAAACAATATTGAAATGCCCAAAGGGGAGGCAAAGCAGACAGCTGTGCCTGTAGTCGCACTTATGTAATTGAAATTGTCATCAGCCATTAAAGTCATAAAATGTAAAACGAATGAAATGACGTTTAAAGCTGCCAGCAGCTGCCAGCAGCTGTCGCAGCAGCAGCAGCAGCAGCAGCAGCAGCAGCAGCAGCAGCAGCAGCAACAGCTGAGGCAACATATTGAAATTGAATGAGCCACCGCGAAATCGAAGACAACAATTGAGCAGACAGCAAGTGAAATGATGCGGAAGCGAAAGCAAAAAGCAAATCGAACTCTCTGTATCAATGCACATCACGCTGCGTATACGTAATATTTTGTGTGTTGACAATCAGTCTGACATTTGTTTCCTGGCCCGTGCCAACAGCAGATTTGTACTCTATTGGCTGCAGAGTATGGTTTATATGGCAGGGAGTATGTTTTCAGTCAGAATCGAAAGTTAACTTGATATAACCAATTATAAGTAGTCACACGTTGCAAAGCACTTTACAGAGTATCGAAATTGCTATGTTAGATATGTTATAACACAACTGCTACCAGGGTATCTCCTACACAGCACGTCTATCACACACTTATCCTTTCTTCTTTGTCACGCCAACAATTGACTGACATTATTTAGCAGTCGCCGTGTGTGGGCGCCAATTCTGTTGCCATATTATTTCCAGCTCTACACTATTTGGATCCTATGCCAGCTGGCAGAACAGTGGGCCTTAAAGGGTTAACGTTGGCAGCAGCTGCTGCTGCTGCTGCTGATGGTCGCTGATGGTTGGATGGCTCGATTTGAACTCTGCTGCCATGCAAATTGTGCCAGCGCTGTCTGCACTATCTACCTCGCCCATCTGGGCCTGACTGCCTGTCTGCCTGCCGTCCTGCCGTCCTGTTGGCCTGCCAGCACGTCGGACTGCATCCAAGACGTAGTCTGGGCTTTGGCCATGTCTCGCGCGTGGTTCAGCTTTTGCCTGCGTGTCTGCAACTCTGGCTTAACAAGTGATAAACTTGTCGCTTGTCGTCAGCTGCGTCTGCGTCTGCGTCTATGTCTGCTTGTTTCTTGTTGTGGGTTTAAGTCCTTGTACATTTTATTATTAGCTTCGGACGTGCAAAACGCCTCTGCACACAGAGTCTAGCTAGAAGCGTTCCGCCTGGACTTTTGCAACTATTGCAACTGTTGCAGCAATGTGGCAAATTGTTAAGTACAAATTGCATGGCTAATTTGAACGGTCCACCGTTGACAACCTGACCGCAGAGCGCATTAGACGGCCAGAGGTGTGAAATGTGCAGTGGTTGCATAAATAATTCAACCAACTACAGCTACACAGTAAACAATTTTTGTAAAAATTTGATATCTAAGAAATCAAAAACAAAAATTATGATACGTACATTTAACTAGTCAATAATAAAATATGAAACAAGCTAAATAGATGACGAAAAGAAATGAAAATACATTTTATTATTATATAAAAATATTTTCATTGTTGTGTTTAATGACCGAATGAACATAGTAATTAAAAATAAAAGCAAATAAAATATAATAAATAAATTCCAGAATTCTAAACTAGAGATTTTAAATTTAAAGATAAAAAAATGAAATACATAAAAATAATTTGAGCATTTTATAAAATTGAGAAGAGAATATGAATTTTAAATATAAAAAGAAAGAAGGAAAGAGCTAGAAATAATTTCAAAAAGTTTATATATTTGTATATTAATATTCTTTTTAGCACACTTTTAAGACTCTTAAAAAGTAAACGATAGTTAAACATTCGCTTTTATTGCTCACATATTTTTTATTATTTTGTTCCCACAAGTCCTAATTTTTGTTTACTGTGTAGCCAACACCTCCAACCAGCTATGCTTCCTCCATAAAGTAGTCAACTTTATGGCCCAACTGTGGGCAATAACTATTTTTGACTGATGTTAGAGAACTGTTGTTAGCAAACGAGCTTGTTGCATTTGCGGCCAGCACAATTTTACGTAAGCAAACTTTTTAATTATAAACAAAAATTGCAAATCCGGGCCAGTACACAAGTGTAGCAAGGAAAGCGATTGCCAGCAGCAGAAAAAAATTGAAATATCAAGTAACAAAGTCAACAGAACACATTGAGGTACACAATGCAATAGGAGAAGAGAGTAAATACAATGGAATCAATATGCTAGGACATGTCGAACGAAGGATACCCTAAAAAAAACATAGAATCCAATTTCAGTAAGTCCTTAAAACTTCACATTTAGCTCAACAACTTTTCAAGCTACCTGCGTAATTTGGAACATTTGTACAGCTGTTTTCAATCAAGTTTGAAACTAAACTTATTGCTCAAGATATTTTTGGTTGTGCTTCTAACTTTTTATTTCAAATGCAAATGTGCAAAGATCAGTTTTTCGTACTTAGTCATCAATCAGTCAATTGATCAGTCGGTCAATAATTTAGTTAGTAAAATTTATAGATGTATACTTTATGTATTAGAATTCAGAGCGGATCTATATGCGTTACACATTTGCCCAACAAATCGAAACACCCCACACATTTGCATAAATCAAGTCGAAATTGCAAATCTTTAAAATGCAAAAACAATCTAAAGTCGTAAACATTCAAGTGTTTACCTGAAGTGCTGAAAATTTGCAAAAACTATATAAAACTGCACAGTCGAGAAGAAGAAGAGTAACACTTGAACAACTTTGGCCAGCTGTTGCTCGTAAAATGCATCTGGCAATCAAATCGAATTCATTCAGTATGCAGCTAATTATTTTGTGACCCACTTATGCACATAACATATTAAGCTACTATTTAATCGATTAATTAGCATCCATGAATGAATCTTCAGTTCGAGTGATACACTTTACATACATATATAAATATACATATATATATATATATATATATATATATATATATATATATATATATATATATATATATATATATATATATATATATATATATATATATATATATATATATATATATATATATATATATATATATATATATATATATATATATATATATATATATATATATATATATATATATATATATATATATATGTATATATATTTATTTATTTATATATACATACAGATAACAAATGCATTCGAGTGTGCAGCCACAAGATTTTAACACCTCTTGGGCCAACTGAAATTGAAATTTGTTTAGAGTTAAGCTCTATTCCTGAGCTGGGGCTTATCACAGTATGCCATACTTTTTATACACACTACTTACAATGTAAGAATGAGTATATTGGTTTTATATTCAAATGAAACAGCATATGTTCTATATAAAATAAATACCTTTTCAAGAGCTTTCTTGATGAATGTTAATTGTCAAATTATATATTTTGTACCAATTTGAGAACTTTCTCTCTCTCTCTCTCTCTCTCTCTATATATATATAAATATATATATATATATATATTTATGAAAATTCTTACAGTAAAGCGAGAGTATTGGACAGTCAGTTAAATACTCATTTGATATGTACATACTTTTCTCTTTTTACGACTCCATTAGCATGCTGAACAACAGCTGAAATTTCATGTTGTTTTCGGGGCCTATAGCAAATGAATTTGTTGAACTGTTAGCGCTTTGCACGTTCTATAAATGATTTAGAGCGCACTCGACTTCGACTTCGACTTCGACTTCGACTTCACTCTGCACTGCACTTCAAGCTTACACCCGATCTCAGTGTAAGCCCATGAAATATATATATATTTCTTCCGCACAGATATTTTCAGTAATAAAGATAATTTTCTTTCCTTTTAATGATTGCTAACAATTTGTTTTTAATTTTTAAATAATTTCATTTTATATTTTTTTTTTAATACACCGCAGAAAATAATCATTGAGAATCAAATTATGTTTGTCAGCTCGTTTTAGACCAAGTTGTGAGCGAGCGATTCGTGAACCGCGCGCGTCGAGACTCGTTTGTTGACTGACGAACACGCTGCCAACCTGCTCGAAGACCCAGCCAGCTCGCTGAACGAGCCATACCGAGCGGCTCGACTCAAAGCAACAACAAAACAAGTTAACAATTGAGCGGGGGTGGCTGCCAAACAGCTTTCGTTGAAAGTAAATTCAAATTGGACAATGAATTTGATCAATTCTCGTGATGTAATGAGAATAAATTTAAGTATTAATTGCTGAAGAAATTAAGTATAATTTAGAAATAAAAGCAAAAATATAATTTTTTATTAAATAGACTAAAATGATAATTTAAAAATGATATTATACAGTCATATAAATTCAAATTCACTTGAGCAGAAGCCAACCATGAAATATGATAATAATAACAACACAAGTAAATTTAACAGCTACAATAGTTTTCACCATAAGAAAACTTTCAGTAAAAAGGCATCAATAAATAATAACTTTTTGTTTAAATATGTACATAATTGTGAAAAGCATACAAAACTAAATCATTCAGAATCGCGCTGTTCTAATAACAGTTATTGGCAATGTTAACATCAGACGCTGTTGCGCTTCAAACATGTTGCATTGGTGATTGTTGAGTTGCAACAGTTAAGCTTTGCAGGTAGAAAATTGATGTTGAAGAGCTCAGTTTAACTTAAATTATTTAATTCTAAAGATAATCTTATTACAGTTGTAAGCTTTATTTAAAGAAAAAAATAAACTTCCACTTTTCTGTATTTACAAAATAAAAATACAAAATTGAGAAATATCTGCCAAGCAAAATGTGAATTTGTTAAAGCCTGCCAACGGGTTTTACCGCCATCGTGTGGGTGGCAGCAAGCTGTTGCTGCTTCTGCTGCTGCTGTTGCTGTTGCTGTTGCTGTTGCATGTGCCTCATATTAATTGCAGTGCTTTACTAGTAGAGCCGCCCACGCAGCAAATAAAACAAACAGCAAAAGTTTCATCAGTTCACAGTGAAAATTTTCAAGCTATAAACTCAATTCTATTCCATTGAAATTTTTGGTTTGATAGCAAATTCAATTAAGTGAAATTTAAGCATACATGAAATGAAGGCTAAAAATAAAAAATATATATTTATATTTATTCTATACCGAAAATTCGGTATCAAATAAAACGTGGAGTTTCTTCAATTGATTTAATTAAAGCAATAAATTGATAAAGGTTTATGAAATGTTTTAGTCTTTTATAGAATAGAAAATATTTTAATTAATCAATAAATTTAACAATAAATACTAAGAAAACTATAAAATTCAAGCAAACAAAAAGTCTCATCTCACAAAAATGTTGCTATAACTAAAATTCTGGTGAAAAATTCAAAATAAATTGGAATAAATATCAAAAAAAGAAAATATATATTATATTATTATACATTTAATAAAAAAAAAACAATATAAATAAGATAAATAAAAAAAAATTATTCAATCAAAATTTAGATAGACAAAGAGTAATAAAAATACAAAATTTGATTAAATTAAACTTAATTTATTAATAATTTAAATTTTTTATTTCTTTGACTGCAGCCAGTTAAGTTGGAGGCACCATTAAATGTGGAAAGCGAAAATGAAAGAAATGTTAAAGTTGTTGTATATTTTTTAAATGTTATTCCCCATTTCTTGCTGTGTTTTCGACCCACTTGCCCAACAGCTACTTGGAGATGCAGTCACAGTTGTAGCAGTTGTAGTTGTAGTTGAAGAACGCCTACCTACCTGGCGAAAACCCCCCACACACACGCGCAGTGAGTGTGTCCAGTTAGGCAAAGCCACAGCCCAGAACCTGGAACCGGGAACTGGAAACTGGGAACACAGAGACCAGAGACTTTGAAGCTGCAGCAGCATTTGCATTTATTTACATTTCGAATAGTGTGGCTAAAAAGGCGCATGATTAAGCAATAAATTCACACGCTCTTGGGCAAGCCCAGCTTGTGGGTGTTTGTTAACGGTCCCTCCTGCTTGACTACTACTACTACTATTATTATTTATTATTTATTATTATGTTTGCTTTGCTTGTGTATTTGTATTTTCAATTGATTTCGCATTTCAGCAATAGCGGAAGCTCTTTAAAAATAGTGCGACAAACATGGGACAAAGGAAAGTCTATATGTTAAATATGTTGGTTCATTGCACGTTTAGATTGTTGGCGACAACAGGTGTGTCCAGCGAGAAATGCCTAGTCATAACTGCTTAGAGCTGTCAAGTACTTGGATTAAGTTGTAATCAGAAAGTACACAGAGAGAAAGAGGTCGCCCCTTTCTCTCTCTATTGAACGAATTACCAAACTATTTGGAGTAGAGTTAAATAACTTAGAGTCAATGAAACTGAGATCAATTTATCCAAAAGTTATATACTGGAATCAACAATAACGGATAGGCTCATTAAACGGACATCTTAATTTGGATGTAGCCACATTTGAAATGCTGCTAAACGAAAATCCGGTAAACACAAACGATATTTGTGTGGCTCGGAGGAACTAATAAATTTTTTCTAACTAACACTACCTAACCCTCTGTGAAGTCTATATACTCTACTCTATTCTCTCAACTGTCTATACCTAGGTAGCTGTATATAGCCTTTATCTTTTATAAAGTCTATATACCCTATGTATTATTGTACATTTCCTTTTGTTTCTGAAAATAGTAATATCGATTCTCGGGCCCCGGCAAGTACAGATGTTCGCGGATCTGTTGCAAATTGAATATATTCGAGTTGTAGATGAATGTGCGAGTGCTGGGATGCGAGGATGTGTCAGATTGGCGTTCGGCATTTTGGTTGACACTTGTTTTCTGGACGCCGAACATGGTCCATATATCGAATTCCTCCTGCTCTTGCTCTTCCCCATGCTCCTCGGCAGCGATTTGCTCACTGGACGTCTCGCATGGTCGATTCAAAATACACTCATCACGCTTCGCCATCTCGTAGTCTATTTTCGTTAGAATGGGATGCCGAAGTCCACCCAAAAACTTCAGCATGCTCTCCTCCGTTTGTGTCTCGTCCCCCAAGTACGAATGCTGGAGCTCGAAGTTGTTGCGACGCACTATAATATCCGCTTCTAGCTCCTGATCCTCATCCAGACAACAGGCGCGACAATCGAAATGTGTAATCTTGTGATTCGTCTGCAAGCCGCAGATCAGAATGTGTCCCGCAACCGAATTAAGCTTAATCGCTGCCATATCTAGGCTACGCAACGGACTATGCCTGCGTAACAGAGTGCTAATGAGGGGTGCTAACCGGGCCGCAGATGTATCAATACCATTAATATTCAGCTCCTGTACATGATTGGTGCCAATGATGTCATTGATTAGCGAGGAAACCCCCAGTTCGCCCAGGGGATTGTGAGCTAAGCCCAAATACTCCAAAGGACCGCCATCGGGATGCTGAATTGCATGGTACTTGAGCGCTTGACCAATAGAGACTAGAGTGGTACGCTCTAGCCTATTGTACTCCAGCTCAAGCGCTTTGAGCATATGCGTACGTTCCAGCAGCATTTCAAATGCCACATTACAATTATCATTTAGCTGATCGTAGCCAAAGTCCACAACCTCTAACGAATCCAACTGTTTAAGGACTCGCGCCAATATCAGCAGCTTAATGTGGTCCATTCGACTGTTCCTCAATCGAAATACTTTTAGCTGGGGCAATTGTTGCATCCCCTTGGCCAGGTGAACCATGTCATCGTATGAGAAATTCATATGTCGTTTATGGTAGTCGCGCCCCATTTCGGGACCGAGAAACTCGATGGTCAGAGAGACAAGTTGATCAAAGTACCGCACAAAGCTGAGATTAATGTGATGACAATGCTTAGGGGGATAATCGTAGCGCTTCAAGCGTCGGAGCAGCTTCTCCCGGTTGCGCCCATCTGGCTTTTTGGCCTCCCCGTCATCGGGCTCTGGCGGCACATCCATATTGAAGACATCATCGACGGGCCCTGGCTTCGCCTTCTTTTTCTTCTTCTTAGGCTTTGGCTCCGGCTCGGGTTTTTTGCGTAATAATGAGCGTTGCCGTTTGCGACGTTCATGTTCGACTCTCCCCTCCGCACGCAACTCGCGTAGCTGCTGCCGCGCTGCATTGCGTGCCGCGCGCGCTTGTTTTCGCTTCAGATCCAATTCTATAGTCGATGGTGATTTTTTCTGAATATCCATTCCAGTCACCGAGTCATTTGGCTCAATTACCTCCACTTTAAAGTTTTCAACAATGCGTACTGTGGAGCCCATTTTCTTTTTGGCTGGTTGCAGCACCGGCAACACCTCCTCCTCTTCTTCACCCTCTTCCTCGCCTTCTTCAGGCGTGTCCCTAGATCAAATGTATAAGACACTAACCAACTTTTCTCATGCATCATCGTCTTACCTCTCATCACTGGATATATCGGATAAGCCAGAGTCCTCAGAGGTCACATCCAGTTCCGATTCGCTTTCCACGAAGTGAGAGAAGGCATCGTCTGTAAGCGATTGCAAATGTTTGATGTGAAGTGTTCGCACATACGGCCGCACCAATTTGCCCAGGTTCGCCATCTTCTCCTCCGGCCAATATGCGGCCGGACAGGCTTCGACCAGCTCCACATACTTCAGGCTCACACCGTTGCCTTTCCAGTCGTATTCGTCGAGCTTCTTTAGAGACAGTGACTTATTCGAGCTTTTGGCGAGCACTACCCGACGCCAGAATCGTAAATCGTCTACAAAATAACAGTCCTGCAGCGGCATATTAACGTCCAGGGCATCGTAGAAAATGCGCAGCTTTAACTGATCTTGTCTTATTACCGGAGGAATGTAGCGACTGCCCAATTTGGCCAACGCTCGCACACATAGATCGGACAGTGTGCCCAGGCGTTCATTCTCGATGAAGGCCTCCGTGTATATCAGGCGATTGCGCTCGCTATGCAGCCGTCGCGTGGCCATCGACGGATTGTATAGCTCATATTCCACCAGCAGGTCCGGCTCTCTGGGTATGGCAAAAGTGTTTAAATTTGCCGGTGGCAAGAAATCCGCATCGTCCTCATCATCCATTTTCGTGTTGATTTTATCTTGACGTTAATTTTTTCTAAGAAATAAAGAATTCTTTTTGTGTGAAGTAAGATTACATTACAATTATGTTTGAAAACTAATCGATGTGTAAGTCAAAGCCGAACGGATTTTAAAAGTATTAAGTACGATTTTAGATAGAATAAGATGAATCCGTTAAACCATGACCATTTATCTATCCGACTGCATGTATGTGTCAATCTTGTCAATAGCTTGCAGCTAATATTTGTATTCGCTGTATAAACTTTTAATATTGAAGATATAAAAGCTCATATTGATATTGAAGAGCTCAAAGGCCAACTCCTAAAAATATTGCCAGTCGGGTTACCCCGGCTAGAGTAGTTTTGCTGTTCCTTCTATAAAAGTTATAGCTAAAGGAACTTAAGTTCCTGTTCTTAGCATTACAAAAACTTACATTGTAAATGACTTCATTGCTTGGGCTGGCGGATAACATCTTCATTGGATTTTAAATGATTTGGCCCAATGGCGCTTGGCGCTTGGCGCCTAAGCCCGAACCCAAACTCAAGGCTGACCTCGAGTCAGCTTTAAGCAACAGCAACAAAGATATTAACATCGACATCAACATTAACAACAACGACAACGACGCATTGTTTCCAACACTGGCTCGTGGCCAGGCCTCTGTCATACTCTCTCTCTCTCTCTCTCCCTCACACACAGTCTTTCGTTCTCTCTTTCTTTGTCTCGAATGCAGTTGATGATGATGACTTAATCGTTGATCTGAGTTTCGCATAGGTGGGCGTTATACTGATTTATTATGCCGCTTGGACACGCACTATAAAACCAGACTGGTTTGAGAAAATATATTTAAAAAAAAAATCAGAAATCATAAGCGATCTACACTGCAACGAATTATAAATACCCTAAAAACTGAGTTCAAGAAATTTAAATTTAAAAAATTTAAAAAAGTAATAATAAATGTTAATATTATAATATATAATTAACGTTAATAATAATTATAAATAATAATATAGTTTTAGTCATCAGAAAATAAGCTTAATCTTACATAAGCAAAATATCTACACACAAGACTGTATGTTTAGGAAGGTAGTGTAATAATAACTTTATTTACTTACAACCAGGTGTCAAAATTTGACATGTACTTCAGTTATAATGAGATAAATAGGCAGCATTATGAATTACGCTTACTTAGTTAATGTTATCAATACGACAGCAGTTTGAATAATCATCTGGTAATATTTTCAGCCTCGAGGTAAACTTAACACTCCTAGTTTGGCAGTAGAAGACAGTATTGTAAACATTAATTAAATATATCTTAGGAGAGCAAACCTAACATGCAGTACGTAAGCATTATCGTAAGCATCAGATTCAAGCGCCAGCTCTACACATAAAAATAGCTAGCTATGAGCTTTACCCATATTACTCGCTTAATACTTTACTTTTAGCATTTACAATGTGATTGCAAATGTAATATGCAATAACCTAGCTCTCGTCATTTTGTAAGCCACACAATTAGGATAGGCCCACATGATTTTTATACACGCTTAAAGTCCAACTAATAGAGCTTAAAAGCTAGTTTAATAGCTTACTTCTTACATTTACAACTTGGCTGCACATTTTAACATGCAAGTGAGTAGCTGTTGGCAGTGTATAAGCAGCATATGGCTGCATAAAATGATACGAGGCCTGCATAAAACAAAAACGAAACTAGTTAAATGTGCGACGTTTTAACTTGTTTCGCTTTGAGCTGCTTTACTCTGCCTACTTTGCCCTACTGCTTTAATTTCTCGCTCGGTTTGTGGCCTTTTGATTGCTACTGGGTGGGCGGCAAGGCGACACCAACTACGCCACGCCGCCTTCCCACTCCCCACTACGCACTCCGCACTCGTTGGCTGTGTCCTCGCCTGGGCCCAGGTATAAGAGACGCCGAGCCTTAAAATGATATATCACAGATGGCGGGGACGCAGCTGTGCGCCAGTTTTCGAGCCGCTTAACGCTGCAATGCCATAATCATCATCATCTCTCTCATAAAAGAAAGAGAGCGAGCAAGAGCGCCAACCATTTATTTATGCACTTGACTTGCCAACCGCGCCCCCAGCTACCCCCCTGGGCAATTCCAAAGAGCGGCTATGGCCGAGGGGCTGGATCATTTGCAGAGGGCAGCCCTTAATGAGCATATCATATTTCACACACATGCCTTCCTCTGCCGCTCGCTGCTTAAGCTGTCAACACCTCAGCAAGAGCCATTGTCGCCTCTGAGCATTTAAGTGTAACTTCTAGACTCTAGTGCACTTATCATCAACTATTACTCACACCAAAACTTATCGTAGCATGCAACACACTCATCAAATGCTAAATAAATAAATGTAAACTGTCTCAATCAAAAACTTCCGCGCAACTCTCAGCAGAAAAAGTTTTCCATGTGGCACAATAACTTCCTTAAGTAGGTGGCAAGAAACTCTATGTAGTACAAGGTATATGAAAAACGTCTTGCGGAAAAGCATTAAGCTGTATAAGTACTTCAATGCAGATGCTTACAAGAGCACGCGAAAAAGTTACACGAATGACAAAAGTTGCTATCTGCAACTTACAAGACAGTCGCAGATTTATCAACTGATTTAGCATGAAGATGGAAATTTAGATGAAGTTTGGCAAGTACCAGATGGGAAATTATAGGGAAGGAGCATATAAATACCTAACATGTACACAAGTGTTTTATGACAGATTATAATCTAAAGATTACACCGAAATCTCACATTTATCAGCCGTGTTAACATCGAATTTAAGCAAGGGTATAAATGTAATGAAACTGCTCAGCAGCAATCAGTATTAAAATATCGCATTTTCTCCAATCCTTATACATTACTGAGCTAGAAAGCAAACCCAACTTGAAACTTCTAGTCTATGCTTAGAAAAAAAAATTATTCATACTAAAAAAATATATATTTTTACTCCATGTGCCATGTCTATTAAAAACAACCTCGAACAGCATCTCAAGAGTTACGCAACAGTTGTGTCATGTGCGATTAGGCTGACTTCAACTAAGTTGGCCTTGAAACGAAGTCATAACCAGCATAATTGGTGTAAATGGAGCTTTCCCAAGAACACAGAAATGATCCAGCCAGAGAGCTGGCCAGACAATTGGTCTGTAATTGGGGCCAAATCATTAGGCACGCAAGCAATTAGACTGGTTGTTAAATGAGCGAAAGAGTTATAGACTCTCAAATGAAGCTGAAGATGCTATACATATAGACATTATATATACAATCTAGTGTTGGTTAATTGACCATAAACTCAGTAATGTAAAGGTGCAAAACTGTAGCAGTGGAACTTAGGCCCCAACGAGAGACCTCAACAAACCAACTCAAATTGTCGCAATGAAAAGCGAAAAGTGCACTGTAAGAAATGATGTCCACAAACTATAAGGGCAACAATATTGTGAAATAACTATTTTACAAATTGTGAAACTATTAGACGAATTCCTCAACTAAATTAAATAATATTTAAATAAAATTAGCCAATAAAATTGAATATATGAATTTAACTAAAGCATAATTAAAGCGAAAAAGCACTGTAAGAAATTGTATGTATTACACTTCACATCATACATAAAGATACGCAAAGATTAATATGAAAATGTAAATTAAGTTCTGGCATAATTTAAGGGAAATGTATTGTACACTGTAAGAAATAGTGGCTTACACTCTCGTTTAGTAATTGTAAGTAAAGTTTTGCTTTAACTGAAGATATACAATTAGCAGTAAACATATTTGTACAGTGTAAGTATATTGTAATGCCATGCGCAACATGTTGACAGCAGGCCCTAAATGCAAGAAAGACCCAGCAACAGCAGCAGCAGCGGCATCAAAGCGCTCTTAGCCTGAAAGACACGCACATTAATTATGTTAATTGAACTGTAGCACACGCTCAGACAGAGACAGACAAACGCAGAGAGAGAGAGAGAGAGAGAGAGAGCGAGAGGGGGAAAGAGATAGTGAGAGAGAGAGAGAGTGATTGTGGGCGCATATCCTATAGCAAAGCAACAGGCAACGGGCAACAGGCATAACTCATAATGCCATTTCCGTATGAACTCTCAAGTCAGCCCAGACATAACTCAGCTAGAACTTAAAGCTAGACTTCATTAAAACTTGTGTTGCATTTTGTCTTACTTGTTGTTATTGTTGCAGCCAAAAGGAAACAGGACCAAGCCAGCAGAGCAGGCTGACCAACTGACAGGCTGGCTGCAGAGAACACAGCAACCAGACTAACTGCAGCCGCGCCTAATGACCACAAAAATAGCCAAATGCAGTTTAATTTATGACCCAACGCCAACAACTTGTGCTGTGCGGAGCATTGCAATACCCTTAAAGCGAGGGCCACTCCACAAGTTGTCAAAATTCAAATTGACTTTAAGTCGCTTTAATGAAGTACGAAAACTTGAAGAAATCAAATCATTTTAATTATACAAATTTCAGAAAATTAACAAATATATAAAAACTATCGGATCAATTCAGGAATTGCTCTTTTCCGAGTTTCAAATGCAAAAAATGGACAACAATTTTCCAAAAACCAGAAAATCAAAATTTATCTAAATTTTGAGCAGTTTCGATATGCTTAAATAAATTTCTCATGTATTAATGCTACGTCTAAATATGTCAGATGCCTAATATTAAAAAAAAAAAGAAAAATATATTGTTTAAAGAACTCATTTAAAATTAAAAAAAAAATCAATTAATTTCAGGCAAAATAATATAAATAATATGTGCAATATTAAAATGATCTATAAGTATTAATAAAAATGTTTTGTTTCTGGGCAAGGTTCAATAAAAGTCTTAATTCATATGGTCTAGCATGAGTTTATATTTTTATTAATTTCATATTTTATTTAAATTATATTAATTTAATTTATGTATTTTTAAGTTCAGATGTTTCAATGTTATTGTTTACTATTTCAATCACCTTTTATATTTCTATTAACGATTGAAAATATAGCTTAAGACAAGACTCAAACAACTTTGCGTCTGTTGCTTCCGCCTAGAATTCTTGTAGGTATTTTTCATTCGTTCTTGCACTGCACATTTTTACTATACCCTAAATTACCTTGAGTTCAGGGCATAATAGATATGTGAATATCTATGTAACAGTCACTTTTGCCTCGATTTGCCACGCGTCCCTACCCTATAAAGTATATATATTCTTGATCAGGACGACGAGCTTAGTTGATTTAGTTACGTCCGTACTTTCAAGCCTCAAAAGCTAGAAACTCTAAATTTTGAATGTGTATTTCTGTAGCATTTATCGATAAAAATCGACCATTTAATTTACTTTTATGAGTAGCTTGAATAGATTTATTTTTAGGTTTTTAATATAGATTCCTGTGGTGAATAAACAGATTTTGAATACTTCGAATGAAAATTTGTATATAAATGTATTTCGAAGACGTGAGCTTTATGCTTTGATAAATACACACATCTGGATGTTATTATCACGCTCTGAATATTTGACTAGAAGCAAAAGTTATTCAACAATTTATGTGCCATAGTAAACTCCCTGAGCAGAGCCCAAACCGCGGCGCAAACTGAGCAGTGTGCGTACATGCGTTGTTTGCTGTTTGTGTGTAGAAAGGAAGCGTAGAATAATTGGGATAGCAGCTCTGCACAAGGTCCAGGAATTTAATAGTCGACCCCTGCCGACTAGAGCTTTCTCACTTGTTATATTTCTCATTATGTAAGAGTTAGTATATTAGACACTCCATATTCATTTCTCATTCATGTATTTTTCTGTTACTGTGTTCAATAGATACTCATTGCTCCCTAATCAAATATTGCTATAAGAGGAAAATCTGTTTGTATGCACACCCACTGCCGCCCACTTTGCACTGCAACTTCAGGTGCTTTTGCTGTCCCACTACAGGAGTTGTCTTAATGACTTATGCATACCTCTAGCTGCTTTTCTCTAACTTGTTTGTTGTTGTCTTAACAGTTAATTTATAAATTTCCTGGTAAGCAACACACCAATTGGCTCCACTTCCCTTTGGCCTTCTATGCAAGGTGAAATTTCCTCAGATTTTCAGGTAAATGCTAAAGTATATCTACAAATTGCATTAGCAACAACTTAATTGCGCAAACTGTTTACGGAATAAATAAGAACTGATTGCACAATATAAGCAAATTCAGGGAAGTGTTGAAGATAAAATTAAAATGAAAATGAAATGAATATAAATATAAATATAAATAGAAAAAAAACTTTAGAATCTCGAGTGAAAATGCAAAGAATACAAATATTGTTTTACTGAGAGCTTGTCGAATAAGTTTTATAGATATATACATATAGATTGAAGGCAGTTCAAGGCCAACTGTAATCAAGCAATCAATCAAAATGCAGTGCAGCCAAGGTTTGCCTTTAACCCTCTATGCAATAGCCACCAACTCGCCACAATCCTGCCTCCTGCACCGCGAACAATGCATAATTACTGATAATGATTTGTGCATTGTTAACGTTGCGGTCTATTGTTCTGGTTTGGGCGGGAAGAACTATGAAGGGCCTCTCCAAGGAATGCGAATGAGCATGAGAATTGGGCCTGCTTGGCCAACTCCTGCGCAACGGATTGCCTCGTCAGCGGAGCGCTTAGTTATGAGTTGAGATTCAATGGGTTGTGCAAGAAGTTCTAGCACGCAGGGCATATACAAGATGTTGTCTTTTTTATGCTGCTTTCAGCAGGCGTCGACGATAAAATAATAAAAATTGATTTGAGCGATGGCGATAAAATTTTACAACAGAACGCGTCATGCGAAATTTATCATTATCCAACACGAGCGGTGCATCCTCATCTATGTATAGCTGCGAACCCCCAACCACCGAACCAACCAATGGATGTGCCTTTTGCACAGATTACAAATCATAGTTAACGACTTCTTCGACTGGACGCACGACTCAGCAAGCGATTTCGTCAGGTAGAGGCCTAGAGATAAAAGTCACAGGCATTGGGGCTGCAACGATTTTCAATTAAACTCTTTCGATATTGTTGTTGTTTTTCACACCTTGCAACAAGTTCCTCGGCCGCATGTGAGGCTAACTAATTGAGCTGTGAGGTTCCAATTAGTAATTGGGCGGGACAAAGTCTCGGAAAATTGCTCTTTCAGTTGGTAGTGTATTAAAGGTCGTTTGTGTCCCTCTATTTCAGCATTTAATTTATCTCCAAAGAGTTGGCAAATGAAGTGTAGCCAAAAGATATTTTAGAAATTACTTCTTGGTATTTTGAAAGAAAAACACAGATACGGTCACACTCAACAGCTTATAAATCATTCACATCCTTTGAAGATGGCTATCTTAATATATTCATATGTTGTGAATTTAGTTCTGACGTCAACAAAATATAAATCATAAATATATAAAACCGTGCAATAAACAGCTAAGAATACAAATTAAGCAGAATTAAGTTAATGTTACCATAAGCCAAGATGAAAATTAATTACTATTAGATATTTTAAAATTTTAATTTAATTGCAATCACATTTATACTTATTAATATTTATTCATTCAAATCATATTCTCTTTTACTTATTTTCTTTTATTTATTTGCTTTTATTTATTTGTTTTTTTTTAGCTACTCACAAAATGGCGTCAATAATAATAATCTGCTTAATTTTGAGTTTTATTATTTTTTGGTATTTTTTAAACCTTTTTAACGGGCTGCACTCAGCTTCCGCATCTAACAGTTATTTTTGAACACTCCCATTGCACTATGGTTCGCACTTAGCCTGTGAATTGCAAATGCGTGAGTATTCCTATGAATACATTTACGTGAACTTAGCAATGCTGTAAAATACTGTAAATTTGATGTAGTTCTGATTATTTCTAAAATTGAATTTAATATTAGAAAAAAGGAAAACCTCACTAACGTTGACATGCATATATACATACATATTCATACTTATGCTTAAGAGTGATTAAGCATTATGCTTATTGAAGCTGCGGCTCCAGTAAACTTACAAGTCGAACCTATATTTGAAGATATAAAACTTATTCACCACATTTTTAACTAAGTTGACGCTAACTACGCCTGTATACAGATGTTAGCGTGGTTTCGCACCAACAAAGCAGGTCAAGCAGTGCGCACTGATAGCAGACAAAGGCTGATAGCTACGAAAGCTACCTTTTTGCGCGCGTACATTTGAATTCAAACAAATTTTAATTAATTTTTAATTAAATAAACGAGAAATACCATTTGTTGTTTTTAATACAGTGCGTTGTTGCTTTTATTTGTTTTTATATTTTAAATATAGTTTTAATATATGCAGCTATAATAGTTATTTAAAATTTGAATACTACGTTGTTTAATTTTAAGTTGTTTTCTTTGATTTTTATACTAAAAAACCGTTAGACTACATGTTTTTTGTTTTGTTTTTGTTTTTTGTTTTTGTTGTGTTTGCTCCGGTTTTTGATCTCCTCTTTTGTTTTCCGTCTGCTGCCTCTCCACTCACATTCCTCATTCTTCTCTCTTCTCATCTGCCATTCCATTGTTTGTCTACGCTAATGTGCTAGATACGTTTATATATATATATATATATATATAGTTATTTATAGGGCATTTGTCGTCTGGACTAAGTTAGTCATTAATTTACAATACATTCAATTATAAAATTAAACAATTTCCCGTTTCGCTGCTTGACAAATTGTTGTGTTGATTAATTTAAAAAAATCTATATAATACAATAAAAAGTCTTGGCATTAATGAATAATTGGTTTGTTAACAAAATAATTAAATTATTTTGCGCTGGTTTACAGTTTTGTCTCACACACATATACATAAATAAATTAAAGTACTTTCGTTTCCTTTTACTTTTCAATTTCCTTTTTTTGTACTCAAAACTGCACGAGAAACGCAAGCAAAACGCTAGCGATTTCACCGCGTTTCCGAACGCTATAAATAAAAGTACTCTTCCGTTGATTTCGTTTGATTTCCTTTCTTTCTCCTCTTTTGTACTCAAAACTGCACGAGAAACGCACGCGAAACGCCAGCAATTTGTGCGCGTTTGTAAACGCCATAAGCCTTTCATAAGAAGCCCATGTCGAGGGCCGTGTACAGAGCACGTATATCGCTGTGCGCGGAGATGCGCCAGAAGGGGAAGTTCATTGCTTTGGCAGCGGACTCCTCCTCGGCGCCATCCCCAATGACCACGTAGGTGCTCTTCCTGCCGAAACGGGTGACAATGCGCTCGTAGCAGGTCTCCTGGCCTAAAACAGAATTGGACTATGAGTCGAGAACCACCTTCGGGCTACTTCCAGTGGACTTACCGATCTTGTGTGCACTGTAGATGTTCTCAATGTTGAATATGCTGCCTAGGTTAAAGAGCAACACCTTGGCCAGCGCCGGCGCCAGCTGCGTGGAGGTGACCAGCACATTGATACAATTCTCGCGCTGAGCGATCATGCTGAGACACTTGAGCGAAAGCGTGGCCCAGTTGTCGGTGGCCACCTCGATCTCCGAGCGTATCTGCAGCCAGGCATCGCGTTTGCCAGGACCCAAAAGAGTGCCCACACTGAAAGAGGAGAATGGCAGCAGCATAAGTGAAAGTCTAGCATAGAAGTGCTTCTGGTACTCACTTGCCCCTGTAGCTGTTGTAGATGTCTTTGATCTTGCGATAGCGAAAGGCCAGCTTGCGCATCCAATCGACGCCGCCTCGCACGCCCGTGGGCAGGCAGAGATTGGGCGGGGCACCTGGCGGGGTGCCGGTGTGAAAGCCATCTGTGGCAAAGTTATAGCTACTCAAGTCCTGCCCATTGTCGTCGGAGCTAACGTCGTCTATGTGCACTTGGTCGCATTCCTCGATCTCGTTGAAAAAGAAATGCGTGTCGGCCATGTTGAACACCATCTCCTCCATGCGAAACGCAATGGTCATCAGTGTGCTATGGTCTTTGGTGTAGCGATTCGCATAGCTGCCCGAGAGCAGCGTGTGAAAGATGATCAGCGTTTCATCCAGATCCCAGATAAAGACGCGCTCCGGCGGCTTCACCGCTTCGCTGTTTCCCGTATCCGAGGCGGTGCTACGTGTCGGGCTGGGTTGCTGGTGGCGTCGACCGCGCGCTCGCCCTGTTTTGCCCGTGGGCGTTGATTTGGGTGCAGATGTGGAGCCGACACTGCTGCCGCCGCTTGAGTTGAGCGTTGCAGCCACAGCAGCGGATGCTCCACTGACCACGCCCACGCCAACGCCAACGCCCACGCCCGCATTCGGTGACATTGAGATGGGCAGCGGGGAGTGCGGCGACTGATTGGCCACGTGCACAGGCGTCGTTGAATGCGTATCGGTTGGACTCTCCGACAGATTGGACGAGGCGGTGGCCACATGAAAGCCATGACTGGCACTCGAGCTAGGCGAGCTCACCGCATACGGCGAGTAATTGGCCGGATTGTAATAATTGCCGTACTGCTCGTTGTAGTAGCCCCCGTAATCCTGCTGTCCGAAGTTATTGTAGCCCGCATATGGATTGCTGTAGAGCTGCGCATTGTTGTTGGCCTGGCTGCCATTGCCGGCGCTCGCATAGCTGGGCGTTAGGTAGGCCGCTGCGGCTGCTGCAGCCGCTGCGCTTGGCTCCATTTTGGCGCTGCGAGCAGCGGCCGCCGCTGTCGTTGCCGCCGCATACGGCGTGCCGTAGCCGGAGTAGAACGGTGGCGGCGTATACTGCTGCATGCTGTTGTAGTAGTAATAATCGTGTTTGCTGTCATAGACAGCGGCTGCGGCGGCTGCTGCCGCCGAGCTGTTCACTGCAGCCGCCGCTGCTGCGGCGCTGCTCTCGGCACAGCCATAGAGATTGGCGGCGGCAGCGGCTGCGGCAGCCGCGGCAGCAGCCGACTGTCCATTGTCCAGCGTATGCAACTGATTGGGACTACGCGACTCGGACTTGACGGGCGCTGATTCGTGCGTCCAGTGGGACATGCCCGCCACGCCCACCTCCTCGCTGCTGGGCTGCTGATATGTGGAGAAGCTGCTGCTGGCCGATTGAGCAAAGCTGGAGGCCAGGCTGCAGCTGCTCGGATTTGGATTTGGATTTGGATTTGGGTTTGGATTGTTGTTGCTGGTGCTGTTGCTATTGTTGTTGTTGTTGTGGTTGTTGCTGCTGCTGCTGCTGCTGCTGGCGTAGTGGCCGATTGTTGGCTGCAGCGGCTGGATTTGAGGCGGCAGAATGCCTAGGGGACTGCATTGACCCGCCACGCCCACGCCCACGCCCACGCTAATGCCAACGCCCACGCTGGCGCCGGCACTGCTGGGCCCATTGCTGGTGGCCAACACGGCGTTTGAGTGGCTTTGTTGTTGCTGTTGTTGTTGTTGTTGCTGATGTTGCTGATGTTGCTGATGTTGCTGATGATGATGTTGGTGTTGTTGTTGCTGTTGTTGTTGTTGGCTTTGGCAGAGACTGTAAGATAAATAAAAAGTTACATGGGAGTTAGATAAAGAAGACAGGAGCATAGCCTAAGCTAGAAACTTGATTCTTTGTGGAAATTGCAGTGGATTAAAATTTAAGTCAATTAAAGTTAGGAAAAGCTTGATTTACTCAGTGACTGATTGGCCGACTGAAGAGCGAAGCCTAGTTCCAATTGTAAAATCTTCAAGTTCAATTTTTTGTGAATAGATAATTATAGATAATCTTTGAAAGGTATGAAAAAATGTATATAAAGCAAGACCAACTCAATTATTGACTCATTGCTTGACTAACAAGGGAAGCACAGATTAAACTACAACTGCCATAAAGTTGATATTTTTGCTAAAATTAGTTTTCTTAATGATTGACTGATTGAAGATTAAACCACAGTTCAAGACATAAGGAATGTTCAATTCTTTATAGAAATTGATTTACTGATAGAAGATTGAAGCATAGCTCGAGCCGTAAGACCTAAACAGCTGAAATGTTCATTTCAATTTGCTTTTCTTCTAAAGGCAAAAGCTGAGCAGTAGGCGCTGGCATATTCCATATGCCAAAACGCAGTATAAATAAATGAAAAAATTTTTTGTTGTATATTTTATAGAAATATCTTGCAAATTCTTTCTGAAAATTAATAATAAAAAATTTTATTAAAAATCTAGTCTTGCATTTAAACCATTTGGCGAGGCGCAACAAGTGCGCGTTCTCAGCATCGGAACATCGGATCATCGGAGACCACCTTACGCTGCCTCTTAGGCGTCTCTTCCATGTTTATCTTAAGCCTTTACCCTTCTTTTCCATTCTATTATAAACACGAAAAGGCTACCATGTTTCATTAATGTATGCCTCTTGCTAATCCTTAAGCCAACCAACGGCTGGAGCTCAAGACCAGTCAAGACCAAAACAGAGAGCCCGAAAGAGAGAAGGCGAGACCTAAACGTTTTGCTCGTTAAGTAAACTCATAAAATAATTTCCAATAATCTTTAAACAGCCATAAAATTAACGGCACGTTGTCGTTGTTATTGTCGTCGTCTGCTTGGAAGGCCCGACACGAAAAAAAAGTCAAGTGTGTCGCCTGCGCGCTCTTCAAAAAATCTTGTCAAGTGTTATAAATATTTTTCTACGCTAAGCAGAAATCCGAAAAAAGAGGAAATCATTTGAAAGGCCTGCGCGCAGGCACTTGAGTGGCCCGTCATACAAATAATGCCCAATTCCCATTCCCATTCCAATTCCAATTCCAATGCCCATTCCAGTTCCCTTTCCCAAACCCATTCCAATGGCAGCATGTGCGTGCAACAAAAGTCCCGCTTAGGCGTTAGCATGTGTGTCACAAATGTTGCCTCTGCTTCGGCTTCGCCTTCGCCTTCGCCTTCGCCTTCGCCTTCGCCTTTGCCTTTGCCTCCGACTACAGCTTCTTCTTCAACTGCAGCACAACAATTGCCAAACAAATTAAGTAGACTAATTCCGAGAGAGAGAGAGAGAGAGAGAGAGACGAGCTCAATAAAAACAAAACTCCAATAGAGAAACAAATCAAATAAATCAAATTGAAAGCAATGAAAAATGTGAAATCATTTAAATAATCTTACAATTTCTGTTTTGCGTTGGTAATCCAATCCTTTTCCCTTCTGCAATTAAATCAAGTTGCCTGGACGCCTACGTTAAGTAAGCAGAACAAACAAACTTCCCCCATAAATGTTGCTTGTCTGCGCATGATTTATTCAATTTTAAACTATTTCATTCATATATAAGATTTTTAGAAATTTCAAGAATCTTTAAAGAAATGTTTTAGAAATTGATTTGATTTAAGCAAGTTTCGATTGACTAATTATGACAAAATAATAGTTCTTAATTGAAATATTTATTTGATTAAAGTTTATGAATTTTGGAGAATTTGTAATTGAAATATTTATTTGATAATATAAAAAAATATACATTTGCATTATTTTTAAATATTTAATTAAGCTAGAAATATAAATCAACTAGAGAAATTCCTTAGTTAAAAAAATATAAAAAGTCAACGTTGACTCTTTCCTGCTGCTAAAGATCCCCAACGGTCTCACAATTATTTTCTCTAATTCATAAATCCATTATAAAATGCCTGTGCCTAGAAATGAGGCATTGGATTACATAAGACTTGGTGGCTTTAAATGGAGGTTTTCATATTTTCCCCTTTTTGGAGAAAATGTTTTCTCTCGTCGTCATTTTTCATATTTTATGCGCTCCCATCAAATTTGTCGTAATTTGTCCAATAATTTTTCCAACTAGATAGGTAAAATGAAGTGCCCAATTTCCTTGAGAATTTGACACCCAAAAACTTGGAGCATTCCAAAATGGGGGCGACTCAAGATGAGGGGAGAGCAGAGCAACGTCGCGTGCGCAGCATCCAAAATATTTTATTTATTATTATACAAAATATTTTGAATTTGAAGTTTTTTCTTTTGTTTCTTGCATAAATGAGCAAATGGAAGATGTGGTTAAGCAGTTGCCACCACTTGCTGGCACTTTCAACAAAAGGAGCTGCATTTAATAGGCCTTAAAAGCAGCCAGCTAAGCCGCCTTAAGCCCCTTAAGTAGTTGGGCATGGTCCGCTCGCTCTCGCCCCCTTTTGCTGCCAGCCAAGTGTTAAGTACTCTGACACTCTCTCTCTCTCTCTCTCTCTCTCTCTCTCTTTCATATATATACATATATTTATATATATTTCTCGATTCAGGCATGCGAGAAATTCCTTGAATTCTTGCCCAGTTTTCGAACGAGGCATGTGCATAAGGGCGATCCTAAAGATCTTAAGGGTCACAGGCAAAATGCAAAGCAATTGAAACTTGTCGCATTTTGTGGACACTTGTTGAGCGGCAAGTGTGAAGAGAGCTCTTGGACAAAGCATGGCAGATAACTGTTACAAATTGTCTACGCTTACAGCTGCAACAAGTGTTTTCAGCATATGCCTTAACTATGGCAGGTACTAAATGGATCTCATCTTGGACTAATGCCAAAGCCACATGTAATTTAGTTTGAATAAATCTTTTCTTGAGCCATAGCGCGTTACTTACAAACGAAATTCAAGTGGGACATTAGAATTAACATTTTCAATAAATATGCAAAGTATTTATATTAGATTATATTTAAACAGTAAAGAATTAAGTATAAGAAATAGTTAAAAAAGTTTTATGTTCAAAAGTTCTCGCTCTGAGTTACCCTCTCGATTGGCACAACTTGAAATCATAACTAAAAGAGTTTTCCAGCTATATTCGCTGTTGACCTACCGATATTATTCGAGTAGCCTTAACTCAATTGAATCAAAGTTAAGATACTTTATATTCGCAATTTGTTCTTAACGTAGTCCTGCTGTCTGCTACTATATTCATGTCATTTAGAACCTTTCACCGCTGTCAATGTCCGACCAGCTGCATTATTCAAACGAAAATTAATTGTAATTTCACAAAGTTTGTGCTAAACGCTAGCAACCAATAAAAGTTGTCGTCATGTCCGATACGATATGCATATGTATGTATATAGTCAATTTAGACAATTAGCAGAGCTGGCGATGCAGTAACATCTACACAAATGCGACGACAATTCGTTTCTCCTTATGTTCAAACTACGATCAAGCCGATGCGCTGTGAGAGAAACACGTATCTTAAGAATAGAGAGAAATCGGAACGAATAACCGCAATCTATTTACACATACAAATCACTTACAAAGCTAATCCATTGAACCAGTGAGGCTCACTTCAATTTACTGTTTGCTGTGCCCAAAATTCACTTTATGGCTTGAGTCTTATGCTCCTCATCTATGGTCTTTTATATGAATTAGTCTCTCTTCTCGCTATCTACGGTTAGTCATATGAGTAAATATGAAGGCGTATCGAAATGTTTCTAAAACTTCATAGTAACTTCAATTTAAATAAGTAATTGTCAATTAGATAACTGATTAAATTACTATAAGAATCAAATGATAAAAAAGCTCTAGGAGTCCTTGAAATTGATGAATTGGTAAATACGTTTTTAAAAAAAAAAATAAAGCTAAAATGTTATGAACTTCCACGCTTCACTAAGCAGGTGAAATTGGACACAACTTTCACCGAAGTCTTCAAGTCTGTCTGAATCTAAGACTGTGTCTTACTGCATTAGCTCTTGCTACACTATCAATCATTCAATCACTCAATCAATGATCAGTTCATATACATATATACATTTAAGCTTACCGATTGCGTTCATGTGTATCCGTGTGCTCTGTTTTGGGACGTTTAACCTATAAAGAGAGAGAGAGAAAGAGACAGAAAGATGCAATGAAATAAAATTCATAAAAGACACTTATATACAACAACGGACAAAAGGATTATCTGCACTTGGGTTGGCATTATATTATTATTATATTATTATACAAGAGTCTCGAGCGATTTCGTTGTTGTTTATAAACAATGCCGTTTGCTCCAACACCTCGTCGTTGTGGTGGTTCCGCTGAGGCAGGCATTTTGATCGCCGAAAGCTCACTTTTGCGACGCAATGCAAGCAGGCTTGCCAATAAAAAACAATTTCAAAAAAAAAATAAATAAATTAATAAAATAAAAATAATAAAAAGAAAACAGGGGAAAAAACAGCACATTTTACATAATTTGCATTCAGCATTCGCTGCGTCAGCGAATTTAACGTGCGTGGGAATATTTTTGACCGGGTTTTCGATGGGTTGACAGCGCTGCCAATCTCGGCGCCATTGCCCAATCGCCCAATTGGGGGGCCATGTGACGAACGGGCAACAAATTGCCACGGAGGGTGCGCCCAGCAGGTGGCCCCAAATGGTTCCAGCGAACTAACGATAGAAGCGGCAGAAGTCAAGCTAAGTCGACGAACGAAATGCCCGTTAATTGAGACAGGCCAGGAATAACATTAGCCAAGAGCTGATGACAAGCATCGAAAAGGTGTATTCGTATATAGAATTAAAGATACAATGTAGTCCAAATTAATAGAAGGCTTTAGACCAAAAATAGAAACTGCAGAGATAACCAGTAAAGACATCAAAGGTTTCTATTCCAATGAAGAGGATGAAAATGGACAAAAGAATCAGAGAGAAGTCAAATGAATTCATGATTCACAGAATTAGAATAGGCATCTTAGAGTAGTAAAAGATAAGAATATTATATATAATGATAGGAATAGCAGTAAGATAAGCACTGTTCAAGGTTTAACGCCTAAGGACAGATGGGGAAAAATTCCATGTTGAAAGAAGCAACGAGTAGGAAAAACAGAAAAAAAAGAGCACGCAAAAGCTAAGGCAAGAAAGAAGTTAATTTCTAAGAGGTAAAATAATACCAAACCCTTTAAGCATTACAAGGAGAAGCATTACCAGAAGATTGCACTAAGATACCTGCAAACGTGTACCACAAATTTAAAAGAGGCATAACCAATTAGATAGTACGAACTAAAAGAAAAACTTTTTGAAAAAGAGAATAGTTACAGAAGAAAGCAACTCCCAAGGAACTTCAATAGAATAGTTAACTGCAGAAGCTTTTTGAATGTAATGTGTAACGCCTATAACATGTGCCGATTGGATATAATTTGGGTATAATATTAAGATAATATACGACAGAAGATAACAGACATAAAGAATTTATATTTTTCCCAATGGGCTCTAGAGGAAAATGCCAAGAAATTTGGATTTAATCGAACACTGTCGAGTCATGGTAATTGGTAATTGGTAATTGGGAGACTAGCAATGTAAGGAAATCCAAAGAAAGTCAATAGAAGATTTAATCAAAGTTTTTGAATAAGACAGAAGCAGGATGGAATATAGAGCGGACTTAACTGGGTCAACAAATATAATATAGACAAGGGGAGTGAACGTTTTTCATCATTGAAAAGCTAAAGCAAGAAAAAGCAGAGGGACATGCTAAGGAACTCCATAGAAATTCGGGGAAAAGGAAGTTATTAAGTGAAACGGAAGCCGGATGAGGGGCACCACTAGCTCTGGTCTGATGATGGTTTACCTACAGCAGGCAAAGCTGCTGGAATTTTGACTTTGATGGGGCATTCGTGAGCCGCTTGGCTTTTTTTTGGGAGCAGCTTCCATTGGCCACACAAGAGCACACGCACGCCACTCGCAGTGTCCATCATATTTTGGAGGTTTACTTTTTGCATTTTGGCAAATTTATTTTCAACGGACTTTCAACGGTAGCGTTTAATGACGCGTTCGCGGTGCGGCACAGCTGCATATTGCTTCAAGGGGGGCGGCTGAAGGTATGGATAGGGGTACGGGTAGGGGATGGGCTTGCGTGTTGCACGATGCTGTGTTCTGGCTTTGGTTTTTGGGGGCAGGCAGCAACTGAATCCGAGAGACACGAATGCAAAACCGAATGCAACGCAACCTTTTACTAAACTAATTTATGGCACAAGCTGACAACGTAAACATTAACACAGAGACAAGGAGGCTGCCTGCTCATCACGAGACAGCCAGAGAGATAGGGAGAGGGAGAGAGAGAGAGAGAGACAGAGACAGAGTGTGTGAGCAAGAAAGACAGATAGAGAGGGAGGCAGTTACTATATAAAGACCTGTTTTGAGCATCTTTAACGAAATTCCTGTGATCGTAATCTTTTGTCTCTCTGCTGCTTTAGAAGAAGATTAAAACAGACAAACCACACACACACACACACACACACACACACACACACACACACACAAACATATTCACTCGCACACACACACACAAAAGACAACGAAGACGGCGACAAATTTTTTATTAACTTGCCCGCCTGCAACGCTGGCTTGGACCCGAGCTCTGGCTATGGCTCTGTGGCTCTTTGGCTCGGACTCTACTAAGCCCCTAACCGATAAACATCGAAATAAACAACAAAAATTTGTAGCTCCCTCGCGTTGTTGTCATTTGTATTTTGATTGTTGTTCGTGTTGTTGTTGTTGTTGTTGTTGTTGTTGATATACCCTGTGCTGATTAACAATAGGTGGCGAGAGGGTGCTTAAGCACGTGAGTCACAAATGCGACAGGTGAATAAAACAGTTCTATTAGCTTTATAATAAGTATATATGTTATTATACATGATAATTTGTTATCAGTAATCGATAAGCATCGATTAATAATTTTTATATGGCATTTATTAGTTTTATATTTTGTATTCCTCTTCACAAAGATGTTTCTCTTATAATGCAGGCTCAAGAGTTACTACTTTAGCTTCCATTATAAGAGTTGTCTTCTGATCTTTTGGTTTAATTCTCTTAGAAGAATATATTGAGTCCAAGAATTTGTTTTACAACTGTACAGGGTATTAGCTAGTCGCGCCCTCTTGGCGCTTACAGCAACTCTTACTTGTTTTTATTGCTGTTGTTGCTCTCTGCGTTGTCTGTGGGGCCACGACCTATGCGCCTTAACACTTTGGCACGTTAATTACGTGGGACAATCGACAATCGCCAAGTGTCAATCGCTGCGGCCATAATCAATATTTTGACTGCTTGCTCAGTGGTTGAGTGGCTGAGTGGTTGAGTGGCTCAGATGGATCTGAGGGGGATTCTTTCTTTCTTTCTCGCTTTCTTGCTGGTGGCACATAAATTACATGCAGCGCATTGTCGCAGTTGAATTATGGCGTGTTAATTTTTACGATTACGGCTTAAACTTAATTAAAATGTGATTAATGTCGCCAAACACGTTTTGGCCTTTTGCTTCATCATTTTTTTGTTTCTGTTGTCGTTTTTGTTTGTTTCTTTCTTTTTTATTTTTCGTGTATGGGCCAAGCTCCTTAAATTGTCATAAACCCAGAAAGAGAAAAAGGCACCAGCTCCAGCATCAACTGGTCGATTGGTCAACTGTTCAAGCTGCTCAACTCCCTCAGTGCCGTAATTTATGCTCTATTAATATTTCGTCTTAAAGCCCGTTTGCCCCACTCATTGGCCCCAGCGGTTCGTGACGCTGCGACTGAAATTCTTGGGCCCAATGTCTCGCCTGCCTATTGCTCGACTTTGTTTTAGCCAAGTGCGCAGAGTCACCCATAAAAAAAACTTGTCGACTTTTGTGGCTAGTCTGTGGCTCTATTAAATCTGGCAAACAAGTCGAGGAGACTTGGACAGCTGGAGCCGAAACTCTGGCCCAGCCGAAGGAAGATTGGAGCTTTCTTATACTGCCTTGCAGTACGTTCCTTGAAAGTTACTAAAATTTTCGGGACTAATTGACTCAATCAAGGGAACAATCATGGGCGCTGAATGAAGATTCAAATTACTTTAAATTAAATAAAAATTAAATTTTAATTATAGGGTATGGAATATTGATTATAAACTATGGAGCCCATATTATGTGTATTATGAAATTTGTATTACAAGCTATCCCATAACAAACTATTACCCATAATTTGAGGTGAGATTTGAGGTGAGATTTTTCGTGCTTTTCCGAAGGAGACTTTTCTTAATATGATTGAATACAATTACAATCAATAAATTAGTTAAAGCCTTAAGCTCGATGCCTATTTGAAGACTTTCTAATATCTATGTAAGCGACTTTAAATATCGAAATGGAAATGTTCCTAATGAACACTTTGTCTGCATTAAAATTTCCTTAACAGAGGAAACATTGCATACTATAAATTGTTGGGCCCCGAATTTCTTTGTTTGGATAATTTGTTTAGATAATCCTTTTTGTAGTGCACATTTTAAAATGGAACTAGCGATGGAACTATAATGGAATTACTTCGGTAATCATACGTAACATGGATGAGACTTCGTGGATCAATGTAATGTGCACAAATCCCATCTATATTGGAGTTATTAGATCAGTGCTACTATAGACTCTGCTTTTGTACTAATGAAACACGAAAACACAATCGACTGAAACGTTTCATTAGTACCACAGAATTAATTTTTATATTTATTATTATATTATTATTTACAAAAATTTACTCTATTTTTTATATTTATTACTTATACCATACTTTATTTATATTAACGCTGGGCCTTGGTTAGAGGTTATCCCATCCTTTTGCCTTTTCCTATATTAATCTAGAGTAGGTCTGATCTGAACTTGTTCTCGAAAATTCTAAGTACTTAGTATAAGCACAAATATAATTGAAGCACTCAGTATTATGATAAGTCCTCTGCTCTTCTAAGCAAAGACGTTTCCTATGCTCTCCAGTAGATTCCTCCACAACTGTTGAGTCTACCTAATATTTTGTAGATTATGTTGATCAAGAAATAAGTTTTCTTTTGTTCTGTGGCTTAAATAATTGTTATCCTAACATCCTTAGTTTAAATCAAATCAGCTTCCAGTAGGTTCGACTACAAACTGAACCAAACTTTACAAAGACTTTGTCACAACTGTCTCCAAAACATGGAGAAGCCCCACAGATAAACCACAATAGCAACAATAAAGTTAACCGACGGAAAAGCCGCAGACTCGACGTAAAAGTTGCAAGATTTTTAAAGAGCTTAGAGTTTGGGCTAAAGAAACTAACCGTTAGCCGCAGCAGTTTTAAAGCTTCTCTTGTGTTTCGCATGATTTGCTTTAGACTATAATTATTTTTATTATTATTTGTTTTATTGATTACCTTTGGCTCAATCATTTTATCAATTAATCCGCAACGGGGCGCTGCATAGTTATATGGCATTAGGGTGACCATTTTGCGAGGATTTCTGCACAACTATTTGGCAAGTGCTGAACTTTTATTACTCGTTTTATTTAGTCTGTTTTGAAATTTAATGCGTTGTCATTTGATAAGCGCAAGTCACGCACACTCACACTCGCACACGTACACATACACATACACACACGCGCGTATTGTATGGAAGATATTTTTCTTTTGATATTAATATATATGTATGTATTCTTCCGCTCGGCGTGCCTTGTTGCGTACGCCTTGAGTGGCTCGAGTGAACTGAACTAAGCAACGGCTAGGCGACTGTTCGAGTGAACTTCAAGAGTTCGGTTTTTTCGATTCTGAGTGAAAATCTCGGCAATGGGCGAGTGAGTGAGAGGGAGAGAGAAAGCGAGTGCGAGCGCGAGCGCGCGCACGACGCTCGAAACGAGTTTTTGAGCGTGTGCAACAGAGCGGTGCGAAATGCGACACGACCACTATGCCATCTCGCTCACACGCTTTGCAATGGTGCGCGCACCTTTGGGCCCCGCCCAGCTAAGCAGACGGGGTGGTTCGTACCCATCTATCTATTTTATTTCTATTCAGAAATATTGTTAGCTCAAAAAAAAAAAAAAAAAAAAAACGAGGAGAAGAATGAGAGTGCAAAAAAAATGCTAATGTCAATCAAATACGTTTTTTCGGCATTTAAAAAAATTAATTAATGCGCATTAATTAATCAAATAATTTGAAATTAAATCATAAAAGTCTGCCCAGTTACACGGATCTAAATGGCATGCCCAGGTCCACGCATATGTTAATACATATGTTATTTAGTTCATAAACAAGCTGATTAGCGTAATTGGATCACATAGTATCTGTCTATCTATATATCGAACATATTTGTAGGCCACATCACAATAGAAATCTGCATGTAAATTATATTGTTTATTTGATGAATCAGTCCAAATATTTTTATGCGGGTGCTTAACTATTCCACTTTAAATCTGGGGCATTGTAAGTTGTCGAAATTTGCTAATTTTGATGGCAATCAAACACGTGATTCCAATTAATTTATATGTTTTATAAAACTCGTAAATTTACAACGCTCAAAAAGAAATCTAAAACTCTGGAAAATTGCAGATTTATATATTGAAGAAAGTAGATCTGAACAGTCTTTGATTTGTTTTTTTTTAAATTAGATTTAAAAAAAAAAAAAACATTAATAAATATTTTTTGTGTATTTGGCGATATATTTCAAAAATATATATGCTCCATAAGCTCTATGACAAAAGTTAGATAGGGTTTATAAACGAATATCACTTGCTGAATTCTATATTTTCTTTCAGTATAATTTTTTTATAAAGTTTCAATTTGGTATTTAATATGGAAAACTTTTAATGCACTTCAATTTGTATGGCTTTTTCAGTTTTTATTGAGCAACTTCGTCTTGGCTGTGTTTGGTCGAGGTATATTTACTGGTAGCGTAACTTGTGATAGTAAAACTTTACTTCGTTCTTATAAAGGATCTCTATTATCTTATATGTTATACAAAATTTAACAATAATAATATTGGCATTAATAATAATTTTTTTTTAACTAACCTCTCAAATTTTATTGCTAAATTTATGGTAAGTCAAAGATATATAAAAAATATTTAATAACAAAACTCTGTGTGTTCGCATGAGTTCGTCTGATGTCACACCAAGCAATATAAGAATCTACCATGAACTATAGGTATATAAAAAACAACCAGAGCATAAAACAATACATGATATCAACATTAGCCAATTCAATTATAAAATATCTAATACGGAGTAAAGTAAGTCCAAGTGTAAGTCGAATACTCTCATATCCAATATGGAATAATGTAAGCCAAGTAAAAGGCAAATGTTATTTACACACCTTTGCAAATTCTGTGTAATTTAATAATCTATTTATAAATAAATCAAGTTTATATATCACAATTCCTCTGAATTGGCCAGGTGTTGCAGTTGCATGCGTACTTTTCCTTTAAATTAAATACCCTTTGCTATATTATATTGTTTGCCTCTTACTTTTCCATAAATAAACTTTTTTTTTGTAATCTGCTTGGAACAGCTGATGGAAAGTGCTTCTAAAACCAAACACTCATAACCATTTTGTAAACCATTTTATTTATTTAACGCTTAATTTTGTGAAAACGTCTAAGTAAACTTTCGAGCGTTGGGGCGGCTCTGTCTTATCGGCCATATGGAATTACACGTAAACAAAGCAGGCTCATAATAATAATAGCAGCAACAACAACACGAGACAATAAATAAAATCAGAGAACTCACACACACACATAGACCAATCGATTCATATGCCCTGGAATTCTAACTAATAAAGCCCTCCCCTCTCTCTCTCTCCCTCTCTGTTTCTTGCTGCTGGACTCCCACACAGACGCCAGACGCCAGACGCCACCTGCCAAAACAAAACACAACAGAGCGCGTGTATATTTGTATGTATGTATGTGTGTGTGTGTGTGTGTGTGTGTGTGTGTGCGTGTGCACTGCCTATCAGGTAATTTAATCAGGCACACAAAACTAATAAAATATATTTATTGCATAATTATTGATTATTTTTGAATAAATAGTTCGAATGCCGAATGAAAGACAAAGCTGTTAAAAGTCTATAAAAGGGTTCAAACTACATTCACTTTGCGAAGTTTGAACTCTCTAAAGTGAACTCTCTTTGTGAGCATTGCGCTGATCAGACATTTATAAAATATAGTTGATATAATGGGATATAATAGCTTTTTTCTTAGTCTGATTCAATATACATTTTGTAACATGAAACATGAAATAGTTTTATTATGAAATTATCTGTATATTATAATATATTATATTGTATGATATAAATATTTTTATTATTTATATAACATGATTTATTGTTTAATAAAATTCCCAATACTAGCAAAATACTATAATATTATATAAAAGCTTTATGTTTTAATCATATATAAAAAATATTATACCTTTATGAACATACATATAATCATATTGTTAAAGCCTTGCTCAGTTATAGCTAGATGATTTTTTCTTTTACATATTTCACTTCGCTCTTTTTTCCGACATAAATGTATTTATGATATACCCGCCATCATCCGTATACTGTATAAAAGTCTCGAAGTACCAAATCCGTATAGATATCATATGGATAGTTGCTTCAGTTAAGACTCGAATAGCATAATTTAGTTTGCTGTATATGGTACATACACTATAGATACACTATATACTATATGATATTGTACGTATAGATAGATACCATATACTATAGCTGAGTTATTCACACAGCAGGTAGCTGCACAGACTGTATATAGAGCCTCTTTAGTTGAGATATAAATATTTCATAATTTCATTGCAATTTGTTTAACAAGTCGCATTAATCAGCTATTTATTGATAAATATCTATCTAGCTGTCTCTGTCATTTCTGAATAATTTTTGTTTTGAATGAACTGCATTTGCTTGTCTGGCATATTTCGTAATTTATTCAGTGTTTAAAATATGTTAACGGCTAGAATATAGCGAACTTTACACTTCGTGCAGACATGTTGCATTCCACAGGGCTCCTTTTGGCTATCCGGCTCGACTCGGCTCGGCTATTCTATTTTATGTGCATTTTGTGGTTAGTGCAATTTGTATTGTGAAGCGCATGCCTCAGCGGTTTTTTCTCTGAAATTAGCATAGAATAGTGTAGGAAGTTTGTGAGTCGAGGAGTCGAAGAGTGGAGCAGTGGAGGGGTGAGGATCGTGTGGCACGATGGCTATATCAGCTTTAAAAATGCCTTTTCGAATCAGACCTTTGGCATGCGCTGACAGCGACATTTGAAGAAAGCCCCTCCGCTCGCTCGCCACTCTCGTCGATAATCGGGTATCAGCAAAATAAGTCTTGACCCAATTGTAGGCCAAAACTTGGCTTGCCATGACGCATCGCCAATGTTCTTCGCGAGTGTCGCGCTAACACGACAAGCAACAAACAAACAACGACAAATGACAACGAACCGCAACAACAACAACGAGCAATTGGCTGTGTTTTTAGTCTGGCTGAGAGCTTATCTAGATGCTGGAGCCAAGCCAAACTTCAGATCAAGTTGTAAAAATGCGTTGAACAACGCCTTGGGTGCGAGTGAAAAGAACGGGAGAGTAAGAGAGAGAGAGAGAGAGAGAGAGAGAGAGAGCGAGAGGTGTGCAGCTCAGGTGTTGAACCCGCTTGAACGCTGCAAAATGGCGCCCAACTCGAAGACTGAGGCACCTCTGCCTGGCTGCATTAAATTAATACAGCACCGGGGAGGTCCAGCCCGATCAAAACTGAACGTAAATCTTAAACACTTTGTGCTGCCTGCCCAGCCTGCCCCTGGCTGCCCCGACTGCCCCGACTGCCTCGCCTGCCTGCATGCCTTCCTCGCCTGCTCTCGAGCGCACGATCAGCACGTTCACAACGGACGGCGAACGAGTAGTCCCCAACTCCAAGTCCAGCTCCGAACAAATGTGCGCGACTCAGCAAACATGCAAGAGAGGCAGCGACCGGCTACAGCTTCCACAGCAAAGAAAAGAAGAAGCAAAAATATCTGCAAATGCAGCGAAATTGTAAATTGTGCGCAGATTTGTTTACAGACAGCCAGAAAGCACTTGGTTCGACTCTCGCTGGCTGATGATCGCGCGTAGATATAATTGACGACATGTTGTCTCACGATCGTGCTAAACCGATTAAGGCATATTTAATGCCCAACTCGAATCGATTCGAATCGAGTCGACTTGAGTCGAGTCAGCAAACGAGTTACTAAAAATAAACCCAGCGGCTCATCGTTGGGTTAAAAGTGCGCTACGTTCGACGAAGTGTGTCATGCACTTCCGCTAACAACAACAATAACAACAGCAATAGCAACAATAGCAACAACAACCCAAACAAATTGCAATATTTTGTTTGCACAATTTCTCATGGAAATCGAATTTGTTAACTGCAATCGCCTAATTGGCTAATTCCTGAACGTTTCTCATGCCAAAAAGAAAAGCCAAAAGAAAACACAAACTGATTTTCATAAACGTTTGCATATTAGAGCAATGGAAATATGTTTGCATTTATAATTAGCAATCAAATTTCTTTATAAATAAACTGATATTCCATTAAAAATCAACGAATTGCACGAGATTGAGTTCAATACAAATATTTTAAATAAATAGAAAAAGATTTTTTTTACACAAGATACAGTAGAAAGAACAATGCAGAATATAGAAGATTCAAAAATTTTTAAATAAAATTTAATCAAATTTATTTCACATCTCCAATTCGCTGATCTAGTACATTACGATATTACTCATAATTATTGGACTGTTTACTCTTAGGAAGTTATATGTACATAGAAAGGTCAAGCTATTGTTCGTAAAAATCAAGTTTGACGTAAATATATTCAATAGTAAAATAACTTCATCGAATTACAAAAGATTTGATTTGATTAAAAACAAAAATGAATGTGTTATATAGCCCTACAGTTACAAAATAATTCGAAGTCTAATCAATAAAACTTTCAAACTGTGACTCTAATATAACTTAAGAGAAATAACACAGATATTAATATAAATCATATACATATTATATTTCAAATGGGCATTTGAGTTGCTCCCCATTCTGAAGTGGTTATAAAAACAAAAGAGGGTTTTCTATCGATGTACAACTTACTCGTAATACTCATTAATTTTACGGAGCTGCAGTTGCGTCTTTGATATATTTAAGAGAAGAAAAGAAAGCTATTTTTGTTGTATGATTTCAAAGCATAAACTCGTATAACCTAATATGCTATAAAATCACATCTTGTGGCTGCTGAACTTGGAAGTGTATAAGTCGTAAAAAAGTTTTTATGTGCCAGTAGTTTTTTTATGAATCAAATGGAAGTGAAACAATGACTTGGACTATTTGCGCGGACCCTCTGAGACGTACCGAAAATAAACCGTGCCATAAATTGCATTTTGCGCTTTATCAGAGAGAACGGGCCCCCATAGAAGGGGCTCGGGCTAGCGGCGAGATGAGATTCTCACTTGTGATTCTCTCTGGAATGAATGACCACCGGAGTTGCCTTTGGAACGCCTCGTTTATGTTTTCATTCCGCTGAAAATTATGCGGAACCCGTGTTTGTGTTTGAGGCACGCGCCAATTGGCAATTGCAACAGCTACGGCGGGGGGGGGCAAAGCAAAGAGAGAGCGTTTGAGAGCTGAAGTGGCAGGAGGAAGTAGTAGAGAGCGTAAAGAAGAGTTGCATTGCCATGGTGACCTCAGCAAAACACAAACATTGGTCAGGAATTTTCATTAAAAGCCGCCACGGACAGAGCAGCCACCCGGCTGCCCAGTTGCCCGGACAACCTGCCACCCACGTAGAGCCTGAGAAAACGAGAGCCATAGAGCTGGAGATCTCGGCAGCGAAGTGTGTCAGCTGTCACTTGGCATAGGCATCAAAACCGATGAGCACGCCCGCCGCATAATGCCAAAGCCCACCCAAGGGGGAAGATGAACCAAGCAGGTTGCTATACTCTGCATGAAAGTTGCAAAGCGGGTAGCTTAGCAGTTAAGTTGGTGATAATAGAGAGAGAGAGTATGAAATCAGTCAATAGTAATACAGCAAATAATTGAGTCGTATGAACTTGAAGTCCCACTTCGGTGTCTATATACGTTATGGCTTATTTCAGCTAAAAAATTTATCAATAGTAAATAATAATAATTAACTTAACCAATTTTAAGTAACATAGAATCAAGGCATCTCTAATTTATTATGAATTGAACTTTGAAATAGTGGGCGAATACGCAAAACTTTTAATTAAATATTTAAGAAACAATATCAAAACCAGGAATTTAGATTGTAACTGTTGTAACCAATAGTTTCCGTAGCTTCATGACTCAATAAATAATATAGGTTTATTCCTGATTATATAAGAATAATATGATTGTTAATAAAAGATTTGTTAACATCTAACATATAACAAGAATTTGAGCATATTTACAAATTATATATGGATATAAGTACCAAATAGTTCCAATGGGAAGTCAATTTATATTAACTACTGAATTACAGGGTATTTGCCATGTCTGGCTACATATCCATGGCATATTGAGCGTGCGGCTTGTTTTACCTGTGGGAACGACTCTCTAATTAATTTAATTATGCGCTCTCGACTTGCGCGTGTCAAACACGCAGCAACAGCTACAGCAACAGCAACAACAACAACAACAACAGCAGCAGCAAATTAAATAGTCACGCCTGGGCGAGCGGCTCTAATCAAATGCAGCCCTGCGCGTGAACACTGTACAGTGAGCACCAGCACAGGCGCCACCGCCCGCAAGTAGGCAGCATATGTTTTCACTCGCTGCTGCTTTCGTCGTCGTTGTTGTTGTTGCTTTTAAGCTGTTGCCAGGCCTATGAAATTTAATTTGCCAACACACACACTGAAAAAAAAACACACACAGCAGAGTAAAACAACCCCTCGACGCGACGCGTTGCGACTCGTTGCGAGCATCGCTGACAAATTGAATTTGTAAAGTTGCCCAGTTACAACAACAAATCATTTTTTGTGGACCCAGTGAAGAAGGGTCCATGGTCCAGGGTCCAGGGTCCAGGGTCCAGAGTCTGTCATCCCAGGGGGTATTTTGCGGATGCTGTGTGGTAATCCTAGCCATGTTACGCTCTGACTTTCGCGAAAGTAAAGTGAAATTGTAGCCGAACATTGGCTGGGGAGGGGGCGGTGGGGCGTGTCAGATCACAAACAGCCTACGACACAAACAACGCTCAACACTCAAAACTCAACACTCCACACACACAATTATTAACACTTATTAATGTTGAGGTTTTTATATAGATGGCACCCCTGGGCTTCAATTAAAGTCGAAGTGCCAACAGCTGCTGCAATCGCACTTCAGCCCCTGTTGGGCCAGCGGCGCACTCTCATGGGGCGGGGTAGCTTTAAGTAGTCATTAAGATTGACTGCGATAAGATTTGTATACACAGATATTTTACTATAAGTTGTGTTCTATTGTTAACAAGTTTGCTTGAACTGTTCATAAAAAGGAACTACTGAACTATTATAGTAAGCAATGAACAATGTTAGTTCCGTTCAGTTAGCTAATCAGTCATGAATGGTTCGTTTTCTGCAATCGCTCATGATCAAGTTGTTCTATTGACTTGTTCAACTGATTATGAACGAGTCGTTCGAACGAGTCGTATCGAACGACTTGACAACTTTACAATACAAGACAATCCTGATTGACTATGATCTGTTGAACTAATTGAACTAGTAGAATTTAATTATTTGATTTTGAAAGAAATTATAGCCATGAAAAGAGAATTTTTCGATATTTAAGAGTTTATATTCCATTTTGTTGAAGGATCGCAAAGCGAACAAAATGTGAAACTAAAAAATGTTTTACATTTTTAAGCCAACTCAGTCTGCTTGTTCCATAGGACTCTACGGCATCGATGGTTGGCGACAGTTAAACTACCATATTCAATGACTTCAATTTAAAGTGTGCAATGCGGCACAAAGTTCTAAGAAGTAATGATATATGTTATTTATCAAGTCGAAAATTAAATTCCTCCGTTTTTTATTGCCGAGCTCACAGCCGGCACTCAATCGTAATCTGGTTGAACGCGCCCGTCAACCCCTCGCGGGTGCGCGCCCGTTTTCCCGACAAGCTATTGACAGCTATTGTCCTCTAATTAAACAACAAAGTTGACCTATTCTCAAGATGTCACGGTCAAGGTTCAATGCGCCAACATTTCTGCTTATTTTTTTGCGTAAAAAATCAATGTTTGTCCCAAATTATTACACGAAATCGGATTCTTTGTTTGCTAATTAAAAATGTTATTGACGAGATGGTGAGCAACCCTTGGACATGGCTTATAACCTATCATAAAGCATTCGCTCGCAAATCTTAACCCTTTATAAGGAGTGAGAGCATAATCAGAGAAATCTGGGAAGTATTTTCTTGAAAATCGGTAACATTTTTTCTATTTATAAATGGGAAAGAAATAACTGAATACGAAGCGAAAAGGAAATTGCAGTCTTGCAGCTATGCAATCAACTAAACAATGAGCATGAATATTCAAACAGCGCTAGGTTCATGGGATCTAATAGAAAAAAAGAGCGGTTTCTGCCTATATATATTTTAGAATATACCAAAATAAAACATGTCAAGAACAATTAGGTATGGGAAATGGAATATTAAAAACTTCGAAGATGAAAAATGAAAGTGATTTTCAATAAATCTAATAGCTGTGGTGAATTGTAGTTAGATCTCATGAAAAAACTTTTTAAGAAATTTATATCATCTATAGAAGAATAAGCTAGATAAAAAGGCGTAAATTTTGAGATTGGTGATGATCGAATCGGGAGCTGCTTGAAATAGCTACACAAACAACCTGCCCGCATTTTGAGTGTTAAGCCTATTTCAAATCATCATCAGATCTCATTTTTGCAATCATTCAAGAAGTTTTAGAGATAGAGTTCTAAAAATTGGAAATTTAGTTACTGCGGTACTAGTAACTTGTGGAATACTAAACATATTTTCTGCTACGGCATATAATACTTGAAAAGCAGCAATCTTAGTGAGCACTGACTGTATAAACTGCTAGAGCTATAGCAACTCTCTGAGAGAGCTCTATCTACATAGGACTTACAGCTACTGTTAAAGATCTTCAAAGATTAGAGCTAGTGTATTCACTTAAAGTACATTCCATGGATACACCTGGCATAGCTAATAGATAGATTGTTTACTTCTGTTGTTCGTTCAATTCGTCACATGTGATTCTTTTTATTGAATGCAAACTGTAGCACAAACTGTGCCAACTCGAATTGGCAATCTAATACCACAAATGGTCGTCGTCGCCACTATCAATTACGCGACTCTCGAGGCAACCCTAACGCTTCGTTGGATCGGTTTCAGCACAGACCTTGGCCACATTAACTCGGGCTGTGCCGCAAGAATACACTATATATAAATATATGTATATATTGAAACATGTATGTGTGTATATAAATAGGTATAATATAGAAATAGAAATAGTTGATTATTTCCGTTAGACTTAATTACTTAAATCGCAAGGCCGTTGTTGGGCCATCGCATATCCCATTACAAATATGCCAAAAAAAGGGAGAAGATCCGCCAACAAGTGGGTGTGCTCGACCGAGAGATATGCTGTATGCAAAGAATTTACAAATAATAATAAATTTCCTAAACTTGTCATGATTTCAATCAGAAAAGCAATATAATACGATTAGTGCTTACTAAAATAAGTAGGACAGTCAGGAGTGATCATACAGATAAACTATGTGGGAGTAGATAATACCTTCATCGATAATTATCAATATTAGGAAAATAAGGGAATACAGTCCCAAAATTAAAATCATCTTTCAAAAATATGCAAATACTTCTGCAGCTTAGATTGGGAAGTGTTACAATCCTAAATACAAAGGATTACTCACATACCCATTTTAGCAATGTACAGGGTATTCAATGGCCATAGCTCTACTGCTACTGACAAGCACAAATTTTCCAAGCCAGGCTAAGTTTTTGCCGCATGAACAGGTGCGCAGATTTCATATATAACATATATATATATATATATTTGCCTTTTTTAGATATTTAGGGAGCGATCGAAGAACTATCGTATTTCGCTTGTTCAGCCTCCGCGCCAATCAATGGGCAGCAAAATGTGAATGCTGTAAATAATTTGTTGTTGCTGTTGGCATTTTGGCTGCCAATTGTGCGGCTCGCGATGCAGTTTTTCCGTTTCCCAGGGCAAAGCCTCGAAGGAAAAATGTGCAGCACGAAATTTGATATTTTATGCGGAGTGTCCGGAAAAACGACGTTAGGGGCAGGCAGTCGGCCATTTCGTGGTAAAAATTATTATGAAAAATAGAAAGAAAAAAAAGAAATAGAATTTAAGATAAACTGTCACGACTGCTAACGAGCAATGCGATCGCAGGCAAGTCAAAGGTCGCACGCTGATTGCCGACAAATTTGTCTCGAAAAACTTGCGAGCCGCTTAATTGCAAGCAGGAGCAGCAGCAGCAGTTGTGGAGGGAGCTAAGGAGGGAGAATCGGTGGTAGGGCGGAAGGGTTGCATGCCGCTCCACTCGAGCACCAGCTGGCCTGACAGGCTGTCTGCGCCTTTTGACTGACATCAGCCACACCTAAGTAAACCAAAAGATAACTCAACTTCTTCGTGCTTCACTGCAGTAAGTAGTTCAGACATTAGTTCAATTGAACTTATCTTTGATACAGAGAGAATGAGAAACATCCAGTAGTTGCTAATTCCAAATTTGTATTTATTTTACTCTAGTATACACTCATCTCTTTATCAGACTCTTTACCGTAGATTAAAAGGCGTTTCTTACTAGTTCAGGTCTTTTCAACTCGCATCATCTTTCATCAGCTCTATCTCTTTTTATCCATAAAATGTTCCATAATTCAGTTGGGTCTTCAATTCGAATCATAGAATCATAGCATATTACTTCCAATAACAACTCCTATGATTCACTATCATTTAGTAGTTCACTTACTTGACTAATCTAACTCAGCGGAACGCCTAAGGCTCCACACTAAAAGAACTATTGAACTGGTTCCCTGAACTGATCACTGAAACTCTACCTGATTGAACCGGAAATGAGGCATAAATGTCGAACGCGTTTTGTTTTCACAATCTGCTCTCCACTTGACCTCGTTGCCCTGCGCCGCGACAATGTCGAGCAAAATCAAAGTGCCGAACCGCAAAGACACCATTATACGGGATAGATATGGGGGCAAATGGGGTAGATATACCCCTTGGCCGGGTGGCATGCGCATGTCAAATTCCTGACTTGGCAACAAAATGTTTTACATCAATTGCGAGCAAAGTGCCGCACAATGTTTTCCAAGAATGCAACTGGAATTATATATACCCAACAGCCATCGTCATCAGCTCCACCATCATCATCATTATTATCATCATCAGCCCCTTCATGATCATCATCATCATCAAGCCAACTGTCAAATAATTATGACAAGTTCATTTCGTCGTACTTTCGCTCATTTGTTTAGTTCCCATTTTATAAGTATATATGTATATTCTCGTATATATAGTTTTTTCTGTTGTTCCGCTTTAACGAGAATCGCTGTAAGCGGAGAGCCAGCCCCCAACCCCAATGTTCGATACCCCACACCTCTCTGTTCCCTAGTCCAGCCCCTTCGCTTACCAAGCACCAATTATCGGTACGTTGTAAATATGCGCGCTTTTGATGTGACAGTTGCGTATCGCGGCGTGTCGATCAAAATCTATAGATGCGTTCCTTGTGGACAACTACATATTGTTCTCTTACTACATAGACTATATATAATGGACAGGTATATATGTATGTAGATATATGTACCTGAGTACCACAATAAACGTTTTAGATAACAAAAGTTATTAAAGCAATTAATAGTTCAACTCGAACTATGTGAACCTTGAGATCATCTGATAGTTTGGAAAAGAAATTTTTATTTCTATTAGAAGTTACTAAGCTCTAGTTTACAAATGTTCAACATTACAGTAGCAATTTTGAAAGCATAAATAGTTGTTAGTTCTTAGGAGAAGATAACTCCGCTATGGAAGTCTTACCAGGGGGTTCGAATGAGTTCCAAATTTCAAGTTTGATAGACGAACAGAGAGCAGGACGGACATTACAAAGAACCTGTATACTCCTTCACTTCGCGGATGAATATAAAAAGATCCTCCTAATTTATAACAATTATTGTCGTAAAAAAATATATAATTTTTCAAATATGGCCAAATACATTAAAATTGACGGCCGAAATAGAGGAGTTCAGTTATGAGCCAATGATAACACTTGTTGATCGTAGCTCTTATACTATGAACAAAATGTTAACCCATATATAGAGGAAATCAATGTGAAAAATTTTGGGGTTCAGTACAGCTTTATCTTTACACATTTCAAGTTAAAGCTCAAGTTAAAGCTCAAAAGTTCAAATAGTTGCATTTTATTTACTTTACTTTTCAGTTTGCGAACGAGTAAAAAGACCAAAATATTCGACTAAAATTGGGACACCCAAAAAACTACTTTACACTACATAATTATTTGGAAGTCCATAAACTGTAATACTGAAATACTTTTTTATTTCAAACAAAATCTTAGCCAATTTTCATTCTACTCTAGGTTTCATCACTGAAATACAAACCGCAACTTTCGTGTCGTACTTCTCAATATAAGATGCGGTCACTCAGTTCTTCGCTTCAGTAATCCTAAAACACTCAGCAAAAACTTTCATCAATGAAATGCCCATTAGTGTCTGGTCTAAGTTTTGCGTCAATTGACACTTTCAGTCAGATTTATTTGGATCTATTTGGGCGAAAAGTATATAAAAATAGCGACCGTTGCAGCTATCTATAGATCGCAAAGGTACAGCTCAAAATATGCTGTCGAATGTGACAATTGATTTTGTGCAGACTCCCGACACGACTTGTCTAATGGTCTATTCCATTTTCGATTTGGTCTATTTTCGGTGCTGTCTGTTAAATTTAGAAAAACTACCGGATGAGTCAGAGGTACGCAAATCCTCGACTGGCCAAATATTTGCAATCATTAGCGGGCATTAGGGGTAAAATCTAACGAAAACAAACCACTCAGCTGCAACATCCAGGCAGGTTGCTCTAATTTCTACGGCCTGGCACGCCTGAGAGGCGACATAAAACAGGATAAATGGGATTAGCTTGGCCAGATTATGTGCCAAAGCAACAGGACAATGAAAGGAACAAAGCAAATGCCTCCAAGCGGAAGGTCCTTATACCATATCACAGTACTATATGGGCATAAGCTACAGTAGCTCTCCCTGGCGACGAACGACTGGCATTTGAGTGGTTGTCACGTTGCATTTTATGTAATCCAAGTAACTCGCATGCTAATTTATTGCATATATTTTGTGGTTTTTTTAAAGCAAACATGACGTCAGCTCACGTCTGATAAGCCGCATAATGTCGCAAGTAGGGGATTATTTTACAAAAACAAATTTCACATTTAGTTTGAGTATTGTGAAAAGGAAAACGAGATATTACACGTTTTTAAAATGTATTTAAATATGTTATCTAAGAAATTTATTTAAACCTAATTGAAATAAATTCGAATTGAAGTACTTGTAAAAGTTGACAACATTTATTTGTCATTTATTTATTTTATTAGAATATAAATAGGATTTTGCAATATCAGTCTGAAGATATATATATAAATATATATATATATATATATATATATATATATATATATATATATATATATATATATATATATATATATATATATATATATATATATATATATATATATATATATATATATATATATATATATATATATATATATATATATATATATATATATATATATATATATATATATATATATATATATATATATATATATATATATATTATAAATATTATAAACGTTTACTTAAATCACGTGCATATCTATTTGGAGCTCTGCTATTTCTAGTAGAATTTTAAAAATCTAACAATTTTATATATATATATATATATATATATATATATACATATATATATATATATATATATATATGTATACATATAAAATTGTTAGATTTTTAAAATTCTACTAGAAATAGCAGAGCTCCAAATAGATATGCACGTGATTTAAGTAAACGTTTATAATATTTATAATCAAATTTTTTAAGTAATACTAAGTCCAGTTAACTAGGAATAAATGGCTTTAGGCACTCAATCAAGTCTTTTCCAGTCTGAGCAATATTTTGATTATTTATTAAATTAATTACATAAAGATATGCTCGGAATGTCAGGATTAATGATGATGATTTCAACATATATGAAATTTGTTTATGCTGAACTTCGTTTCAATTATTTATATATGACGGACCGATCTACTTACTTATATGATTGTTTAGATATTGACTGATTCATACTAAAACATAGCCACATTTTTCGGCAATTTTTTAAAGCAGTTAAACTGTTTAATATAAGTATAGAACGAGATGAAGTATGAAAGATGTATTTCATAAGCTGTGAAAACGAATGGAAAATGGTAAGAAAGAAATACGAATCATGGTTAATTTAAGACAAAGAATATTCTGACAGATTTATAAATTTAGTAAATTATTTGAACTATTCAGAAAAAAATGAATATTGCAAAGCACGCAGAAAGATTCTATTCGCATCCCAACTATATATCAATAAAGAAAGCTTCTCCAAACTACAAATCACCTGATTAAAGATATATTCGCTTAGATTGTACACCTAAGCCGGCAGAATTCAACAGCTGAAAAGTCTCAAGTCCGTCAAATGACATTGAGAATAAACCTGATCCTCAGACATTTTGCAGTTGCAGCCCGTGCCTATACGACGACGGTCTCCGCCGAGCTTTGGCCCCACATAATATTTATTTATTTAAGAATTTTGTTATTGCCATTGCTGAAATTCAGTTTCAATGCGGATAAACAAACACAGTTAGAGCCGTGTAAACAAACAAACAAGTTCATTTGAATAACTGCAGCAGTTTAACTCGCGCGCTCTCTCTCTCTCTCTCTCTCTCTCTCTCTCGCTCTGTCGCTTCCTCTGTTGCTATCTCTTTCGCTGTACAAGTACAGGTAGTACAAAGTGCAGATGCCATCTCGTGCCTCTGGCTGCACTTCCTGTGCCACGCCCGGCAAATACACACATTTGAAGCAGAGCATCGAAACCATTTGCCATTTAAGCCGACCCTTGACCCTATGCGAGGCACAAAAAGCGGCTTAAGAGCGCAAAGATTGCAGATTATGCTGTAAAACTGTCGCAGGACATTAAGCCGAGCCAGCCATAATTACGCTCTCCCTCTCCCTTTGCTTCTCCTTCTCCCCCACCAACCGCCACTCTCGTGCACAAAAAAAAAACAAACATTTAAATGCTGTGCGAAAGGGGCGTGGCTGTAATGGAGAGTGCGGGCATTGCAATGCATTTTAATAGGTATCTCTTGACTAGCAGATACCCTGTACTCTTTTCAGATACCCTTTACTATTGTTATATACATTAATAGCTGAGTACTGACTCGTTTTAGGTGGAGCGAAACAGAAAAATCTTAAATAAACAGACTTTGCAGATAGATATTAATCGAAAAGCCTGTGCTACTTATGATTTATACATATGTAGATTTCTAATGTGGTATTTATCTCGGTTTCCTTCAGTTCTATTCTAATCTATATGGCTACTTTATTCTACTGTCATTCGATATTTATCGATAATTTAAAACAATGCTTCTACTCTGTTGTGCTAGTTATCTACTAGCTTCTAGAAACAGATTATTCGAATGTAGTCAGATAAAATATAGCATATTCTGCCCGCTTCTCACACTTGCCCAACCGCAAAATACCCATTTTCAAATAAATTGTAATGCGTGTAGGGTATAATTAAAAAACCCGCAGCGTTCAAGTGCTGCGGGGGCAACAACAGCTATATCTACAGCTACAGCTACAGCTATAGATATAGCTATATATGCTTGTCCCCACTCTCCTTATACTTCCCCTCCCCTGCTCCTACTGCTGTTTGTATTGTTTGTTGTTATAATGGCGCGCCCGTAGCGCACAACAACGAAAAGCGAAAAGCGCAAGGCATCTGCAGGGCGTCCTTTTGTACATTTTGCCTCGTTGCTGCTGCTGCTGCTGCTGCTGCTCCTTTTGACGACTCAAATTTCAATGAAATTATCCTGACGGCATTTGTCTGCCAGTGTGTGTGCATCTATGTGTGTGTGTGTGTCTGAGCACAACAATGCTGAATAAAAATTTCGCTGAAATTATTTGCTAATGGCTTCAACAGCAGCAGCAACAGCAACAGCAGCAGCCTGGACGAGTGCTCAGCCCGCAGAGCTCGTCGTTCGCGTTGCTCAGGCATTTGCATTTATGAGATTGACAAATAGACAAACAAAATGGCGGTGCTGGCAGCAACAGAGGCAGAGGCAGAGGCAGAGGCAGAGGCAGAGGCAGAGACAGCGGCAGCGTTGCCAGCATCGCCCCAAAAAAAGCACATCGATGGACGCCATTTTGTTGCTGCTCCAAATATACACAGTAAACAATTTCAAAGCAAAGCCATAAACCGAAATTAAAACTTGAAATAAAACTAAAATGTTCAAAAACTAAAACGAAAATATCAATCAAATACCTTCGAGCACTGCCATTCTAAATGAGTTGATATAAATTGAACGTATGATCAATTTAAGTATTATCAACGTAGTATATTAGATCACTTAAATTAAAACTAGAATCGAGCCGAAAATTAATTTCAGCTTTCATGTTTATTGAAATCGAATTAGGAAACGTATTAAAGTTCACAGCTGAATAAATTTTTTAGGCCAATATTTTATGCAGTGTTTTTACGAACTATACTTGTTTTGCGCAGTGTATTTTTTGCTATTTGGTCGTTTCGCCTGGCAACGCCAACAACAACATCAGCATCAGCAGCAGCAGCAGCAGCAACAGCAGCGCAAATTGCTTTGCTCCAACAACTCCGCTCAAGTTACGCCAGCTAGAGGCGGCAGGGGGTGTGGCACAAGCTAACAGTAATGAGACTGGCTGTCCGGGCAACCAAGTGACAGGGATAGCAGGCAAAAGGAACAGAAAAGAGAAAGAGAGAGAGAGAGAGAGAGAGAGAGCGTACACATAATAACTGTCAATCAAAAAAGAATCAACAACGCAGCAAAGATTTCTACACTGATCTATCTACATATCTGTAACTCTGTTCTGACCTACTGCCTTCTGGTATTTGTATTCACATTCACATTCACCTATTCACATTCATATTCGTATTCGTATTCGTTTTGTATGGCCTTTTGTGGTTTTATTTCTGGTCAAATGATTCACTCGATCGACAGGATCCTTTTATTTTGTTGTGTGCCCTTTTTAAGCTGAAAATTCCCTTTTGACTACTGTCTCTTGGCCTTTTGTCTGGCCAAGGTATTTAAAGGCCCATTTCTTTAGGGTTCAGTTCAGTAGCCAAAGATTTGCAGTTGCTCTGCCTTTTTCCCATTTTGTTTTTTGATTTCTTACAGCTCACTGAAGCCTATCTCTGTCGCATCTAGAACTCTGCCTAGGTCTTCGTTCAAAGGCTTGTAATTACGCGCAATTCAAGTGGAAAAGTATATCAAAATTTCAGACTTACTGAAGACCTAATGCAAAAGTTGGAAAGTTGAAAAGTTAAAGTCTTAAGAGCTGAAAAATTCAAAAAGGTATTTGTATAAAGGCTAAAATCTGCTGTGCATTATGCAATGTGTGTGGTCAACGGAAATTGAATACTGGACTAGTAATTGAAAAAGATTGAGAAGATGGGCTAGCATTTTGATATGAAATGTTCCAAGACCTTATGAAATATTTTTCTCAATCTTTTTCAATGTCTAGCCTATTCAAGCCAAATGTAAATGCAAGAGCTGTCCTGAATATCTTAGATTTATGAAATTACGATCTTCTACGATATTTCAAATTTTTACTCTGATCAATTTTACTTCTTTTCAATCCCTGAAAAGCCACACAATACAGATTTATATCCGAAGAGCCTAACGTTTTCAGATTTTTCCTATTTTACTTTGCCTTCAATGAACTTTTTGAAATTGAATGAATATTTTGTTAAGCTAACGGCTAAGTAAATAATTTAAAGGCTTTTTTCGTAGCTCAAAGTGCGCAACAATCAGTAATTTGGATTGTAAAAATCCAAATTTCTCTGGATTCGGTGTTTTAGATCAGGTTTAATCTATTTCAAGCGTAAATAAACTAAAAAATTGAATTTTAAAAAATAATTGAATTGTTAAATAACATCATTAAATAGCATCAAAATAAAAACCTTTACACTGTAGTCAATGTTGGAGGCACCGCTCTCTGCTCAACTATAAGGATATAACGTATATTGGAGCCCTATAAAATGGTATATCGTTATAATAAGTGACATAAGCAGATGAGGAACTCAGATAAACCTAATCTGTTGCCCATTCGACTGCGCGCAGGAAGGCAAGAGTGAAGCGAACAGGCAAGGGAGAAGCAATTCGGAATTAAAAAGAAGACGAGTCTAATTCGTAGCTCACCTTGTAGTAATCCAGTGTTGAAAAGTTTTGATAGCACGGCACATTATACAACATATTCCAAGTGTTGCTGTTTTTTGTTGGAGCTGTTGTTGTTGTTGCTGCCGGCTATCAAACTCGCTGCGACTGCGCAAACATGACGATCGTTTAATCGAGCAATTAATTAAAACTTAATGAGTGTTATCAAATGCATATAAAACGGCACAAGTGTTGACAAACGTTACAAATTCGTATGCCTAATTCTTTTGTTAATTTCTTTCAATCATTTTTATTGCACGCGCGTCGTTTAATTATACATTTTTTATCCAGTGCTAATTGAGTAGTTCCGTTAGGCTAATTAATTTGTGCCAAATTAATTTTAACGCTGCGAATTTATTATTATTTTTATTGCGTTTTTTTTCTTTTTTTCTTTGCTTCTCTCTTGTTGTGTGTATAGCCGTCGGCACAAAGCTTTTACCGTTTTATTGTTTCAGCTGTCGTCCGCTCGCCCGACGAATTGTCACATAAAGCTGAGTGTCAACTGAATTTGCCCAATCGCCCATTGGAAAGCGTCGGCTGCGGCGCAGCCAACAAACGACGACAACGAGGCGAACAGCGAGAGGCAGACGAAAACGCCAAACACAACAATAACAAGAACAGCACCAGCACCACCAACAGCAGCAGCAGCAACAACAACAATGTAAGAAGCTTCAATGCACTCAAAACATGCTGTTGTCTCGCTTGCTTGCCCTTTGATGCGCACGTTCTCGCTCTTGCTTGTGAGCATTTGAGTGACTTGTGTTGAGCGCATTTTGTTGCTGTTGTCGTAGTTGGTATTGTTGTTGGTTTAGGGCGGCGCCAGGACAGCTGCTTGCGTTCGCTGCTAGCATCGCATTAACGGCATTTGCAATTGTGCAGCAAGTGGGCAGCACTCAATGCGGCTTCCAGGAAGCGCCTTTCGCTTCCACGAACGGTGCTTGCAGCAGAGAATGCTGCTGTTCGTTCGTTCTTCTGCTTCTTTGTCTTCTTCTTGATTTTATAAATTTTTGGGGCACTCGCTTAACCCAATTTGAAAACACTTGATTGGGCGCCAGGCAAACTGTCCACTCACATTAGGCAAACGATGCAGCATATTGCAGATAGAAGAGTTTCAATATATAGACAGTTACCAAGCCGCTGGTCTTTAGCCCTGAACAAACGGATGAAACGGAACCAGGGCAACAGACTGTGCAAAGTTTTGTGTTTTTCTTCTTCTTCATCATCTTCTTAAGTTTTTGCTCTTTTTGCTGGCGTCTGGCGTCCCAAATGGCAAAAAGTTATCCCTGCACGCTTCAACGCATCGCGACAGTTGTTAACGTGTTTAATTAGCCCTGCAAATTCAATGAATTGCGACAGTAACAGTTAGGCTTAACAACAGCGCCAACTTCGGCCCAGACGATAATCAAATATTTGAGCAGCCATTTTGAAAAAATAATACAAACACAAAAAGAAAAACACACCACTCCTGCAGACCCCGCACAAGCGGCGCGGGTGATGCTAAGCGCATGCGTGGGGTCACCCCCGAAAAGAAATCGTATAAAAAGGAGATAACGAGCGAAAAAAAAATTGAGTTGCGCTCAATGTGTGTTTTTATTTTTGTTTATTGTGGGCGTGTCCAACTCCTTACAGGCGTCAATCGACTTGAATTTAAAGTCCCAATTGAAAGCACTTTAAAGTTGATTCAATTAATGCGATTGCTTCGAACGACAATTGCGAACTAGTTCTTGAACCTAACGGAAATTGATAACTAATCAAGGCTTGAAATTCTATATATTTAGGGCTACCAAATTTTGGATATCTGAAATAGTTTTGCGATGAATCTAGTTTAAGAAGTATCTAGTTCATTTTTGTTGTATGCTTACTTTAAGAACTAGTAAAATTTTACGCAACTGTTTGTATTTTGATTAAAAACTAGTTCTAGAGCTCAAGTTAAATCAAGTTAAATTAAAGCACTTCTTCAATGGGTTTTCTGGTTTAATTTTTTAAATTATTTATTATTATAAATTTTTAAAACTTTGAAAAGTTTTACTTGTGTTAAATTAAAAAAAAATATCGGTAGAGATTATCATTAATAATTATATTTTATATTTTTTTAAATGACTAAATACTTTGAAAGCTTCAAATATTTTCAAGTATTTTGTAAAAAAAATGTTACAGTTTTTATCAATATCTCAAACTTAAAATCCTGGTAGTCTAATTAGGTCCTAAAAATAAAATTTCTGTTTTTAAATATGTTTTTAAAAGCTCTAGGAGTAAGCCTAATGTACATTTATATTTTTTGCTGTGAGTTTAATACAAATTGGGAGTTTTGAAAACTCGTATTCCTCTCTTATATATTTAATTACTAGACAGAAATTATTTATTGGCCTTTTTAGAAAATATATATTTATTTAAAATCAAGCATTTACTTTGAAAGTAATCCTGCAGTTTCCCGTTTAAGCTACATTCAAATTTCACTCTTGGCTCGTTTTCCAGTTGAGGGATATTTTCCATAGCCCCAAGTGGACTGCATTGATTAATTGAAGCTCATAAGTCGCACACTTTTTGCACAGACTGTGTTGCGCTGGCAGCGAATGTTGTTGTTCATTCATAAAATCGAGAAACGACAATCGACAACTGCTCTCGCGGTAATAGGATTATGAGACACACGTGCTCAATGTCGAGCTGAGCCGGGCCCCTGTTTGCCTCCTCTCCAATGCAGCAGCAACTGCTGCAACTGGCCAATATAACAGAGAGTAAGAGAGAGAGAGAGAGAGAGACAGAGCAAGAGGGAGAGAGGGGAAGAACGAGAATTGAGCACTGACGTCTCAAATGCTCGCTGCCTTTTATAGCCTTGGCTTTTATTATTAGTGACGGATTTCCGAGTCATTAGACAAAGTTATGCCTCGGACCACCGCGTATGTTTAAGCTACTTAAACGCGCCGCCCGCCCACGCCCCAAATCGGGCGGATAAAGGGGCGCAGTGAGGTCGGTTTGGGTGGCGGAAGCTTGGGGCCCTCCAAAGTGACTTGCTCATGTCGCAATTGACAGGCGTCAGCTTTAAGCCCTCTACAAAAATGCAGCTCAGCATTTAATAAAACAAATAAACTGATAAATGCGAGAAAGATTGCCCACAAATGTGGCACATTAATTTCTTCTTATTATTGTTGTTGTCGAGGTTTGGGCTCGGGTCTGGGGCACCTTCCTTATAGGACGCAAAAGGGGGACCCACAGCATTGCCGGTCAAGCGTTTCACCCACGCCACTTAAACACAAATCAATAACTTTATTAACCAAAATACCAAAGAAAGAAAACAAATATGAAAGCGGAGTGGCGGGTAACTGACTGCCTGATACTCGCTCAGAGTGAGAAAGAGAAAAGTATTATATTCAATTCAAACGCTTTCCAAATAATCCTTTGAAGTCCAATATGAACTCTGAAGAGACCACTAAAAAGTATTTATAAATATCTAAAAAAATAAAAAAAAAAACTAGGAGTGTAGTCAACAACGTCTACCCGCTCACATTTTAGATTAACTTATAAACATATCATGTCCATATCAGTCCATTGATATTTGGGGGATCTATTAGGTTTTGCTCATTCCAAATGTATAGACTTAATTTCCAAGCTAAATGCTGATGTATTTTAGACAAAGCCAATACGCCCACTTTACTTTTTCACACGTATCCAAACTAGTATGAACTTTGAAGAGGGGTAGTAACGATTACCTAATACCCATTCTAAGTTCGAGAAGAGCGAACGATTTTGTAATGGACAGTAACCCACTGTATAATACGCTCATAGTAAAATAAATTTAAAGTAGATCAATTTAACTAAAATTTCCTATTCATCAAGTCGTCTCGAGAAGGACTAATTCATTTCAAATTGAAAGAATTTACCTCTAAGATCAATGCCAGACTCCTGCAGCACAAAGCCAATATGCCCTTCGTAACATCGAACATGCATTAATACACCCAGCTAAATCCAGTGCCGTGTTTTACGAGCTGAAAAGCGTCTTGTTTAACTGCCGCGGACAATGGGCACCCGCTGTGCGCGTTAAAAATCGCTGGAATAAGTTGAAGTTGATGCAGAGGCTGAGGCTGAAGCTGAACCTGGAACTGGAACTGGAGTTGGTGTTGGTATTGGAGTTGGAGTTGGCGTTGGGATACAGGGGACACAGACTCCGTGGATGCCACTCCGTTTACATTGGCCGGGCCGAGCTGGGCGCCGTGCGTTTATAATTTATGCCAAACGGCTTGCTGTAGCGCCAGTTGACAGTAAGTCAGGGGGGAAACAGAAAAGGAAACCCAGCTGGCGATGGCTCACACACAGTAAACACTGAAATGAGTCAACGCGTCGTTTCAGCTGAGGCCAAAGGTTCAGCTAGTTAAAATGTAATAAAAGAGAATAACGAAAAGAAGAGGGTTCCGCTCTTGAAGAGTAACCTATCAAAAATATGGTCAAAGAAAGAGGCACAGTTAATCAAGCAACCCTCTATAAAAACTATTCTGGCTTCTCGACTAAACAAAAACACACCAATTTCGAGGGTTGGTTGTGTAAATCCTCTTTGGTAGGTAACCGAAGACATCATTTTCAATCCTGTGAGAATTAAAGAAACATCTGATTTGATATTATCAATAATCCAGACATGCTTTATCAATAAATACTTTTACAGTCATGTAGCGATCAATATTTATTTAGACTTGCATTCAAATCCTAACTTGAGAAATACTTAAAAACAACTTTGATTTATTTAGTATATTTTTATTAAGAACACTTTTAAAACACTATTTCCGCAGAATATCTCATATTTAACTGTGAAGGGATATGGGAAGAAATAAGAAGATAAACTAAGAATGAATCCCCTAAGAAAAGCACAATCCCACTTGTTATACATACATAATAAAATCTGAAAAATTAAATTTTAATGTATCGATATTTATCGATAAGTATGAACATGTTGAACAGTTCGGTACTACTATCGGTAAATGCTACTATTAAAAAAAATGATACAACTAATAATTGAAAAACCAAGTAAGATTATAGAGCATAACGAGTCAGTCAGGAAAGAGTCTACTTTCAAATTCAACTATTTTGTATTTTAATTTGATCCTACCAAAATCAATTTGAAAGTAAATTTTAGTCACAATATCAGCATAAAACAGATTCAAAATTAAAAGTTTCAGAATTTTTAAGAAAAGATGTGTTTTAAATATGTGTAAAATGCCGAAATCTTTATTTTTATATATAAACTTTTAACACTAAAATGTGGAATCTGAGAGAGAGTTTCATATATATGTAAGCGTTGCAAAATAAACAATTTTTGAATTTTAAGAAAGTTACTTAAGGTGTATAAGTGAGGAAATCAAAACTGGGGCTTGAAACCCACGTTTGAAGTTGAGTAATTTAAGGGTGACACTCTAACTAAGGCGATATTTCTGCCTAAATAAAAAAATATCTTCCCAGCTATTACAGTTTAAACAAAAACTACGTTGACCAATGACACTGACTAAGTCTTCACTATTTATAATAGAGAACTGCAATCACAGATAATTATCCTTCAGCCGTTCGAACTAGTCTTTAACTAATTGCACGCTCAACTCTATCAGACAGGAGTCGGATACATTTATTCCCCCCAGCTCGTGCAGTACCACCCGCAGTTCGCTTATCACATTCAAGTTTATTGACTTTTGTATATGTATTTGGCTGATGTTTCTTTTTTCTCTTCTTCATTTTTGTTTTTTGTTTAGCCGCTGGCGGTGTAAACGGCGCCAGATTTCGAGACAGTCACCAATTCCAGCGCCTGTCCAGTCCAGTCGTGTACACAAGTCGTTATTATTTGATAGGGTCAAGTGTCGCTCAAAAAAGAGAACAACAAAATCAAGTAGAGGAGTAAAGAAAATATAAGAAAATAGCAAATTACATACATGAATATAAATAAATGTCTGAGACGTCAGCCACAAAAGAAACACAATGACAAATGGCGGGGTCAAGGCGTTTACTGAATAGCGGGAGAACCCTCTAATTGATGGCATGTGCCCAACTAATATGTTCGTATCACATCTACAGAAAAGAACAAAAATCTACAAAACTTGAGAATGGCTTAGAGAAATAAATGCCTAGATAACTGGATAACTGGATTAACTGGAAGTCAGGCTTGCGTGTGAAGAGAGCTGATAAACTACAACTATAAGCTTTATCTGTTAAAGAGATTGACTCAGTGACTGACTGAATGATTGATGGTCGTTACACAGCTTAAACTATAAGAGTTATATAGTTAGACTTTTGACAGACTTCGAAAAAGGTGAGAAAAAAGCAAGTTTAAGCTGTTGCGGCATATTTTGTGTGCAGGAGAGATTGAATGATTGATTAATTGATTGATTTTCCAACAAAACACAGAAAGAGCTCAGCGATTGTGGGCCCAAGAGTTACCAGGTACTATTTGTGATACTATATTTAGTGTGTTGGAAGAATTTTTATGATTGATTTATTGATAGATAGATAGAGCGACTCACATGCAAATCTGTTAAAGTTACAAAATTCATGTTTTATGTTGAGAAAAGGAAAAGATTAAGTCAAGTTCTAGTTGTTAGGCCATGTTTCTTAAATAGAAGATATTAAATGATTGATTGATTGATTGATTGATGACAAACACAGAAAGTGAACAGAATTGAATTAGAAGGTTAAGCATCCAAGCTTAAACTGCTTAACTATGTTTTGTGTGTGGGAGAGATAGAAAAATTAATTGATTGATTGAATGATGATCAGCGCACAGCCTTCACTGGTAGTTAGGAGCTGGACAATTGTCAAAGGAACTTAAAAGATAAGAAACAGCTTTTTTCAGAGAGCCATGGAAACATTGTGCGTAGGAGAGAAAGTAGAAGCTAATCAGCCAAAAATTCCTTAGCTTCTGCTCATAAAAAAAGTCCGACTTTCAAATTCCGTTAAAAGCTGAAAATGCCACTTCGAATTTGAAGTTGAATTTCAAAGTCACGACCATTGCATACCAAGTCTTGTTTTAGATTTAGCGATTGCAGCCGCCTAATGAGCTGCCCCGACCCAGATGCCAAGCGTCAGAGTTTGGATCTGTGGCACGTGTAAACGACACCCAAATTAGAGGTAGATTATTTTATTATATGCCATGTCAGACGTACGCGCGCTGCTTCTATCTCTGATGGGCCTTCCGAGAATCGAGATGAGATGCGATGAGCTGCTACCTTCACTCGACTGCCTTTGCTGACTGACGGGTTGGCTGACGGACTGGCGGACTGGCGGTTGGTCATTTGATAAGCACTTGTTCTTATCATGGGCCACATCGACTGGCCAACTGGCCGCCCGGTCGCGTCTTTGTCATGTAAATGTCGACCAGCTGGCCAAAATCAATTTGAAACTTGGCGCCAGTTAAATGAGCCACAAGCCATAGCGCGCAGCATGTCGCGCCCCCTCTACACTCCAGCCACAAATGGAGCTCGCTTAATTAAGTTATAAAAATTATATTTTATTATATATGCATACGATTTGCATTTTTATGTGGCGTCAAATTTAACATGCAGCGCTTTGATTTATGGCACAACTAGACCGGCCCTGCCCCACGCCCGCCCCCCATCTAGCTCTGTGGGCGTTTGTTGAGCTGAGTTACAGCTCTGACAAATGATCAGGTGTGACTTATGACATTTTGAACGACGCGTCGCTCTCTGTGGCCAATGATAAGGGCTTCATATTTTTCGGCTCAAAACATCTCACACATCTAAGATTTCAAATCTCGTTTCGAAAATGTTGAAAAGGCGAAAAAAGCTTCGCATTCGCAATGCCTTTTCTTAAAAGGCAACTACAACAAAAAGTATAAGCCATAAAAACCGCAAGAACAGCAAACGTATCAACCTGGAAACGAGAAAAAAAACATCAACAACAACTATCATAAAAGATGCGCAGCTAACTAGTGCAACAACAACAACAACAAAAAAATAGAAATTTCTTATCGTATTATATAGGAAAACAAAGTCATTGAATGGGAAACGATAGCTAGATAAATACTCTATGATGCGACGAGATGACATAAAGAGGTAGAAAGGAACTAAAAGGGCAGAAAATGTAAATAAAATATTGTAAATGTGATAAATGTAGAACATTTCTCGTAATGTTTTGAAACTATATCACATTCTCTTGAAAGTAATCAGCCTGATTTTGAATGATTGACTTGAAGACAGAATATAATAGAATAGAATATAATAAAGTAGCTTTGAAGCTACTGCTATACCAAGCCAAAAGAGAGAAAGAGAGAGAGAGAGAGAGAGTGGTAGAAATACATAGAGAAAAAGAGAGAGAGAATGAGAAACAAAAAGGCTGAGATAGAAGAATAATATAAGAGAGAGAAAGATAAAAATAGAGGCAGAAACACATATAAAGAAAGAGAGGTGGAGAAAGAAAGGAAAAGGGTGAGATAGAAAGATGGAAGCAGAAAAAAGAGAAAGAGAAAAGAAAGACTGAGATAGTAAGAGAGAGAGAGAGAGAGAGAGAGAGAGAGAAACGTAGTAAGATAAAAAGGAAAATAGAGGCAGAAATACATAGATAGAAAGAGTGAGAGAGAGAGATGAGAAAAAGAGAGAGAGACAGAAGGGCAGCGAAAGAGAAAGATGAGAAAAAGAGAGAGACAGAAGGGCAGAGAAAGGGAGAGGCACAGAAATAGATAGAAAGATACAGAGAGCAGAGAGAGAGACAGAGGGACAGAGAGAGAGAGAGAGCGAGACAGAGAGAGGCACAAAAAAATCTTAGTGAGAAAAACAACGTAGATAAAGAGAGAGACTGAGAGAGAGAGACGGCGAGAAAGACAAAACGCGAGAGAGGAAGCACCTCAATTAAACACGTATAATGCACTATGGTGAACAAAAATGAACAAAAAGTATTTGCAGAAGCTAAATTTCATTTAATATGTAAATTTAGATAGTTAAGGCTTGGATGTTGAAGTCTTAAGAACTAAAAAAGGAAATTTCAATAAATTTACATTAAATTTTGGAAATTTAATTGTAGTTATTAGTTATATTTCCGCTCGTGTAGACATACATAGGTGTATGTATTTCTTGCGCAATCCTATCCCAGTTCAGTGTAGCAAAAGGGCTCATAAAATCAAGCAACTCACTTCATTTGCAGTGTATCTCAGTTGTCGACTGGCCGACAGGTTTGCGAGGCGTCGCAAACAAAGCATTTTGTCTTGTTTGTATATGTATATCATTTTATTTTAATAATTCTTCTCTTATTTTTCTCGCTAGATTTCTTTATAATTCTGCTTTATTTGTAGCATGTTTTGACATTTTTATAGCTTCGTTGACGACACGTCGCATTTCTGCTTTAATGCTTTGCTGCACACCGTGCGAAAGAGATAGCTGCACAAGAGAAACAATAAAATGGCGTCGCTGCTGCGAAAAAGTACAGTTCGCAATACTAGTTCAATTTGACAAAGAAGCTCAGTTGTGAACTACTACTACTATATGGGGGATTTAGTTCACTCGCTCACGAATCACATATGAACATCAACTATTTAGTTGAGTGATTAATTTTAATGAGATACTCAAACGAATATCTTCGGGAAAAGAGCGCTTGACATGCACATGTCAAAAATTGAAGGCACGTCACGAGACGTGAAGTCACGAAAGAGACACGAATCAGACACGATTTGGTTGCGTGCCCATCGAGCCAACACGTTTTGTATTTAAACGCTTTAGCAGCTACCCAGCTTTTGGATGCCTCCTGGACTGCTGGTTACTGGATGTTGGCTGTTGGCTGTTGGCTGCTGCCTCCTGTCTCTGGCTGGAACACCCATTTAACAAGTCAAGCTCAACGGCCAAAACCATAAATATTGGCAATTTAACAGAGTCAACAGTATGGCACTCGACTGCGTATCGGACTGGGGTCCATAATACACCTTGTCGTACACGATGCTTATCTCTTGGAATTTCTCGTGCGTGTCGTTGTGCCAAAAAAAGACAAAAAACATAAGCAACAACAACTAAAGCGACAAACTAACTAAATGGAATTTTAGCGAATGCGCCAATACACTATCGATAAGAAATTCCTTAGTAGTTCGATAAGATTAAACTGAAGCTCGCATTCAACGTACTAAGTAAAGTTGTCTATATGAAGATATTGTTAATAGCACCAAGATAAAGTTCAACAATTCAGAATTTGCTTAAGTAATATATTAATAAATCAAAAATTCTTAAGCTGAAATATATAAAAAATAAATATATTTGTCTATTGCTCAACTCTCTACTGTTCTCTTAAATATATTTGAAGAGAAAAGTGCTAAAATAAATTATAAATATTCCATTTAGATACTAAACGATTTTTTTTGTAGTCTTTGTAATTATAAAAAATCTATGAAGTTTGTTTTATGGTGACAAGTTTTTCAAATACACAAATACATAAAGTTTGTATTTTTAGAAACACTAGATCTGATATTGATATTGATAATTATGTATTTCCATCTATGATAAAGTTTAAGAAATTAATATTTTAAAAGCTTTTAGTATTAAACGATATGAGACATCCGTATAATAATGCAATTAGCGGGCTAAAGACCAAAAACGTACACAAATGATTAGATATTAATATTAGTTTTTGAAGAAAAATATAAATATAAATAAATATATTTAATTAAACCATAACACTCAACGCGGTTGGCGCGGCAGGAAAGTGTTGCATAGTGCCCGCCCACCCTACAGACCAAGGCTAAACAAAAAAGCGTTAACTTATCTATTTAGCTCTACCGCTATACAGCGCCTCCAAGGCCCTACTTGTAGTCCAGCCGACTCAAATTGCTTGCATAAAGAACTATATATAACTTTTAGTAATAAATAAATTTTAATAAAGTTGCTGGCGCAGTATATTGACAGACACAAATGATATGTCATAAAGAAAATAAATTTATGTAAAAACCATCATTTAACAAGATTCTCTTAAGCACAATACAAAATCTGCCAAAATCTAGAGTATACCCCGTTGCTCAATTATTTGAAAGGGCATGCTGAGCTCGAGCCTGGCCAGGAGCTGTCGCTCGCTGTCGTTTGTTTTGCCTGGATAGGGGGGCACAAGCGGGCTTTGGAGCGTGCGTGAAAAATTAGCCGTGGAAATGCGTGTCGAGCTTGTTGCTGTTGTTGTTGTCGCTTTTGTATCTGTTGTTGCTGCTGCAGGCCTGTCGCCATTTCTCGCAGTGCAGCTAATAAGCGCAACATGCTCATAAAATTTCGAAAGCTGCAACACTCTGATTTTATTTCATTTTAAATTGTACACGCGCTTTTAAATTTATTTTTCAAATGGTCAAATCTGGTTGCTGCTTGCTGCTCGATGCTCTCTGGCCGCTGGACCTGTAGCTGAAGCTGGTCAGGACTGGCTGGGCTGGGCCGGCTTGGTCATTTGCTTTGCATTTACATGCATCATTAGAGCGTGTTGTAGCCTTATGACAAATTAATAACAATCACCGAAAAGAAAAACCTATAAAATAGACAAGCTTTCTATTTCAATAATGGTTAAACAATGTTCCCATAAGCCATTCACAAGACAACTGAAACAACAACCACAGCAAAGACTAAAGTTGACAATGAAGCGTGCCAAGAGAGTTAGAGAGAGAAAGAGAGGCAAAAAGACATGGGTCAACGGCTCGAAGTTTAACCCTTGTGTGCGTTCATTTTTTACATATATTTAACATCTTTGATTGCACTGATTAATTGAATGACTTAAACTTGAACAGTAGTTTGGGCTTGAATATCTTAAGATATGGTTCAAATTTAATGAAATCATATTTCACACTTTACTAAGAAACTATTTTTTTTTTTTTTGGTTTATAAATATTAATCAAAAGTACACTAACACATAAAAGTCTTGAAGTTATTTTTTAACTTTAGAATTAACTATTTATAGTTACAGTGGCTAGTCCATTAAAATCCTATTCCTAACTACTGCTTATGCATCATATAAAATTATTACGTACATAAAGATTCTTTACAGATTAGAAACTGTATTAGCTTCTATAGTGTGTACTTTCGCCGGAAACATTGAACATTCCTAAAGAGTGAATCATGGCAATCAAGTCGCATTCCTTAGACCCCGGCAACTGTTCTGTGCTCTGTGAGTAAGTCAACCAGTATGTTGATTTTAATAGAGATAGCTAGATAGGTCGACTCACTTTGAAACCCTAGCTATATATAGTAAAGTGATTCATCACTAACATATTTCAGGAACCAACAGAGCCTAAAATTCTAGTTTAGCTTGATGAATTAGTTAAATCGTTCATTTTACAATCATAAGTTATAGAAATGAGTCGGTTAGTTCAGCCTTCACTTGCACTGGAACCAGCTCAATATTATACGAACCATTCATTGGACCACGGCATTTATAGCTGAACAGTCATGATCTGAACTGTATTGCTCAGTAGTTTATTTGAATGAACTTTAAATAGAACTTATTCGGAATGATACAACACAGCATCAGTTTATAGTTGCCCAGCTCCCTACCCTTATAGGGCATATTCAGATTAGGCTTAACAGTTACCTATTTATAATAACACAATGAACGCTTAAGGGTTAAATGAAATACTTATGTTGGATGCTGTAGGCCGCTTACCTGTTAATTGATTGTTACATTCTCTTTCACTGTGTGTGTGCCTGTGTGTGTCTTCCTCTAGCTCTTTCGCTCCCACAATAGATGCAGCTTGTTGTTGTTGTTGGCTGTCGTGATAGCTGTTGGTGTTGCTGTTGTATCTGTTGGATATACGATGCAGACGTGTGGTTTTTTATGCTGCCCAATTTTTGACAATGAAAATTATTGTGATGTCGCACGTTTTGGTGGTGTAATTTAATTAAAATGATGTTCGTCCGCGACCCGCATCAGGGCACGCTTTTCATGAGGGTTTTCCCCGAATTTTCAGCGCACAGGTGACAAATGTGTGCTTGTCTGTGTGTGTGAGTGTGTGATAACTTTTGCTAGTAACTGTATAATTTATGTATAAGGAAAGATGAACTCACCAGACAGTCGGCAATCACAGCTGCTAAAAGGATGCCGACCAAAAGTCAAACAAACCTCTTGACTTTTCGATGATATTTGCACGAAGAGAAGGGACGTGGGCAGCGACCGAGCCGAAGCGGAAGTACAACAAACACAGCTGTTCAGACATTGGCAAATGGTCTGCAGATACAAGCGAATGCAGTTGAATTTCCATGTTTCTCTCACTCTCTTTGCTTTACTTCGCTTTCATTTCTTTCTGTTTAAAGTGAAAGAAGCGACAGCGAATGGTAGGAAAAACTTGTGCGGCTTCTGTTGAGCCTGTGAACCTGTTTGCTGCACTGAAACCATGAATGAACAACCAACAACAACAACAACAACGTTGTCGTGGACAGCATTGTCACTGTCAATATGTAGAAATGCACTCAAGGTAACTTCCTACTTGACTCAGATCGTATTTCAACATAACCTCTTCATACTTTTTACTTGCAGCTTATTGCGAACCAAAGTTCCCCTGCTCCATCTGTCCCCACCCACACACACACACGCACATATGTATATATATATGTATATATTCATATATAAGTCTTTTACTCGTCTACAACAATAACAACAATATTTAGCGGTCAACAAAATGGCCACCAAATGAGGGCCATGGACTAGGAATTAAACAAACTATCGCTTGTGGACAATATTGATTGATTGATTGATTGACACACCAAATGGTTTTACTGAAGAGAAAAGATGGAGTATACAAGGCTCCACATACAGAAGGTCTATAGAATAATTTATATAAACATAGTAAAATTTGCAACCCAGAAATAACGAAAGGAACGTCAAAGGGGCAGCACAAGGTAACCTAGCCTCAGAGCTATCGTCTAACTCAGATCGAACAGTCGATCGAAGTACTATGGAAAATTAATTATTCATGCTGCTCTAAAGTATTGATAGGTCATAAGAACTACCTATTTAGTATGTATAAGTTGTGTGTGCAAAGATAATTAACAATATACTAATAACAAAAATAATATGTATATTGTATGTAAATATAATATATAATAAACATATTATGCATATATAATATATGTTAATAACAATGTAAATATACAATTTTTTACAATTTGAAAGTTTTTTTCTGGAGTGATCCTATGTGTGTTTGAGAGATTTCTATGTGAATAGACTTGGAAATTCATGATTACGATGGTATCTAAAGTAAGTTATTCATAATAATTCCTAGCTATAACCTAACGCAATTAATTGTATCCATGTAAACTAAAATAAGTAGAACTGAATAGTTAATACAACAAATACATTTGTCAATTGATATTTCACATAGATGTACTTCGGTATGTGAGACAATAGTTGCATGCTAGGTAGAAATTTCCATGTATTTAAAAGTATATATAAATATATTTATAAGTAAATTCAAATATATTGTATGCATTACAATAAAAAAAAGATGCAACTAAACAGAACAATCATTGTAGCTAATAGTTTACTTACATATGAAGAGGCTAATTCTAAAATTTCCATCAATAATTCTAACTCTATAAGCAAGATGGCCCTTTTCCCATATACATTTATACTTTACAAACATATTTTATAAATATTTAAAAAAAAAAATTGTTTCTAGGATTAAAATTAGCATTCAAATCAAAAAACTTATTGTATTATAAATATATATTAAAACTATACAACAGATATATGCGTACTATAAATATATATAAATAATATAATAGATGTATTTGGATAGCGCCATATGGTTATTGCTTCTATAGCAACCTTGATGTTGATTTTGATCAACATTACATTTCCTTCATGTAATCATAAATCTAAATTCTCATATTTAAATAACTTGCTAAACATTAAATACCGCCATCAAAAGTTAAATTTATAAATTATATTTTCTATTTATACAAAATAAGGACATGAATTCAAGTGAATCGGCGTTAGTTGCAGCTGCTTGAGAGGCGCGAAAGCTCCAGAGAATTCTTGCTTTTTCGTTTTTGAGAGTTCCTTCTTGCGTGATAAAAACTAGAATGAAATTTACAAGCGTCAGTTGCAGTTTTTTGTTAACAGGATATTTTCAAGCAAACAGTTTCGTATCTCCCTGGAGCATCAGAGAGTGGCGATTGATGACAGGCATTTGTTGTGACAAGCATTAACTAGCGGTTTCACACACACGCTCACACACCCCTCTGCGAACACAATTAGCGCCCTCTTCTCGAAAAGGCAAAACAAATTGTTGCCACCTAAAAACTGAACAACTAGGCTCCCATAGGGAATGCACGTCCCCCCTCTCTGGCTCCATTCCATATGTGGGAAATATTAATAAAAATAATGAAGTGCAGTAAACAATAATTTTTTGGTTATAAATATATTGTGGATTTTTGGTAAGTATATAGCTTTACTTCCCACAGGTTTTGTATTACGGACCAAAAATGTTCTGCACCTTCTGCGTAATTGAAGCAAACTTTTCGAACAAACTGTGGAGGCGGCAAGGCAGGGGCATTGGGGATAGGGCATACGGTATAGAGTGTAGGGAGAACGCCGGCCATGTTTGAATACGAGTCGCCAACATGTTTACATAAAATGGACTTGGTTTACAATTTGACTAAAAAAAAACTCCTCAAACAAAAAGCACAAATTTTGCTGATTTCACCAAAAAGCAAATTAAATAAAGAACAAAAAGTTATAACATTTCAAATTCGAATATTAAATACTCTGCAGATTTATATAACTAACTAAATAATTCAAATAAATTGTATACAGACGTAGAAGTGAATTGTTTTCAATGGAGAAAATTATATAAAAGCATGCAGAAGACGATTGAATACTTTGTCTGCTATAGATTTATATCATCATCAATCTTCACAAGCTTGATTGCTTTTATAATAATACTGCGCTATAGTAATATCTAATCTTTAATGATTCAAATAGATTTCAAATATAAATATGTATAATTTAATTTTATCAGGATGTACACAAATCAAAACTAAGTCTAAACCTTATTCGACTAGAATAGAATGAACATTAATTTACCAGAATAAAATAAAAATTACTACAACTGCTCGTTTGATATATATGTATAACATATATTACTTTATATTATCTTATAATAATAATATTGAATATTCCAAGTTTTTTTCAAGCTAATTATAAAAGAAACAGCTTTAATAAGACGCAAATATAGGCAACCACGCCTAAAATATCTTCCCTTCTGCTGCCTGAAAAGTCTTCTGCTATTACACATCACATAAAGCACTCACCATACCCTCTTCAAGAGCATGAAAGAAGAGAGATGTGTTGCATGGAATGCGCAGTGTTTGCTAATTATTGTAATCGGAGCACCTGTTGGGGATTTTAGTCCTCAGCATAGGGGGCATAACTGGTGATCTGGCGTGCCACAATGTTGAGTATTTCACGGGCGGGCATCTCCTGCTGTTCCCTGATGATAGCCGTGATGCGTGCACACTCCTTCACATAGTTCTCCAGTTCGCGCTGGTTGGGCGCTCGACGTGCTGGCTCTTTGGAGCGCAACGCCTGCAAGCATTGCCCAGTTATCTGTGCTAGTTGTGAGCGAGCCGGACTGAAGGTCTCGTCCAGATCGAACAGCTCCAGAGGCGGCGCCGGTGGCTCACTGAAAATTGGCGGAAATGTGGCCAATTGCAGCGCTGGTAAAGGTATTTCAAATTGTGGTTTAATTATGCGCAGTGGCTCGTAGTTCACATGCAATTGCGCATAGGTATCAATCACATCTTTCAACAAACGATTGCTCAGCGAGCAGAGTGACATGTCGAACATTTGCTTAAAGTCCGCGGGCATCTCCGTGCCTATGGAGTCAATCAAACAGGCCTTAGGCATATCGGCGAGAAAGGCCAAGTCAGTGAAGTGTTTGTTGTCGTTTAGCTGTGGGAAAGCGAACGGAGAAGATTATTGGCATAAATAAGAGCGAGCACAATTAGAATACTGTTTAATAACATGCAAGAAAGGCTACACTCAGCACTAATGATCTCACAATCTGAGAAATATACTCTAAAACTATCGAAACAAAGTTTACCCTGTGAGCTAAGGATGGTTCCAGATCTCATGGATGTTGTCATATAAATCGACTTTTAAAAAAAAAATCAAATTGGCCCTATGATTCGCCGTTACCATTTACTGTCTTTTATAAAATCCTCTACAGTCGGCATCTATCTCTTTTCATTGACAATAACATATCAGATATAATATATAGTAGCTCTAACTATGATAACTCTTTGTTGAGACCTTTGTGTGTGTAATAGGATTATACTTAGAGAATGCAGAACATATAATTTGAAATATAGACAAACAACATAATAACAAAAAAAAAATATATCCAAAAACTGCAAGTTGGGAACCAACATTTATGGAGTTCGTTAAACTTTTCCATTTGGATATTAATACTGAGTTAGATATATGTAGGAAAAACTAAAATATTGTCAATTATATGTGCCTTCTCCACCTTATGTTTCGTCCTGTTTCAATCATATTTCAACTATAATAAACAAAAATAAATAAATAAATATAAAGATTGTTATGGAAGCATAATATGCATGCTATATACTGCCTGTTACATTTACCGCCACCAACATATCATATCCCTTTGTTTGCTTTAATACTGGGTATACATCACTTACAAACCTCCACATCATTAAAATCCAAATGCGAATAGGTTATCTCTTGGGTGCCCAGCAGTTGCAGCATATACTCGAGCATGGCATCGTTCGTTTTATCCTGCAAATACTTATCATGCCATACATATCCGGAACCCAGAGCTAGTATCTTGCCACCCTTGGCATTGCTATAGTAACCGGCCAAAGGACGATTGAAGGGATAGACAACGGGTCCCGTGGTCAACAGCACGTTCGCTGGCTCCGAGACATTTAGCGTGGCACCATAGGGATATTGAAAGTGTATCTTGTATTTCTCATCACTGAAATCGTAGTCCACCTTTTCAATGTCCCGTTTGAGCAGTTGTCGCCACATCGACTCGCAGACAATGCCGCCACCCACGATGCACTCTTTGGGATGGAAATTTTTGTAGTAATGCGGACGCACGACATTATCACTGTTGATATATATGCCGTATTGTTCCAAAAAGAAGTTGACATTCGTATTGAACTCCTGTTCGCCACCTTCTCCGAGCAGCACCAACAAACTGCCACCCGATTGCTCCACATACTCCTTGAGCACCTCGAACTCCTCTTCGGTGAAGCGATCCTGCGGTCCAGCCAGCACAAAAATCTTTATGCGTGCCAGACCCTCCTTGTTTAGCTCAACATCGTTTCTATGAATAGAATATAGATTGTAATATAATAAAATATATATGTAAATGCATATATAGCCGTATTTATATGATCAATTAGATTAATTCCGCTTACTGTTCCACATTCCAATGTGCCTTTAGCTTGCGATGCAACATTTTGTAATTGTCTGTTATTTGAAAACGTTCATTTTTGGATATATCAAAGCAAATAGTGGGCTTGTTGGACATTTTTCTAGCTTTTTCACATAAATTAAATTTTTTATAAATTTTATTTCAACGCTTTTTGGTTGCCAAGTAACATCCGGCACAACACTTCCAACAAACCGCACAGCTGTTAACTATACCTTATAGCTCAGTTAACAGATTACTTAAATAATATACTAGATACTTAAATATGAATCATTTGAGTCGCCTTAGTATACAGCTTAGGCACAGGAATTGGAAAACTTTTAATGTTTTATTTAATAAACTGCGTATTGTCAGCCACTTTGGCGGCATTGCTTGTTTATTGAAACATCTGGCAGCACTGCGCAGTCGTGCGCAAAATTGAGCAGCACTGGTTCGATAGTGCTCTGAAATTGACTCGCTCATCGAACCAGCTGCGAACTAGCGTATACCACTCACGAATCAACACCTGCCCTGAGTCTCGCTGTGAAAAATTACGAAAGAATTCGGTTGTTCAACGCTTCCCAAGACCAACAAATCTTTGCTTAACGAACAATAATGGCATCAATCTGTGGACGCATGGCGCTTCGTGCCGCTGCACGCCAAAATGTGACATACAACTCCGTGCGTACCTGCAAAAGTAAGTAGCGAAAACGCGCAAATCAACCGTCACGTTCGCCTTGTCCGTGTGGCAGAGGAAACGCTACCAAGGCAGCGTCTTCATCATCCATATTACATAATAGGGATATAAATCAAAGGCAATGCAAAGCCTGATGTGAGTGCAACCCGCGTTTTGCCACATTTCCACATGACCAAAAACTATGTCAATATATGCTGGAGGTTATGTAATAGCTGAGCTGCGTCCAGTGCAAATGCGTTACTTGTCTATGCATTCTATGCCAAGGCAAATAGAAACGTAAAACTCGCAATTTGCACCTCGCTTCGTTATCGCTAGCACACTAATACAATGATAATTGGGAGTAGTGTATGTGTATGTGTGAATGTCGAAGGAGTTAAGGCTTTCTATGTGAGCTTTTATATAATCAATGTGCGCAGACAGCTGATTCAGCAAGCGGTTAATGCGACCAGGGGCGGAGTGAAGGGATTCATCACAACCAAACACTGAGTGATCGAAGACGAACTACCCTCTATGATATGAGAATCATATATGAAAAGTGATAGTGACCGTAGGGGAAACACCCTGTTTTATACATAATTTATGATTCATATGTAAAATATTATACAGAGGGATATACGGAGGTTACAACGAAATACTTAAAAGCTGTGATAGAAACCTACAACAGAATGGCATATGTAAGCCATATGTAGGAAATGCTACAGTGTTAACTGACTATAATAAATAAGCTGATTTTACTACAGTTTGAAATGATGAAACTACAGGGGCTTAAGGGAATAAAATGCGCGCTCAGTTTATGGTAAACTCAACTAACTTCTGCTTCTCTCTCTTCTGTTGTAGTGATGAACGACCCCTTGGAGCACGCCACGGGTATTGAGAAGCGCGAGCTGCTGCTGAAGGCTGCCGGCAACGATAATCCTTTCGACATGAAGGTGTTCAAGCGCGGTGCCGGCACTAAGGAGAACCCCAACCTGATTCCATCAGCTTTCGATGCCCGCATTGTTGGTTGCATCTGTGAGTATACTGCATACGCTACCTTGTGAAAGTAATCGAGTGTTTGTTAACTTGCAGGCGAAGAGGATCAGACCTATGTGCAGTGGATGTGGCTGCAGAAGGGCAATCAGAAACGTTGTGAGTGCGGCCACTGGTTCAAGTTGGTCGAGAAGGCAGCTGTTTAAAGTTATTATTAATTAATTAAATAAACCAATTAATAACAAAAAAGCAACACATACACAAAAACAACAACAACTATTAAGCTAAAAGTCAACATAATAGCTTTCCAAATAAAAACAAACATCAATCCAAAAATACCAAAATTAAAACAAAAACCTAAACCAAATGCAAACTGCACCGCGTCTGGATGAAGCTTTTATTTATGTTTTGGTTGGACACGCTGATTGCAATCGAGAGACACGTGTAAAACATGTTTAAATAAATAACATTTAAACAAATATGAAACACAGCTACTGCTTTAAGAATGTCTAACACTGTGGATCGTGTCTGTTTGATCTGTAGATCTTGAATTTTTAGGAATATAACTCAATGTTGAAAGTTTATTTTTCAAATCCGTAAGAATCAGTTTCGTTTCTCAAACCCGTTGAGAACTGTAACTGAATTTCCATTCTATCGAAGTAGGCCGATAATTTTCCTAAAACCTTGTCAACTCGTTCAGCTGGTAGCTCATTCAACATTTACTTCGCCTGGGAAGCGAATATTACATTGAGCTACAAGCGATACATACATATTCATTTTCATAAAAAGTAAAAAAAAATTATAAAAATATATACACTTACACGAATAAATGTGTAAATATATATACATGTATATATAAAGTAAGGATGTCGGCATTCATCTCGAGACTTCTGAAATCTCCGTTTGCGTCGAAGCGTCTCGTGTCGCAGCTCACGCAACGCGGCGAATGGAAGCTGGCCGCAAAGCTGCGTGAGCTAGGCTGGCAGCGGATGCTAGGAGCCCTTGGGGTCAAGGGGTTCGGTAGTGGATCCGTAGGCGTGGCAAATCGTGGCATTGCTACCACGCCGGTCAATAGCAAGCGTAAGTAAAGCAGGTATGATGCTGCACCTAGTCTTAATGGATTATTACGATTGACACAGAGCTTACGGATGACCTGGAACTGGCCACGGGCGTCTTTAAGCGCGAATTGTTGCTGCGCAAGGCGGGCTGCCATGACCCGTGGGCTATGAAGAAGCCCATGAAGCGGGGTGCCGGCAGGGAGAACGATCCGACAGAGGTGCCGTCCGCCTTCGATGGCCGCATCGTCGGCTGCATCTGTCTCGGCGATCGCGGTCCGAAGTGGATGTGGCTGGAGAAAGGCGCACCCAAGCGCTGCGAATGCGGGCATTATTTTGTGCTCAAAAATGTGCCCGCTGTTTGAAAATGTATTGTGATTAACATAACAAATGGGGCGCTGTATCTACTCACACATGTATACCTGCTCATACGTATCTGCACTCACCTACAGCCCATGCATAGACATAATTGCATATGCTTACTCTTGAACACCTGGATGACTTACACTTCTCCACACTTACACAATTGTATTGAACTGATCTACTCAAACACTAGAGCTATTACCGAAAAAGTAACCTTAGAACATTGCATGATATTATCAGAGATTACAAAAGCTAACTTCTATGAATGAATGGAATTAATTTGGAATTACTTTTCGATTATTTAGATTTAGATTGGTGATTACATTCATATAGAGCAGACAATTCTATCTTGCCAAAGCAAGATATTATTTATACAGTGTAATTTCTGCTTGGTGAACACCTCAGTTGGCAAAGGTTACTACATTTTCTTTATGCCTGCTTATTCATAGAGGATCAAATGCAAATCCAACGTGCAAGCGAATTAATCAATAATTGAATCTATGAAGAGGCATCCCTATTTCTTATGACTGTGGGTCTAAAAGTCCAAGACTGCTATTCGGAATAACATTTCAAAATCGACCTTTTCCCACATACGGACATGAACCGAAGTGAAGCCTGTTGCTAACATATTAGCATAAACTATTATAACTTAAATTCCCATTCTTATGGATTATGGTTTGATTCTTTCAATTATCGGATATAATACAGTCGAGTCGCGATAATTTCTCCGCTAAGTCGGATACTATATCTTTATGGTTATCTTTTATATTTTCAGTAAATACTTTCATTTGAAATCGCATCATACTGGACTAAATCTATCGCCCGAAACTATGCAACAAAAAACAGTTAGACTGTGTGTAAAGGTGCTGCGGCAATAATTGGATTCTTGTGTATAAGCACGTGCACAATATATACATATACATATACATATACATATACATATACATATACATATACATATACATATACATATACATATACATATACATATACATATACATATACATATACATATACATATACATATACATATACATATACATATACATATACATATACATATACATATACATATACATATACATATACATATACATATACATATACATATACATATACATATACATATACATATACATATACATATACATATACATATACATATACATATACATATACATATACATATACATATATACACATGTTTCCATAGACCAAACTTCTGTTCTCTATACTAAATTGTATTATTGTTTCTATCTATCTAGTTCTGTACGTATGCATTTGTTTGGATTTTTCAATATTGATCACAATCTATTTTCAGCACTATTGCAATCCAATTTATATTTGAAATAGTAAGCAACAATTTTTTTCCACAGATTCCGACAGTATTGCATTGCGATTGAATTGCTACAGCCTGCGCTGCTTGACGGGTTTCTCTTCTTTTTTTTACCAAAATGTTATATTGTGACCGCATCTTCAGAGCACTCAGTCGAGTCAGCTCGACTAGGAGATAAACAATAAGAAACTTTAAAATGTCGTACAAGTGTTCAACTTTTATTGGGAATATCTCTATCTTCTGTTGAATATACAATCATCATATTTGTTGTGCTTAAAACTAGATAAATATATTTTAGCATATTTTTAAAAATGTTTTCGGGTATAAGATTTACTGGTGTTAGCCCTTTGTACAATTCTATTTTCGACTTAAGCAAAAAAATCTTTTAGATACTGATTTATCTAAGGAAAACCTAGGAATACGTACAGTTGCAAAAAATTGTAAGACTGCGATTTGTTTACTAACTACTAAACTAGTTATACATTCTCGTCCTACATACCACTACTTGAGCTCCATGCAATCTCTTGTTATTTAAGCGTGTAACCCGTCAAGAGATAGCCACTATTACCGCTCATGTTGACCTCCGGATGGGTGCGATTGGGCATTATTTGATACGTGCGCATCCAGTTGGAGGTTAGATGTAGATTTGTCACTTTGCCTGTGGCCTTTAACTCCATGTATGTTTCATGGAGCAGCTCCTTGCACGTGCCAAAGATGACAATGGGTCGCGAGGGTTTCAGCAGTGGCAGTAATGCTAGCAATATACTCGAAGGATGCTCCTTGGCAGCCATTACTAGACTATCGAATTTCTCATTCATTAAGGCGGCCGCGCGTTTATTCTCTAGCTGCCATTGCTGCGGTGCTTTACTTGCTTTACAAGAGAAACAGAGAGGGAGAGAGAGCAGACATTAATTTAACTAAAAATAATATTATCTTTGATTGAAGATCAGTCAATTCGTTGGCCAGTTAGATAGCTTACAGCATAAAGAGAACAGAATGCACTCATTTAAAAAAGTAAAAGACTGATTGAAGATCTGATAATCAGCTATTCAGTAGCAGAGGTAGATAGATAGATAGATTGCTTAAAGCTATGGGGGAAAGCAAGGCATTAGGATAAAGTAAATGCTCTGTGATGGAAGATTAGCTATGTCAATTAGCTATAAAAAGATTGCTTACAGTTCGGCGACTCATCCAATTTCACTTTTTTGCTGCTTGGCTCAATATCTTCGCTCTGCTCTTCTGCATTCTGCTCACTGGCTTTCACTGGCTCCTCTGTTGACTCCGTCGCTTCTGGCATGTCGCCTTGATAGAATTCACGCAGCACCGAATACAATTCAACAGAGATGCAACGTTGTTGCTGTTCGAGGGGCAATTTGAGAGCCAATAGCGCTTGCTTCTGCGGCACATTGCCTGGATGCATATGGACCAGTGTTGCCTCTGTGCCAGCGCCAATAGAGTTAAGCATGGCTGCTGGAAGAAGACCATTCGTGCCGCTCTCATACAACAGATAGCTGCCAAAGCCGGATACGCCCGAATAGGATATAATTTGTGACAGTGTATCCACACGCATGCCCATTATTTTTTCCGCATCCTGCCGATGGAATATGTCGACCATTAAACGTATGGTGGGCTGACGAATTTGTACAAACTCAAAATACTTTTTCTCCTTCTTCAGCAGGTATTTGTCCTGTGAGTATTCGGTGCGGGTATGAAACGTTTTTGAGTTTTCCACTAGCTTCTCAATGATCTTGCTTGACTCGTTGCATTCCTCACGCATTTGCTCGATGTCCTGTAATAGTAAAATGCTAAGTTAACTATGCGGATCTACGCGTCATTTGCTGCTCAACTCTTACCGAAGATTTTAGCGCTTGTGCTTCACCATTGTCGCTAATATCACGATTGTCGGCTCCACTGCTAGAAATATTGAGCACGTCTCTAATACTGCGTAATTCATTTTCGCTGCAAAGCTCAAGACTGTGCTGTCGCTGAGCACCACGTTTGCCCGCCTTCGACTCTTTTACACACATCTTAAATGTCGAGCCGTATGGCTGATTCAGCAGAGATTTTAACTCTAAATGTTCCTTTCCTAATGTTGCCGTCGCATCGAGACTTCCAAATTTTTGTAATTTCGTATACTTTTGCCTCTGTATGACAATATAATCGCCCAACTGAATTATCGCCATTGCGGCTAAATCTATTCAATAAATGCAAACACAACAGGTAACCACGCTGCCTATTACAAAAAAGTGCCACAATTATTAATGTTATCGATGACAATCAGTCTATCGAATGTAAACCAACATCACTAACCATATTCGATATAACAGAAGGGATGACTTGGATTATCTTTTCAAATGAGGGCCTTCCTTTACTTATTTCGTTTTCGGTCAATTGGAGTTCCTAGGGTTTAATTTTTACGGTATTTATATTTAAATGTGATTTTTATGTTTTTCGTCCTAATAAAAGTAAATTAAATTAAATTAAACAAGATCAGAGTAACTTAAACATTTTTCGCACATATTAACATACTAAAGTTCGTCGTCGAACTTTACTTATTGTTAATAATATAATATAATATAATATTATAAAACCAAATCGAAGTACAATACTACCATAACTTCGACTTATTTGTATTTTTTATTTTTTTAATCAAGGTTTATATTTTGAATCCTTCGCCCAGTGGTGAAAAGATGGCAACGCTGTCGACTTATCTGTTTTAGGTAAGAAGCCACGCGATTGTCAACATGTGTTTATAAATAGTTGTAATCTTTTAACAGAGATTTCATAAATAATCGCTTTCAATTTTAATCTATTAGCTGAACAGTGCCTTTTCTTGCCTTACATCAGAGGCAGACGTAACGAGCCCTGGACTTTGGTGCCATCTACTCGTCGGCGGAGTACTCGCATAACCTGTTGTCAACCCAACAACTGCTAATTGACAGTTAATTGGAGCCGCGCCTTAATTTCGAACCAATCAACCATAAAGAAAACAAAAAAAAAAAAAATAAAACAAAATGGTAATCGGCAAAGGCGAAGAATCTCCTTTCATCAGCGGCAAACAGCCGGTGACACTTAATCCCTCGTGGGAGTCACAGATGAAAACCGATCCCAAGGGGAAAGGTTCGATAGTGTCGAAAATTGTTTCGCATCTGCAGCCGCCAGTTGATAAATACAAGTTGGTCTTCTTCATCTTTTTGCTACATGGATTGGGCACGCTAATGCCTTGGAATATGTTCATAACAGCAAAATCGTATTTCGAGGACTTCAAGCTGGGAGAAAATTATACAGTTAAAACTGAAGTTAACTATCGTGGAAACTTTATGCAGAATATTGGCTTCGCGTCGCAAATTCCAAATGTTCTCTTCAATTGGATAAATATATTCATTAATTTCGGCGGTGATCTAACAACTCGCATTGTTTATAGCATTTTGTTCGAAATCGTTATCCTTATAATAACCGTAGTTCTTGCCATGTTGGATTCCTTCGAGGTACGCACGTGGCTTACATGCAATATATACAACAATATATATAACAATTCTATTTGTCTATATCTATTTTTAGTGGCCCGGTATTTTTTTTTGGGCAACTATGACCTCAATTGTGCTCATAAATATGGTAAGTATTGATATACAATGTATTGAGAACGTTATCACTAACATGTGTATAGCTTACAGAACTCAAGTTTTTCAATCCAACAGATTACACTATAAAATAGTGACTCTCATCGCTAATCTCGTTTTATAGCTCTATCCGTACACCTAGATTTGCACTTTTGTTTCAATTAGAATTGAAATGTTTGACTGGAAGTGCTCAAATAGTTGATACGCTATACTTTGGCTTATCTTTGGTATTTTAAGATACATCTTGCCTTGTATATGTGTATGTGTATGTACATGCACAAAGCTCAATGCAGTTATATGTACACGCGCAGATATATGTATCACGTTTACAATCAATTTGAAGGAAAACATAAAAGATAACGAATATTCAACTAGGACTTACGTTGAAAATTTTTAGTCTAGCTCTTATAGGTTTTGAGATCGACGCGTTGATATATACGGACAGGGCTAGATGGACTCATCTGTTGATCTTTATCAAAAATATATATATTTTTTTAAAAATAAATTAAAATGTCAATAAGTGTGGCTTGCTTGCCCAACGGAAGCCACACAACTAAAAATTGTTTAAGTTTCAGCAAAAACAATTATATATCACTTCGCTTCGTTTGATTTGCGATACGAGTAAATCCGAAGATGACTTGTTGTTTACCTATTACATTAATTTGATTGGGTTAAACAATTGGCCAGCTGAAGCAGTAAACGATATGTATATGTACAACTTTGCTGAGTCTCCCCACACATTTTAAAGTTCAGACTTTTCTTTAGTGTTTTCTACTCTGATAAATTACTATTTATGATATGTACGGTTGTTTCGCAAAAGTATATAATACTAGCTAGAAAAGATTATAATATACTGCACCTAAGACAAAATAGTGTGTGCTATATTTGGTAGTTTGAATCAATGAACTAATTTGCAATTTGTTTTGTTTCTTCTTGCAGTGTAATGGAATCTATCAGAGCACGATTTACGGACTTGTTGCAGCTCTGCCTCCTAAGTACACGGGCGCAGTTGTGCTAGGATCTAATATAAGCGGTTGCTTCGCCACAATAATGTCAATGCTGTGTGCCACGTTCTTCAGCTCGATGCGTACATCGGCTATATATTATTTTGTGACTGCAATTTTGATTTTACTCTTCTGTTTTGATACATATTTTGCGCTGCCTTTGACAAAATTCTATCGTCATTACGAAATGTTAAATAACGAAAAGAAATCGGACTCGAGATCCCAATTAAATGTTCCTTATTGGAAAATTTTTAAGAAAGCTTCGCCACAGCTTTTTAACGTATTTTTCACGTTCTTTGTAACGCTGTCCGTTTTTCCTGCTGTCCACTCTGACATTAAGGGCTCCGATGACTTTATCATAGGCAGCAAATATTTCACACTGGTCACCTGTTTCCTCACCTTCAATATGTTTGCTATGCTGGGCAGTTTGACCACATCTTGGATACAGTGGCCCAAGCCCAAGTATCTGGTTGTTCCAGTTGTGCTACGAGTTGTTTTCATACCTCTTTTACTGTTCTGCAACTATGCACCGAAGGATATTGTTAGGACTCTGCCTGTTTATATAACAAATGAATGGGTATATTGGTTAATTGCTATAATTATGTCCTACAGCTCTGGCTACTTGAGTTCCTTGGGCATGATGTATGCACCAGGTACGGTTCATGCCAAATATCAAATAACCGCCGGCATGTTTGCCTCTGCCGTCCTTATTACGGGCATTTTCTCCGGCATAATGTTCTCCTATTTGAGTCCATTAATCATACAACTTTGAAATTTTGTTCTGCTTCAACAAATGAAGAACATTTTCTTTTTTACAAATGTCATTAACCCAAATAACAAATGGATATTATTAAAGAAACAAACTAATTTTTATAAACTAATCACAGACTGTAAAGTATACGTACAAAATAAACGAAATATCTTCAGCGTTACGAAGATTGAATACCCTACAACTAAACTATGATAACTCATTCAATACGGAAATAAACTTAAAAACAACTTTTCTTTAATTTCGAAAATAAACAAAGTTCCTGCAGCGGAACGAAGATAGAGGTCTGCAAATACAGAACCATCAGAAATTATTGAACTGAACAATAAGATATAAACCATAAAAATATGGTGCGATAAGTCAATGAATATATAAAGATTTTACAACATCATAAAATAGGGAATTGATTTTAAAAATGTATCAAATAATTATTCATTAATTTTGTTAATAAACCAAGTATCTGCAGCGGAACGTAGATAGATAGGCCTAAAAATACAGAACTATGGAAAATAATTGTGCTGAGCAATAACATATAGACCATATAAATACGTAGCGATAAAGATTTTGAAACAGCATAAAATATGGAATTGTTTTAAGAAATAAGTATTAATTAATTTCGGTCAGACTATAGTTTTTTTTTCAGATTTGTCTATCTCATAAGATGGTCCGTAGTACTTACTAACTGTCAAAATCAATATTCCGTTTTCACTTAATGAACGAGTAGGAAAACTACTTGCATATGGGAATCAGCCTTCCAATAATTTATTTCATTAAAAATTGATGAATCTATTGATTTTAGTTATAGAGTTGTTCAATCAGCTATAGGCGTAAAAATCGAACAAGTCATAGACAGAAGCTCATATTGCATTGCGTGTACGAAAAAATGGGAATAAAACCTTAGAAACTAAGCGGAAAACAACACGATTTCAAAGCTTTTTTGAAGAAATTAACAACTTTGTTTTAATTCATAAATAACAATTTAAGGATTTGTAAAAGTTTATTTAAATATTTCTCGTGTCTTTTTGACTTTTCGTTTTATAATTAAAAATCATCCCGAAGAACAATTTTCAGTTTAGTATACGAATAATTGCACTTCAACTTGGAACCTCAAGCAAAACTTAAATCAATCATCAAACTTTTTTTCAAAACAGAAATGTGTTAAGTACCTTTTTGAATAATTAATTAAAAATTGTAAAATTTGGAAAAGTTTCTTTGAATGTATGTTTAGCTGTCGTTTTGTTAAATCTCTAATGAATCAGCACAAATCGTTGTAACCAGATAAGGTTCACCTAAGCAAGTCAGCACTGTACTTGCGTGCATGTCGCTTGCCAAAATTAGAATATCTAATCGCAAGGCTTTAAAAATAACTTCAAAGTAGAAACATTCTTTGCTCTATTTGCATTTGTAAATGATTTTTAAAAGCTCACAAAATTGGGGTGAGGCACGTGGACATCGAGTTTCCAGCCCTGTGATCTGCTCTAGAGCTACCTCCACATCAACCACATTGCACATAATCGACTGCAGGCGTTTTGTAAATTTCGAGTCGGACGACTTAACCAATTGTCGTGTGGTGTCCAACATATCTTGCAAATCTTCCGCCTTAACCCCATGATAGCTCACGACCAGTTCCTTGAGTGCCGGCAACTGTTCGCCGATTCGAAAGCCGAAGTCTTCGGCATCTGAGATGCCCAAACGCTGTAAACGTAACAACCTCGCTGCAGGTGCTTGCAGTATAGTTTGCTCTATATTGTATCTATTAGCGGTGACATCCAGTGTGGTCAACTGCAGCTGTGTAAGAAGCTCAGCCAGGTGCGATGCCTCGATGGAGCATTCCCTCGCCACGAGCGTCTTTAGGTTGTGCAGGTCTACCATGAACTGACCCGTTATATACGCGCTCGACACACTTAGGCTGTGCAGATGGGGACAACTTTTGCTCACGATTTGTATCATGCTGTTGTTCATGTAGTCATCCGTGACGCAGAGCTCGCGCAGGTTTGTAAGCTTCAAGCAAAAATAGAATGCGAGCTCTGGTCGCAGCAAATGCCTTCCCAAATACGAATCGAAGGCCTTTTCGTGTACATTCCATATGTAAAGCTTCTCCATATGGGCGCTCGTTACCTCAAAGAAGAACATGTAATCCTCTTTGTTCAGTGGTTTCAGCATATCATCCGATACGGAGACTTCACGATAACGCGCTTTCCTCCATACAATCTCGCCCAGCAGCTGTTCGTAGCGCAACGAGCTTCGCGCCATGGCAATCTGATCGGGAAGCGGCAGGTACTCCAAAATATTGCAGAGACAGTCGTCATTTAGCTCATCGATGTTCATTCTCATTGATCAAGCGATACAAGAGAGTAAAACACCTGAACAGCGCAATGGAACAACAAGATAACAGCTGTTACAAATAAGTGTCTGATGTTTGCGTACAGTGTGACCGTGTACCTATAATAAGCAAAATCCCTCATTTCTAATAAATGCATAGGACTAGGAAGCAGTAGATAAGCAACAGCTGTTGTGGTTCACTGCTTGTTGCATCTATGCAGGGTGACCGTTTGCTTAAATAAAAGTTAAGTATATAAAACATTTACGATTCCCTATTTAATATGACACACTAATTAATTAAATCATTATGTAATGTACGACAAAAAATATTTTTTTTAACTTTCATATTATTAAAGCAAAAATACCGTATCATACCAAAAATTTGTATTTTACACAATACATTATTTTTGAACTTGCAAGTAATCAACTTTAAACTCCGATTTGAACGTTAATAAACGAACTTGAATAAAGAATTGATAATAAAAAAATGTCAAGGAACAATTGAATGAAGGTCTAAATATTAATAATATTTAAAAATAATTCATTCTTGCTATTCCGCGGTTTTGAGCATGTAATAAATGCACTGCTTTTATCCCCCAACGACTATTTTGAGTTAATAAATAGTACAAACTTCTTCGCTTAGCACAATTTTGTTTGTGACATCCGCCTCATAGGCTTTAAGCTTTATATATAGAACATATTGATCACAAATGAATGTGGAGGAACAGCATCGATAGCAATGAAAGAGAATTTCACTGTCATGACCAACAGTTTCATTGTCCCAAAAAAAGGCAGAAAAACTTTTATTGTGTGCCCCAACGCCTGCTGCCACGCCACGCCCCTCTATGCCTTGCATATCAATTAACATTTTGAGTGTGTTTCCATGTTTAACTGTCACTTTTGTACGCATCATGCAGTCACAGACCCGAACCCAAGCCCAAACCTTCCGATTCCCAGACCCAATCATGAAAAACGGCGGGTGGGGGAGTGGTTCGGCGTCAGACTCCGCTTTTTCAGTTTTTGTCTGTGTAGCTTCCCCCTCATATGATTTGTGCGTGACCATGCGAAATGTAAATTATTTATATACGATGTATATGTTTCTGACCGTCTTTATACAAAGTATTAAACCCTCCGCAAAAAAGAAATACAAATATGGCCAAATGTTAACTCTGCGTGGAGCCTCTTCCTTTCCCTCTTGAGAGCGAGGCAAGAACCGCTCATTGATTGGCATTAGCCACAGCCAAATATAGCTTGTGTACTCAGCATTAAAACCAGAAATAAACAATTCACCAAATGAGAGCAAACATTGTATATTTGAATTTCAAGAATTGCATAATTAAGCAGGCAAATTCGAAAACTCGAGTTAAAATGCGCTCGAAACCTACATGGATGATCCCGGAAAACATGAAGAAAACCCTGGATGGGATCGGAAAGCCTATATCTCCTAAAGAGAGCTGGAAACTGAAAACTTAAACTTGACCTCATTTATTCCTTTGTGAGCGTGGTGAGTCAAAAATGCGTTTTATCCTCCGCAGTTTCGAGCTCTTTACCCCAAAATATAACATTTACGCTTCTGCTGCCTCCCTTTAAAGAAAAAATTATATATCCACTGAAGGTGTGACAAATCGAAAAATACTATATCTTCTACAGTTCTACAGCTAGAACTTCCTCCATTGATTAAACAAAAAAATTTAATATATATGCGTTTTGGGTCGTGAGAAATCTTCAGAATTTTAGATCAAAAGCTCATAAATTGGGCAGCTAAGTCACTGCAGACTTAACCAAAAATGAGTCAACTGTATTTAGTACGTGCAGCCGGTAGCAGCCGACTGCAACATTCATACCGATTAAATTCAACATGAAATTTTGAATAAACCACAGCTCGATTAGCTGCACAGGAAAGCGGGCAACAAGCGGGAAACTCTGTTTGCAAGGCGTGTACACGTTCTGCAACAATGAATGATTTTTTTTCTCAATAAATTAAAAAGCTCGCGTGTGTTAAAAACCTTAAGAAATCACTATAAAATAAATTAGTTCTGTAAAAGTACAAGACTTAATTAACATATTAGGCATAAATAAGGATACGACAATTTCGTGTTGAGCTAATCAACGGAGAAACTAAGGGTCTTTAGCACTAAGTTGGAGATTAGGTAGTTCACTGGGATAGCTTTAAGCTGACTAGAAATATTGCTATATTCAAGTATATTTATATGTTTTAAGCTGTTCAGAAAAGTATTCAGTATAACTAAAGCTATTTGAATAAATACATTTTATATAGCTTTTCTTTTTTATAGTTTTATTTATTTATCTTAAGAAAAACCGCAAATTTACATTAAGTCGTTTATCCGGAATAAGGTAAATTAAATTTAATAAACAACGAATTTAATCAACTCACAAAGAGTCTATTATACGCCTTCAGGGCTCTTTGCTTTTTCTTAAGTTAGTTGAGTACCTTCGCCTGTGTTGCCTTCAGTTAAGTGGCCAACAGTTTGACGCCTAATTGCTGGCACTGGACTTGCTCAGGTGTATGCATTCGCCAACGCCCCCAAAAAGTAAACGAAAATTAAGGTGTGCTTCATTGATTTGGCAATCAGCTGCAGATACGCCCCTCTAAACGATGGCCAGTTGCTTAATATTATGAAATGATTACTATTCAAAAAATTTGAGACGCCTTGCGCTATGAAATATGCAACACTTTTTTGTGTGGACTACCCGAAACAATTGGCCAATTAAGTCAAAAGTTTGGTCTACTGTGAGCCCCTCTACAACAACGTCTCTGGTTTATGGCAAAAAGGACGAAGCGGGCGAGGCGTGGAGCTGCTTCGCATGCCAGGCAAACATTTTGTGGCCATTTGCGTGCCGCCTCGTTGGCCATGAGAGAGAGAGAGAGAGAGGGATGTACTGGAGGACAGCTGGGAGCGCGGTCAGCTTTGGACTGCAATTGGTAACATGTTTTATGCAGATTTTGCAGTCGTTGGGGTTTTTCATGGTATTCGATTTTGGCAGACATGCTGGCATTGCAAATTGAATGGCACACTTTTTGGAACGCCGGCCGCCATATTTCATTTCTAATTTGGTCTCCAGAGGTGGGAATATGATTTATAAGTACACTAAGCGAAACAGGCTGCATACTAAATTATAGTGCGCCAAGTAAGGCAAGTGTGCATCTACCTTAAGCATAAAACTTCTCGAATCATGAATAATTGAGAAAGTGAAATCTCAAATTCAGTAAAAATTATAAATTTCCCTAACAGAAGAACAAGAGAATCAAAATTATTAAATATGTTTCAATCACTCAAACGTTTTGTAATAAATTCATTTAAATGTATAAAGATATATATATATATATATATATATATATATATATATATATATATATATATATATATATATATATATATATATATATATATATATATATATATATATATATATATATATATATATATATATATATATATATATATATATATATATATATATATATATATATAAGTTAACACATCCGGCCTGACATAAGTCATCGGCCTAAATTCTGCATGGGCAGCAAACCTGCAACTATATTTCTGCTTCCCATGCAATCGCTTCTCCGCTGACAACGCTACACGCGCGGACGTCGCGACGAACTTGATCAATGCAGCATAATTGCTGACACAGCGATCATAGGTCATAGATCATAGCATAAGAACATTTTGTACTTTTAGTTTTAGTCTTTTACGTACAATAAACGGAATCGGTCGATCCAAATTAATTATCTCATACTTAGTGACATCGCACAAGTAAAGAACTATATTAACTTATATATAGGTACTGTTCTTATTCTAAGAATAAAGTAAGGAATGAGTTCATGAATTGGGTTTATTATAACAAGTAATACTTTAGCAATCAAACGACTGCTCGGCACTTCTTGACAGTCGAAAATAACTAAATGTATTAAAATATTATTATTAGTAACTTTATATCTGTATGTAGAGCACGTTCACAATGATTTACTTGAAAAGCTTGTGTGTCTTTGCGCAACCATTGCAGAAGTTTTTTATTTAGAATCGCGGAAAACTAAAAAGCCCACTCAGGTAACAATTTTAAGCTTGAATGCTAATAAAATACAAATTAACTTCATTCTGAAGTTAAATAAAAACAAATACAATTTTCATAAACTCGAATATGTCCAGTAAAAGTGAAACAATTCTTGAAATATGAATTTTAGATAGGGGAGATATTAAGTGAAAAAAGTTTTGTAAATAAGCAGGTAGTTTCATCTGATACAAGATCTTTCTTAAGTTAAGTACAGAATAGGCAAGAGTACTCTAGTCGGCAGGTCCCGTATAGGACATACCCTAAGACCTGAGCAGATAAAATAAAATAATAATAATAAAATCTTATTACTTTTACTTGGCTTTCATGCTTTGGTTTATTGTATGTATATATATATATATATTTTATTTTTTTCTGGTATTTTAATTTGCTTTTTTTTAAGTTTGCTAAATGCCTGGCGAAATTATTGAACATCTCAGCTAATTAAGTCAATGTGTTACATAATTAGTTTAAATTTATATTAATTTAGTAATTAATTGTTTTGCATTTTTAATTTGTAGGTTTTTTTAGCTTCATGGAAGAGAAGAAATTGTTGGATCACATAAGTAGGTTTTGTTTTTTCGCTAAATTTTCTAATAACAAAAAAAATTCAAGTTGAGTAACCATTTTATTATTTACATTAAACATAACTAACAAGTGCATAGTTTTTTCCTTTCGTTGGTTTATACTTAGGTTTAGATTGAAACGATCTGAGACTCCACTGATAGAGTTTCTTTATCTTTTTAGGTAACTCTCATTTTTTCGGTTTTTTGTTTTTCGTTTTTCATTTTTAAGGCTGAAGACAGAGTATTAAAATGTTATTGTTTAAGAGTAAAAGTTGTTTATAAAATATATTTATCATATATCAAAGTATAGTTATTTTCTGTTTTTTAGTTATATAGAGCGCATATACTTTACAGTTATTATATATTTTACATACCATTGAGCTAATAATCTAATTAATTATTTCTTAGGCTTATAAAATGGTTTTCTCTTTTTGTTATATATATATATATATATATATATATATATATATATATATATATATATATATATATATATATATATATATATATATATATATATATATATATATATATATATATATATATATATATATATATATATATATATATATATATATATATATATATATATATATATATATATATATATATATATATATATATATATTTATTTTTTTTTAAACTCGAATAATGCCAACGCTTGATCCACTAAACAAACTAGACTACGAATATATATGCATATGCATATACATATATAAATTTTGTATAATTACTAAATTTTATTTAAGTCAATATTCAATACATATATATTTATCCATATTATGTACGTTTTTGTATGTATATATAAATATATAGATATATTGCAAATTATGAAATTGTAATTTATTCACTACGCTTTCTCTATATAAATATTTTTATATTTGTTTAATACTCGTATTTTAAGAATTCTTTTGGTAATTGGTCCTTAGTACACTACATAGAAAGCATTTAAAAACTGTAGAGCAATTTAAATTTCTATAGCATACATTTGAGCGCGCAGCCAAATGACATCGCGAGGCAATTGCAGTTCTGCTAAGTCCCAAGGCTAGATTAGCCATTAGAGCAGAGCAGTGAGTACTGTAGGAAATTAAGTAAATATTTCTTACAAAAATGCTTTAGATAAATCAAAAATAGCAAAAAAAAAAAAAAAACATCATGTATGCAAAATATTTGTTTCCACGCGACAAGAGCTGTGGCACTTACAGCAATATTTCTGACAAAAAGTGAGTTATGGTATAAGCAAGAATAAAACAGGGAAATAACTATAATAGGAATAACGCTTCATAACTTAGCCTAAGCATTTATCTCTTCATTTTTGATTGATGTTGAAGACCTTTGTCCATTTGTATGTGTGTTCTGTCCTCTCAAAAGAACTTATTTTCCAATTACTATTACACTGCGGACCAGCTGTATGTGTGCGTGTGGGTTTCTTATCTGGCGGCCTTTCAAGTACTACCATAAATAATTCCTTTTTGCTATCTAAAGTACTCATGTATCCCACAGTACCATGCGGACCACCTGTATGTGCATATTTCGGCGTCCCAACTGTCCAGGCCCTTGCCTCCGTTTCATTCACTTTTTTGTCATCTACTTTAAGCAAACACCTTTTTGTGTCAACAAACATAGAGACGAGCCATGTTTCAAAGGCAGCTGCCCTTTTTATGCTGCCCACAGCTGTGACGACCTTTTCAAAAGCCCACGCAAACGTCCACGCCTCTGGGCGTAACTGTCCAGGTGTATGCTTGCGTGTATGTGTGTGTGTGTGAGTGTGTGGGGGCACATGTTAATTGCGCCTGGCAAAACAGGCAAAAGTTGGGGCAAATGTAAAATCTAAAAAACCGGCTAAGCCGCACATTAGGTGTCAGCCATATATAAATTTATGCTGGCCTTGTAAAGCTTCAACACACACAAACACACCGTAGCTCTCACGCACACACACACAGCCACACCAACACACATATAAACGGGGCAGTCAACTGTAACTTTTTTCTGTAGCATGTTTTCGCGGGTGCAAAATTAGTTAGAAAAAAAGGCGCCAGATTAAAGTTGAGATAGAAACTAAAAAAATAAACGAGTAACAAAACTCTAGTTGGGGTGTCAGACTAGGAGATACCCTCAGCCCCGAATTTGTATAAATTTATACAAATTTTCAACTAAAAAAAACTTGTTTTGGCGGGATTTAAGCCCGAATCTTCCAAATCAATTTTTTTTTGTAAAGAAAAAAAATCCAAACATCCACTACTATAGCGCTACTTAGCAAGTCTAAAATAAAGTAAAAGTGGAAAATTCTAAGAATATAAGAAAATTATATATTGCCACGTGGCTTCTATTAATGAGTTTTAATGAAAAAATCATCATATAATCCATATATTCTTTTGAATATTTGTCATTATATAAGAAATGCAAACTCATTCACATATTGGCTATATTTGCGATTCAACTTCAATTTAATGAGATCGACGAGTTCATACATACGGATGCACGGACAGACGGACATGGCTATATCCTGATCAAGAATATATATACATTATGGGGTCTGCCACGCTTCCTTCTGCCTGTTACATTCATTTTAACAAATCCTTTATACCGTGATTTCCCGTTTTCAATGGGTTCAGGGTATAATAATTAATTTTTTCACTCTGTTTTGTAAACATAAGAGGTATATCTGAGTTGGGTCAGAGATGTTTCATTCGTAAAATGTATAAATATATAAAATGTATATCTGGGTTGGGTCAGAGATGTTTCTTTCGTAAAATTTTAGATATATATATATATAATTAAGCCACTAAGTTTGTTGCGGAAAATGAGTAAATAAGAATGAGATAAAAAAAAAAATATGTTTCCTACACTTTTTATATAGATTTTTTTTTTATATAGAAATTATTTTTTTTTAAAAGCTATTTGTAAAATAAAACATAAAATTATAGTTGATACAAGAATTTTAAAACTGTATTTCTTACGAAAATTTGAGTGTAACCAAATTATAAGAATTTAAAATTTTTATTAATGTATTATTTACTACTTATTAATTTGATTTTTAAATTAAGAAGTTTTTGGTTTGTTTTATTTAATTTTTAACAAATTAGAAAGTACTATAAGTCCATTAAGTTGTAAAAAAAAATCACAAATGAAATAAGATTATTGTAAAAATCTCAGTTAGCGTAAGCGTTAATGCCTATACAGCTATACATATTTTTTTTAGATGTTTAATACATTTGTATATAGCAAGAGATGCAAAATGATATTTATGATGTGGCTGTGATAAATATAGTTACTTTAATATTTTTAAATAAAACATTCAATTTGCAAACAATTCATAATACTAAGCTGACAACTATTAAAGCCACAGTTAGGGTATACAAAAAGTTGCCGTTGGGTTGTTAAATATTTTTTTTTCACCTGGCTAACACCATATTTTTGCCATCATAATTAGCAGCCGCAACTGCGCAACTGCTAATTAACTAGCTGAGCTGTGGCGCACAAACAACGACAAAAGCAAAAAGTAAAAATCTAATTAAATTAATCCCTTTTGCACACATGTCTCTCTCTTGCTGGCCGTCCTCAGGACTTGCAGTAGGATCGCGTTGCGTTGTCATTTAGTTTGTTGGCAATTTTTATATTTTTGTCAACATTTTGTCTGCGCGTCACATTCGAATTTTTTGTTTTTTATTTACGTGTATCGCAGCTATTTTTGACCTTTCGTTTTGGTTTTTGGTTTAATTTTTGTATTTTTAAGTATGTTTACTTTGGTATTTGACTTAAGTTTACTGAGTTTCTTGTTTAATGCTATACTCACTACGCTCATTTAGAAATGTACTTTAATGCTTGCCTTCGGTGCGAAGTTTGTTGCAATCAACAATGAACTGAATTAACTATTAACTATTAAATATTAAGTATTAAACATTAAATTTTAAATGTATATAATATTATTGCGCTACTTACATGCAAACAGTATTGTTGCTTAGTTTCAATAAAAATTATAATTCAATTTGGCCATTTCATTTAATAATTAATTCACTATTCAATTAAATTGATTTCTCGGTGCGCCTATGAAAAGCGCAGAGCACAAATTATTATTTTCCTTTTTTCATTTAAATTTTTAACGCATTTGTTAATATCGCGTATTTCATTTATCTATGTCTTATTTATTGCTGTTCTCTTTTAAGCCATTTCATTTAATTAATTTGCCATGTCAATGCTCGTGTGTGGGGGTCAACAGAAGCGAACACTTTGGATTATTTGAGCAATTTTTATACAATGAGCAATTATATCAGACTGTAAATTGGTGGTTGAGTGTGCCGACTCGATTTCAGAGCAATTATAATGTAATCGAATTAGGTTTTTTTTTTGCAAAAATCAACGAAAAAGAAATTACATTCAATAACTGTAAAATGTGCTTGCAGCTCATAAATTCTATGTGAGATTTATGTGGTCATCATTTGAAAAGCATTTTAGGTGTGCTCCGTTATCAGAAAACGTCATTTAAATTGCTTTTTCAAATGTTTATAAAATTGATTTATGAACATAATTTCCTACACAACATTCTGCCCGTGACCCCCCACGGCTGACATTTGGTTAAGCCACCTGGCAGGCGGCGACCTTTGCACTACTATATAAATATGTATATATATATATATATATATATATATATATATATATATATATATATATATATATATATATATATATATATATATATATATATATATGAATTTGGTTATTTCATTTTGGGGCGAAATCTCATTGGAAATTTGTGCAGCAAATGCATAAAAAATTCAATAAATAAAATGAAATATACGCCACTCCTGCGTTGTTCTCTCTGTCGGCATTTATGTTGTATGTTGCGCGTGTAAGTTTTTTATGACACACATTTATTGTAGTGTGCGATTGTGTGTGTTCGTCTGTGCGTGTGTGTATATTTTGTTTTCACAACCATTTTGATTTTTTTTTTCTTTCTTTCGGCTATTTCTTTTGCACATTCACTTGGTATTTATATTATTTTTTATTGCTGATTATTACTTTGAATATGCCTATTCACTTTCTCTATTGTTGTTGCAAGAGAGTGGCTGTGTTTAGATGAATATTGTGTTTTTCTGTGGCTATGTGCGCAACAAACTCAATATTTGTCTTTTCACTGACTGAGTTGCATTTATATATCGAGTGATCGGCAAGTGCCAGTTTCCAAGATCTGGCAACGCTTCGAACGTGTCGCGAAAAGTTTCGCGCATAAACTTTGAAACAAAGTGTTTGTATGTATGTGTGTGTGTGTGTGTGTGTGTGTGTGTGTGAGTCTGTGGCTTTTATTATAAATTACATTTGATGTAATTTACGCAAACGTTTTCCTTGCACGTTTCGCTCTCATTTAATGCTTCGCGCTGCTGTTATCAAAAATTTTTATTGCTGCTGCTCGTGTTGTTGTTGCTTTTTATTGCTGTTGCATTTCGGCGCCGCCTCCGCCCAGTCCAGCCTTCGTCTCAGGCGGCACCTGTTGGCGCGTTTACATGGAAAAATGAAATTTTACGAGTTAGTTTCGAATTGAATTTGAGTTCAGCTGATACGGGCAAAGATATTATGTAAATTAAAGACACAATCAAAGCATAAGCAACATTCAGGTAAAATAGCAAGTGTGTGTCTCTGTGTGTGTGTGTGTGTGTGTGAGTGGTTAAGTGTGTATACACCCAAGGAAAAAATAAACAGTAAAAGAATCACATTGAAATGCTTCCAATAAAGAACAAGCCCCAAATACTCGCACGCATACATACATACATAAACACACACACATACTCACGCACACACACACTCACGCACACACTCACGCACACCAATATACACATACATATACAATAACCAGCATTTTTGTTTGAGGCATCAAAAATGCCCGAAAATCAAGTCGAAATAATACGAAAGTGGAAATAGGCAAAACTTGCGTACGGCAAACCAAATGGCAAGAAAATAGCAAAAGAGAAACTAATACAAAAAAGACAAGATAGCGGCAGACAAAAACAATAGTCATTGTGCATACACTTAAGAAAAAAGCAAGTTAGAAGTAATAGTCGAAAGTAGCCGACTAGGAGCTAACCTCTGACTGATGGAAACGATTTCAAAAATCTCTTTTTTGTATATTGTATTTGAATTAAAATAATCGATATTTTAGCTTTGATGACGGCTAGGAAATGAAAAAGCTATCGATGATATTAAACGTTTTGAGCAAATTGCTTAAATTCAGCTTTTGTGTGTCTGACCATACGCGCAGGCGGACAGACATACAAATACCCTGGCCAAATCGAAGCGAGTGCTACCCCTCCAAGAATTTACATACTCTAATAATGCTTGTCATATATTTTAAGTGAATGTAACAAAAGAATCATAATTAATACTCCCACTTTCAATAGTTATTACAGATCTACTTGGCTACAATTGCATTTTTTCTTCAAGTGTATGCTTTAATTTAAATGTGTCCTTGTTTAAGTTTTATTTTTATTGTTTACTTTTTAAATTTCTAAAATATTTTTATTCATAAAACAAAAATAGTATGCTGACATTGATAGCTTTGAAAGTAAAAACTAACAATAGATCATGCTGAGATTATAGAGTTAAGAGTTAAACAAATGATAGAAATTCCATTTAAGCATAATCATATAGCAGAAACTTAATATAACTTAATGAAATAATAACTTTTTTCGTTGAATTTTGTAGGTATATGTTTTGCTTTTTTTAATAGGTAGTTCCCGTAAAACGCTCAACAAGAGACATTGAAACAGAGAGAAGTCTACGACAAAAAAATAACAACGACGACGATTGATAACAACGGCGACTGTACCTAGGCAAAGGATTTATTGTTTAACCGCCATAGAAACTATGAAAGTCCAGGAAATCCATGGAATCTGTTTGATTTTGCTGTTGTTGGTCGAGCTACGCGCGAGAGAGAGAAAGAGGTCGATGACAATCGATCATGTGAAATGAAATGATGAAGGTGAGTTTTGAAGGTAGTTTGTAATTATTGTGGTTGAGGTGGTGGAAAGCAGGAGAAATAGAGAGTTATGATAGGAATATATATATATACATATATATATATATATATATATATATATATATATATATATATATATATATATATATATATATATATATATAATTGTAAAGAGGAGCCAATACAGGTTGGCTGCGTAGATCTCAATTAGAGACTCACCAGCTTCTTGAAACAGTCCTCAAAGAAAGCAGTCATCGAACGATATAGATGACGCTTCACACCCGACAAACTGTGCCCCTCATCCGGGTAAATTTGTTGTTTGTAGAGCACCCCTTTGCTGGTTAGAGCTCGGGCAAGTACCATCGATTGCTGGACATGCACATTGTCATCCGCAGTGCCATGCACGAGCAAGAATTGTCGTTCGCGCAGATTGTCAACGTATTTGGATAGATCGCTCTCCTCGTAGCCTTTGTAGTTGTCGGTCACGTTTGGAAAGCTCAGATACCGTTCCGCATAGGTGGAATCTATCAATGAAAAACAGAGTGGCGTAAGATTATACATGGATAAGTAGAGTGTGAAGATTAGACATACCATATAGCTTCCAATTAGTGACCGGCGAGACGCTGATGCCGCATTGAAAGATCGACTGCTGACCAGCTAAAGCAAGAGCAGCCGTGTAGCCGCCATAGCTCCAGCCCCAGACACCCATGCGCCGAGCATCGATAAAATGCAGATTATCACGGAGATATTCGCTAACTTCCAGCTGATCGGAGACTTCAACGCTGCCCAAGCGCTTGTATACCTCATGGAGCAGTTGGTAGCCCTGCCCCGACGAGCCGCGCCCATCGATCTCGATGACAATGTAATCCTTGCTGCCCGCCAAATACGTGTTCCAATCAACATGCCAGCGATCGGTAACCAGCTGGGTACCTGGCCCAGAGTAAACATGCAATATGGTGGGATAACGTGTGATCTCATCCTCGCGCAAGACGGGCGGCAAATGGAGACGAACCTGGGCATGATAGCCCCCAGAGATCATGACGGGAAAGGTTTTCACCTGTGGCAGCGCGACCTTTGCCATTTTCTCCTTAAGTTTCGTATTATTCTGCACGGTGACAAGCAGTTCGAGAAATTGCGACTTGGGCTCAATAATTTCTTCGACAGGAGCATCTGTTGGCAACTGCTTCTCGCTCTGCGGCTGGGTTTGCTTTTTAGCCTTGGGTCCAGCTGCCAGCTTTAAACCATATATTATGGAACTGGGCACTACTGGACCCAGGCATTCCAGCAGCACAAAGCGTGCCCGTAGCGCTAGCGGAAACTGTGCCTCATGGTACAAACAATCGCTGGGTGGTGGGGGCAAGGCTCCTCCATGTGCATGCGGCTGTCGCTGTTGCTGCTCCACAGGCATTGCTGGAGGCGGTGGTAGCGACTCCGTCTCTTCAGAGTCCTCCCAGTCATCGTCCCATGCGGTTACAAGCTTTGGCGGCGATTTGGTGTGACCCTCGTCATAGCCATCGCTGTTGTGCATTAATGCCGGACACGTCAGACAGTCCGGTGCCTGCAGAGCCTGGCCCTGGCGAGCGGGCAAAGCTGAGACGCGATACAGATGCTGCTGCGAGGGCAAACGCTCGGGTGTGCCTAAAAAATAGCTATAAGGCAAAATTTAGTTGTGGTTAGGGAATATTCCAATAATTGAACTTTCAACTAAATTTATTACGCAAAATGCAGATGATCTTTAACTTAAACTTAAATGTGAATAATGAGGCTCTTGAAATAAATTTGTAACAGGTAAGCAGTAGCTAATCATCCATCTGAAAAAATTCTACTTTAAAGCTCTAAGATTTCCACTTCTATAAAGACATAACTTAAGAAATTTTCAATTGAATCTAACTTTTAACTTTTACTTATTATACAAGAAGATTAACTTTAAATAATAATAACTTTTAAGGATGGATTTATTAGTGAACACTGCTTTCAGGTATATGTACACATTTTACTCAAGCTATGAAAACACTTTGCTCGGAAGAAGTTTTAGAACTTTTAAATAGTTTTTAGTAGTTATTAATTGAACTTAATTTAGAGCCCTAGTAGCCCTAATTGCAATTAGAATGTGAGTATTGTAAGGAAGAAAAAAATTTACTTTGAAAAAGTTTTGGAATTCACAAGCAGAAATATTGATATGCGAATCAATGTATGTTAGTCTAAAGATTTATGATTAGATTGAAACTTTAATTTTGTTTTCAGTTATCCGTAAGAATTAATTACCTCTTGAACTAAATTTAAAGTTAAATTGTAACTGAACTGATAAGTTATATGCAACTTGTTCACGCAGTCTTCACTTAACTTAGTTCCTAAAGTATATCTAGAAAAATAATTTATATTTTTAAATAGTAGTTTCACTAGTTCAGAATCTAAATAATGCTTTCGTCAATCTATAAAAATTGTATGTAGACAACATTTTCTTGGAAATTTAAGGAAAGTATTTAAAAAAGTTTATAATCTTACTGAAATAATGTGAACTGAATTATCAGTTTAATTTCTTACATCTAAAAAGCTGAACTTAGTATGTCCCTAGTTCGAAACCTCATATGTTCCTTCAACTATCTGTAACAACTTTACTCTCGTTACAATTGTTTTTCTAGTTTGTGCTTGTGCTTATCTTTAATAGCTGTCAGTTTATATGAAATCATTCACGTTCCATGCATTAAAGTCAGTTTATGTGATACTAAAATTTGTCGTTCAACAACGGTAATCGCAATTCGGGATTCAGTTTTGAGTGGGACTGTCGAATTGCTGCTTCCGTTAGCTACTTACATCCAATTATCGAGTTGATCCCAGTGCAAAAGTCGATTCACCTCGTAGGGGCCATGGGTGAGGGGCAGCACCCGATTATTGTCAATGTCCACGTGTACGATGTGCCGGAAATAGCCTGTCCGATTACGAATGGGAGCGATAGAGGAGGAAGGTTGGAACAGTTGATTGTGAATCGAGCTCAAAACAAAAACCGGATTGACATATGGCTCACTTACCAAACGAGCCGTCGCGCAGCGGTGATATGGCCACATAGAGGCTCGCATTTGCCGCAAACAATGGCACCGAGACGGTGTCCACCCAGCCGCGTCCATCGCCGCTCACACGATGCGTCTGCATACAAGGATACACACACACACACAAACCGGATATGAGCAGAAACACGCTTAATTAGGTCAAATTTAACCTACCTCACTGCACACGAAGGAGGGACTCCTGCAAACGCTAACCACAGATATGTTCTGCGGTCGATTTAGCCACACCACGGCGATCTCCTTGGCACTCACCCAGTTGGCGCTGCTAAAGTAATGATCCCTATGGGGTTTAAAGAAGCAGAAGAGCAGAGCAGATTAGCTTTGAAGTAATTCGTAAGGTCGGTTCATACACACTCATTCTGTAATATTTTTGGAGGTGTTAGATCGGTGATGTGTATCTTCTGTGGATCCGATAGGTCAGCCACGCGCAAGGTAACTGTAGGATTCTGTGTGCCCGGCTTGGGGTAGCTGCAACGAGATAAAAGATCCATGGGATTACAAAGAAAGAAAGTGCTTTTTACTATTAAGAGTGAATAATCTACGAGTAGTAAAAATATAGTACGATAGTTGATCTTAACTTTTGCTACAATTCTGTTTACTGGCTTCTACATTTTACATTTGTTTACCAAATTCAACTTTCTATGTCCTATAGATTGCTGTAATCAACATAATGATAAAAATGGATTCATAGCTCTAATGGTTACGTTTATGATTCAATGACTAATCAGTCAGGCAGTGAATGCATAAATTCATAAATATATATATATATATATATATATATATATATATATATATATATATATATATATATATTTCTTCCAAATCAATTGGAAAGTTACAGCTTATGTGATTCATGTTTAACATCAATCATTCCATCCAACTTTCATAGCATTTAATGAGCTTCCTAAATTCCTAATGAAAGCATAGCAATGCATATTATCCTCTTAAACCTCAAATAGCTAAAGTAAATGTGCAATTCATTTTAATTGGATATATTTAAATTGTTAAAGTTTTCGTAGCGATTGTCATCACGCTTCAACTTAAGACAGCTCAATTGAAAATTTGGTTTTACACTTTGAGTCGAAGGTTTAACGTGTATATTCGTAGCATATTCAATTAACACTGATGGCATCTACACTTATCCACACACGCACATACACACACACTTACACACATTTGCATATATAATTCCCAAATAATGATATTACACTAAACATAACAGGTTAGTCGGCAGTTTTGTCAGCTTCGTAAGCCTAGGGGCGGGGCAAGGAATTTGAGCAAACCTTTTGTGCATTTGGCAATTTATCAAATCGAAAATGACAGCAGCTCAGTTTCGAATTGTAAGAGGACTAACGTGGCCAAGTGCCAAGAGCCTTACACTTGCTGCCAACTAATTTCAATGTCCAGTTGAACAGTCGAGTGCAACTGACTGCGTGTTACACTGTACCTTTTTTCTGTTGAGAATGTAAGAGTTGAAATTGGTCTAGAGTGACAATAGAAACTTAAATTGTGACAACAAACCATAGACATATGTAAGTCAGGGACTAAGCACTTGACCATACTGATACGATATTTGCAGACCCTTTTTGTTTAAGACATAGTCAGAATTTGGAATTGATCGATAATGATAGGATTCAAAGTTAAGCCCAAGTTTCACTTGTTTACTATCATGAATGATACAATCGGTTAAGTATTAAATATAAAATATTATAAACTTGAAATTTTTATAATTTATCTTTAATATCCAGGCTATTACGGAATATCTGGCTTTTAAAAATAAATAATATTCATTCTCTTTAATTAATATCAATATTATTATTAAGTGAAACTATAATGTTCTTACCCTTTATTATTCACATTAAAGGTCTCAGCCTGTCAAGCTAATAAGTCGACTTCAGACTAATTAATATTCAATTCGAAACTTAAGAGCTACAGTTGAATTCTCACAATGAACTGTTCTGCTCATTTTTGAGTCAATATACCTTCTCTTAATTTGTAAACAGTGTATATTAATGTTGCTACACGTACACAACGTCTTAACACCTTCCTGCAGAGCGGGCACATTTGGGTTAACCCCGTCGCGATAGGGTGTCCCAAAAACTATCTGCACCTCATGAATTTTAAGCATTCGTTTACCCGAGCACTATTTAGGGCTAATGACAGTCACGAGCACATCATTAACACCTAATCGAAAAGTAATATTGTCTGGGACATGGCACAACTTACCGTAAGGATCTAATTTCCGGATACAAGTTGGCATGCGGATTAGTGCCACCAGCTGAGCCACCGCCACCGCCACCACCGCCGCCATTTGCATTGCCACTGCCATGATTCGTGCCGCTTGTCGCAGCACCACCTGCGGCGCCTGTGGAGGTGGTGCCATACCATGCAAAGTGCTGCTCCTGCACGTGTGTATCGTTGAAGCTGGCATAGAGCAGCAGGTGCCCCTCATCCGACAACCAAATGGCATTATTTGTGTGCAGAATTTCCTCTAAGAACGAAAAATTATATCATGAATAACAACTGTGTTTCCAAGTGTCTCAAATATGCTCTGCTTCTATATTGAATGATAACGATAACTGGATGCAAGTGTTGAATTTCCTCAATGAATGTAATATGTATATAATATGAAAGACGAATAGGAAAATATTTAAAATTTGTAATGTTAGCTATATTTTAATCGATATAAACTGTTATACTGAATGCTCTTTACTTTGAATGATAATTAGCTGAGCTATCTATGAAATATCATTCCTACACCAGTTTGTTTAGTAAGTTGTGATATATTTAAGAATTTTTTTGTAATATAATATAGATTAAGAAGACAAAAGGAATATGAATAACGATAATCGAACTATTTGAAAAAGTATATATTGAAAAAGTAGATATTTATTATTCTTGATTATCTTTTATTACTACTACTACTACTACTACTACTATTACTATATTATTTCAATTGAAAAATTCATCAAGGGATGATAATTTAATGGACTAGTTCACTTGATGCATCGGTAAAATAACGATTCTTATTCAGTTTTTTTTAGTGTAATCTTACCTTCGTATAGCCAATCGGGTATGCCGTTGTAGACGATACCCGGTACCGCATCGTGAGTGACGCGATAGGCATGTGAGGCACGAACCTCTTGTCGATAGTAAATATCGTAGTTGTGCACCCAGATCAAAGCATTTCCGGAGCTTGCAAATCTCGCATAATGCATATAGGGCCATTCCTCCTGTTGTGAATTGTAGCGCAATTTGATGGTCTCGCTGCAATAGAAACTCGTATGTATGATAATCGCAAAGAGAGGTGGAATCTATTCATTTACCTCGTGTGTATATCGTAGAGCGTGTATTGTGCCAAATACGAGTGCCGAAACAGTTTGGCCACGTTCTGGGCCAGAAGCAGGTAACGTTTATCTGCTGATATGCTAAATGTGAAGGGCGCCAGGGTTTTCTGCGTACATAGAGAATATGGTTTGAATTAGTAACAGCTCATTCAAAATGCGTGCCATTAAGTACGTTCTTGTGAATGTTAAAAGTTGATTTCAAATGAATTTTGCGCTCAAGTAGCTGCGTGTGGTAGCTGTTAGGCAGCTGCCATAACAATGCGGCGTTAACATAATGGCAAACGTTGCGCAATTTTAATTAAAAATTTTTAATTGTTTGCACAGCGCGTGTTTTGCCAATGGTTACAATTTAGCTGTACACATTTCTAATTTATATTTGTTAATTATTCGCTGAAGTACGCCAGATAACGAATAAGTGCCTAAAATGGCATTCTGTGACAGTTTAACAAATAAGCCTAAGTATGCACAGAGTATACAAAGATATCTAGCAATTCACTACTATCTATCTCGTATCTACTATGTATCTTGAATGCTTTATTCAAATCAAGTACACAATTTGTCTCTGTTTTTATCACTAAAGCCGGTCGGTTAAGCCAAAATGATTTTAGACAGAACATTATTTTATAACTTTAATAAATTAATATGTTCTTGTTACAAAAAGAAACTACCTCTCCTATTTATCATGTAGATGCTTACAATAAAAATTAAGATAACATTTGCTGGCAAATTACATCGTTATAATTTAGTTTTTGTTACTAAACATACTTATTTAGCCTATAGTATTTATCATTAATACTTAAACATATAATTTTTAATAGGCTGATTTTATTCAAATGAGATTATTTGTTATTGCAAACTGTCACTTCACTTCAAAAGTTAAATTATTTAATTTTAATTCATTATCAAAGGCTTTTGCTATAATCCCCTTCCATGTACTGCAAATGCGTTTATATCTAAGGATTTAATTTTATCCTAAAATTTGAATTTACCACAAATTTATACTTGGGTTTAAAATTCTTCAATATTTTAATTTATTGAAAATTAATCCAATTATATTTTATTTTTGTTAACAAATGATTTATTATTAATTTTAGCAGCTCGTTGATATATGATATATACAACAACATTTATCGTTTTTTGTACTTATTCATATTAAAATTATAAAAAAAATTATAGGTATAGTTATAGCTAACCTTTAACTAAATTTTATAACTTAAATCAAATTTCTCTTTCAGTTTGAATCATTAAAAAAATATATATATATTTATATATTTATTTATAATTCAATTTTTCGCTGATTGTAAGTTACAATGGCTATGTTGAGTCTCAAATAGTATCTATTTTGGCTGACTGATTCCTTTCTTCTGCCTGCTCATTAATTATTTGCCAAGTGTTGACACAAGCGATTGTGTTTGCTTTGCATATTGCAGTTGCCAGTTGCCAGTTGGCACTTTGTGGCACTTGTTGCTTGAAGGGAACAAGCAAATGGTTGCGTCTTCTTCGCAGCTGTCAAAAGTTTATTCCACTCCTTTGGAAGCCTTTGGCTTGTATCCATAAAACATTTATGTTGCCTTATTTGTTTGTTTTTCAATTTCAGAACGCGCATTATTCATTAGAAAATCGTTTCAGCCGAATAGCTACCCCAACCCATGAATATATAAACATTCATACATACATAAATACATTCATAAATACATACATACATGCATATATATATATATATATATATATATATATATATATATATATATATATATATCCTGCTCATGTTTACCCATGCATTGACATAAGAATCGTTTGGCTTTTATCGTTATGGTGTAGCGATAACTTGGCTCATTTGTTTTTGCCTACTTTCCTGCGTTCGCTATAGTCTGTCTATGTACGTTTGAGTGTGTGTCTGTGTGTGTGTATCAGTTAACAGTGCCTGCCAACTGTTTGGCTGCCAAGTCAAGTGTGTACACTTGAGATAGCAGTAGCCACGCCCCCTGCCGCCCACACCCCCAATCGTAAATAACATGCTGCAAATATTTATTCAACTCCCAGATAAGCAATAAGCATACACTGCAGGCCCATAGCGGAGGCTAGGGCAAGGGATAAAATGTACTTACAAATGTCACATTAGACATGAGAACGCGTTCCGTGCGATTGGTTGCATTCAGCAGGCAGATGCGACCCAATTGATCCTGATATAAAAACTCCTCAGCTGCGAAACGGGAAAAGCAAACGACAAGTTGTAAACTCTGATTTAGGTAAATTTTCACAATGTCCAGTTCGGATGGTATTTAATATTACATTTTGTTATTATAGTGCCAGTTTAACTGCCAGTTAATTAAATGTTGTGTTTATTTTATTTAGATTCGTTTAGGGTATATCAATTTTTTCTTTGTGATTTCACGTATCGCAATTTCATGTTAATTGACTTCCATATTTTAATTAATTATAATTTCATATTTATGTTGATTTTGTTTTATTTAATGAAAAAAAGATTTCCCATGACAAGCGATCAATTAAAGAATATTTGAATGCCATATGAGCCATATGACTACTTAACGCTCAGTTAACCAAAATTCAGCTTAATTGAGAAGTAACTCTAGCTAGGTATTGGAAAGAGAAGTCCTGCACAAACCATTGAGTAAATGTGAGACAGTTGGAAAATGCTTGACAGAGAAAAGCTTTTCTTCCATTTATAACTTCTTGATAAATTGATTCACTTTCTTCTTTTAAATAGAAACCAATTCGTTACGAAGGAAATCAAATTGTTCTGAACAATTTTTTTTTTACCTTTAAGAGCTTTACTAACAGTTAAGCTAACATCAAAATTGGGATAAGTAAAACACCTCAACTAGACATTAGGGTAAGTACTAGTTTTATTATTGGGAGAGGGTTGCCCTTATTTTAACGTTTGCTGTAAAACTTACCATCGATCCAACTGCCATTTGCACGCTGTGGCACGTAGACACCATCGACAATGTCCTGCAGCTTGATGCGTTGCCCCTTAACGCGCGGTCCCTCATCGGGGGGCGTGAGCAGCACCTTTTTTGATAAATGCAGAAATTTTATATGTTGTTTTCTATATGCGCAGTAGGACAACACATCACAACAACGAACGAGAGAACAACATCAACACAAAATGGAAACAATGGGAAAATGGAAAAGGAATTTCAAAGAGGTGCACAAATATCACGCAGCCAGGTTGTAAAGAAAAAAATAAGTAAATAAACAAAGAAGAAGACAAAAATGAGCGAAACGTATTTACACAAATAACATTTGAGGTTTTCAATTGTCATAATACACTGTTCACAATGTGCAAGATAGTTTATTCGTGCTCAGTGTCAGCAGATCGATAACTGTGAACAGAGTATTACAAAGTCGGTAGCATCCGACACGATTTCAACATGGTTTTTCATTTGTACATTGTGACCAGAAAATAAAATACAATTGCAATGGACTATTGTGAATATTGTGGTTATATGTATGTGTATTTGTACAGGTGTGTGTGCCTTCGTAAATATTGCATTCGTATTAATTTCATTTGAAACATGTTTTTTCATGTACACAAAAGTTACAACACCGAAATTGGATTTATATTGAATATTTTCATTGCATTGCAACATACAATTGATTTTCACTCAAGGAATATACAATTTTCACTTTGAAAATATTTACCACTAGTTTGAGACTTACCACCGAAGTTACAATTAGGGCCAGCACAATGATAATCACTAACAGAGCGATGAGAATGCCGCGCCAGTTGCGTTGATTCGGGTTGCTAGAAACCAACTGCAAAAAGGAAATCAAACATTAGAAAAACATACTTAAATTCATTAAAAAGTCTGGAAACTTGTTTCGTTTTAATATTTTTTTTAATGTTAATTTTCTTATTGAGTTTTTTCTTAAATGATATTTAATACCAGTTTGAAAATGTATTCTTATTGCTAAACGAACCTTTAATGGACTAAATTGTAATTATTCATTTTTCTATAGTTAAGTTGCCTGTTATCGTTTTATTTTATGGCATATGGATACTATACTCCAATCACCCCTCAACGATCGCCAGATTTCTTGTGTAAGCCGAAACACATTTGAGAAAATAACCATAATACCCTTGTTTAGTGCTATTAAGAGAAAGTATCGCAATTAAAGCAACATGCTGTACATTAGAGACCCGAAAATATTTGCAGCCAAAAAATAAGAAGCAATTAGAAGCTGCCAAAAAGGATGCAACGGAAGGCAACCTTTTAGGTCAGGCCATTCTCAACTTATGATTCACCGAGCATAAGCCATGCTACAGAATATTCAAGGCTGTTGAACCTGTACGCAAAATAACTGCTTGACTAATTTATAAGGAGGCAGGACTTACTAGACAGTGCACGCACGCACGCACAAACACGCGTACAAGCAAAAAAACTGTCACACACATACACTTAGAGCAGCAGTCAAGTTAGCATTTACTCAAATACGGCTTTAGTCTCAATTTCTTCAGCTGAAAATGAAATTTTTATTTCGAGCGATTCCTCGAACACCACAAATTGATGTAACAAAGAATACCTAGTTGGGTACCTACAGACAGAGTACTTAATTGAAAAAAACAACAATTAGTTTAGAATTAAGAATTCCTTATATTTGCTTTAAGCTTTGAAGTAGTTCATTTTAGAAACGTTTAAGTTAATTCCTGATTCTCAATAATCAATTGGCTGAGGTCTAAATACAAATCTTAACAAGTTGAAATCTGTTTGTTATAAATATTAATCTTTTAATTCTAAATTTCTTGTGGAAAGATTGAACTTATCAAATTTATTTAAAATACATTTATATATTTTTGTAATGAAACCAGCTCGAATTCAATTATTCTGAGTATTCAAGATCACGTAACAATTAATATAACTTTTCTCTCAGTGTACAATTGGCAATGTAGATGTCTGCTATTATGCCTGTATGCACACAAATTGAGCGGCATCCAATTCTTTACAATACCCGCGTCTAATGCATACTTAATGTAGTCAACAGCAAAACAATAACTACAACAAATTTCATCATTTTTCTTTTCTATTTTTTTTATTTTGCTGAACAGCAACTTTTCGAACTGTGGCAATCCTGATGAGCGGCTCGTACGCGCTGACACCGACGTTTACCTTTTTTATTGGCTAACATAATCACTCAGTCAGTTAGTCATTAAGTCAGTTGGTTAGTTAATCATGCCAGCCATAAATATATACATACATACACATGTATATAGCCACATACATATGGCTACACATACACATACAACAGATTTCCATTACAGGATAATTAATTAATTATGCCGAACCAGAGCTTTTGCTTAGCAGAAAAATATAATTGCGTATTAATTGTAGCCGGATCTAAATCTAAATCACGTGGCAAGCGTGCAATGTGAGGATAAGTTATCGTAAAAAATCAGTCAAAAATTAGTTACCTGTTTGAACAGTATTAATATTCCGAAGAAATAGCTCATTTAATTGTGCATGCGAACAATGTAACCATGCTAGTGATTATTAAGAGTACCATAAATATGCACCTAATATTACCCCGGGTAAGAGCTGGTCCGTGGCAAGATTATACGAATATTAGAATACAAATACTATACGAAACCCTTGACCCATTTATTTCAAAAAAGCTAATGCAAGTATGTATAAAGTATATAGAACAATATTTCATATTCTATATTCTCAATTTTATTAATAAATATAAGAAATATATTTTGACAATAGTAAAAAGTTAGTAAATGTTGAAGACAATTACATCTACAAGAGCTATATTCATTAAAATCAGCAATTGGGAATATGATACGTCATCGTTGGGTTGATCTGTGATCTTTGTTCAATGGACGTTTTATGTTTTATGTACAGCTTGTTGTTCATCGGTCGATTACTATGTAATTTAAAATATGTATTTCTATATACCTTCTTTCTATAAAGTGCTAATATTTTGTGGTCCATCCATAGGCGAGAAAAACATTGCAATCGGTAAATTGATGTTTTCAATGTTTCAATACCATGAATGAACATCACTTACGCTTTGAACTTTCTCACGTATTTTTTAAAATGTTATCCGATGCACCATTAAAATCTCATAAATATTTGCTGGCAACCATTGCAATTAGAACAGTTGTATGTAAAGGGCTGCGGGTTACAATTAACAAACAGCACAGGTGTTGCAACTGTGCTGCACAGGTATTTCTCTGATATTGCACAGATATGTTCATGTATATTTATAAGCTACGCACACTCGATGTTGTGACTACCTGAAGCAACAGCAAACTGAGCCGAAAACCAAAAGCTAAAAACTAAAAGACCTCGAAAAAAAAAACATAAGCTCAGTTACTATTACATTTCACATTTTCTGTTATTCTTTTCATATATTTATGTAAGTTATTGATAATATAGCAAAGAGTAAGAGCAAGTTATGAAGTACTCTTCGTTAACATCTGTAAATTTCACTATATATATGTAAAAATATATTTAATAACTGGAGGGTTGGGTGGGTACTTCGTTTAATTGAATTGAATTCATGGTGTTTGTGTTTTATGGGTTCAGGGCAGTCGCTACCTTAAGGAATTTCTTTTAGCATGTACAGAAGAAAGCACTCAACATGATTGCAGTCGAACTTCTTGGCAAGTATGCAAACATAACGAGCATAAATGAAATTTAAATACTCAACTTGATGAGTTGCCGTTAACGCTAAAAGAATTAAAAGTAATTTGCCGTCATCCATTTTGCCCGCAGCTCAAATTTTACCAGGCTATGCAGAACAGCCCACGGGCGTATGGGTGCTATTTATTTCAATAAATTTTTAATGGCCCGCAATTAGGAGAAGCTAAAGGTCCTGCGGCAACCAGCAAATGCTGTCAAAAGATTAAGTCAATATTCAGAGCTATTAAATCAACTCTAGTTAAGTCAGCCTAACTTTGATATTAATTTAACAATAGGGTTTAATGCAGCGAAACGACGAATCTGCCATACACTAAAATTATAATTTTGAATATAAGTCGAATGGATTCAGTCTTTTATGTGTAAATAATAACGTAATTGTCAAAGCTTGATCTAAACTTTTATAAATGTTCTTGATTGATTTAATCTGATAGGTTGAATCGATAATTTTTTGACCTGAATTATGATTGAAATACTACACAAACTATATTCAAATTGATTGATTCATTGATTGACTAACATTAACAATAGTTATTCTTCTAAAGATGAACTTCACTGGCATAGTTTAAAACTAACTAAATGTTCTTAGATAATTTGCTCTGAATATATAATAAACAATATTTTTAAAATAATTAGAAGCGGAATTTTCATTCATTAATATACAAATTAATTTGTATTTGTTGAATTTATAATTATATGTATTTCTGACCATAACGTCTAGTTTGATGTTTTTTTTATTCTCAATAGTATAGAATTTTAGATTGTCAGTAGAATCTATAAAATCTTTTGTTCTAACTTCTAACTTTCGATTGAATTTACTAGTGCAAATATTGCTGCCATAGCAGATTGATCAATTGATTGACTGACTGATGATTAATTCATACCTGAATGAAACAGTTCGGCACCTGAATTTCTTAACATTGTTGTTAGCGAAGTCTGTTTTGATTGTGTTGGGTCTGCGAGTCCACAATGAAACCAACAACATTATTAACTCATTTTCGATTGAGGTCCCCTAGAGAGAAAACGTGTTGTTTGCCAGTGACCATGATAGTTTAGCCACAAACAAAGTTAAATTAAAGCGCTAACATTCACTTTGGCATCGAGTAAAAGTTAAAGCTCTGGAACTATGCACAAATTAGCTGCAATACGCTGGCACTCCAGCAGGAAAAAGTGGACTAAGAGCGTATTTATACATAATGCCCATAATGGACTCTCTGGCTCCGGGGCTGTAATAGATACAGGAGCGAGTATCCGTAGGAAGGAAAAACTAGTCGTTCTTTATGGAATATATATTCACTTGCCACACTCTCTCCTTAGTCTACTCTACTCTCTAAGCGCATTAGCTGCTTTTGCGGTTGAGCTGAGAGCATCGCCAACTTTTGCAAATTTCTTACTTTTTTTTGTTGTTGTGTAAAAGTTCAAAGTTGCCGTCAGTTATTTGCATTAGTTTCCAGAGTTATTAAGCTGTAAGCGAAAAATTTACGCTGCATACACTTAAGCGCATTAAAAATAGACACCGATTAAAGGACTGAGGAGTGGCTAAATCGCCCAAAGGACATTTAGTGACGTTCACGAGATCAAAGTGAAATTTACTCAGGTGCTAAGCGCATTTAGCAGTCAATGAACCAGACCTTATGTGCTGACAGTTGCATTACTCAAACACTTTTTTTGCTAGAATAGACATATTTTAATCAGCTTATGTATATAACAAAATATATAATTTCCTTGATGCTAATTAAAAGCTTTCTTAGAAATAATTTCACCTTTGCAATGCTGAATGTAAAATTGTGTTTCAACATAAAGTTTTAGATGTTTTAGTTGACAGCTAAAAACTGCGCTATGTTATTATATTAATAGTAAAAAATATAGTAAAATAGTAAAAGGAATATTTTATCTTTAACAAAAACTTAACCCGTTTTTAATTTCATTTCTTATTACGAAATCAATTCAACTGCTGCAATATCTTCAATTTATTGTTGAAAATATCAAATCTGTCGTCCTTCAATATTTTGTTTCTTGTGCTTTATTTTTTTGGCGTACCTTACACGTTTTAAGAGTTGGCAGCTCTTGTAAATGCTGAAAGCTTCCAACAATATTGCATTTTGCAACTGGGCGACATTACAAGCCAATCTTTATGGCTTGCTGCCTTCCTGACAAACATGAAATCCATAAACAGACCCACAGGGCACGATTGCAAAGGATACGCAGACACATCCCAGCATCCTAGTGCTGCAATTGGAAAGGATGATGCGAGCCAAAGAGGGAAGGTGGTCGCATTAGGCAACTCTGTCAACGTTGTCGTCTGTGTCTGGCTTTCCGGTGCGCTAGTACCATTGTCTGTGTCCCGCTTCGCACCGTACCGCATCGCAACCGCCTTCAACGGCTGCCGTTGTCAACAACAGTTTAGCTCAAGGCCATAAAGGCATAGCGTTCGCTATAACTGCCACGCGCATCTTTAATCTGTCCCTGTGTGTGTGTGTGTATGTGTCTGTGTCTGTGTGTGTATGTGCACACCTCTGTGTGTATCTAGCTGTCTGTATTTGCGTCCATGTCAACACATACTCAAGCTTCCATTACATGGCCATGATTGCTTTTTTCTCTCGCTCTCTTACAGCAGGTGTCGCGCCTGTCAAATGTCGTTAAGTAACATGAATTTGTCTTCAAAAAAAGTATAAAACACATATTTAATATGCTAACAGTGATAGTTCAAATGAAACGTGGCGTTTGACAGCAAAGGTGTTAGATATAACAGTTATTTATATTAAATAAAACTATATTAGAACTTTAAAGATTATTTGGACAGCCTAAATATTTAAGCCTTTATAGAAAAGAAAGCATCTAGAAAACTTGCAATATGAATGCTTTAAGAATTAGAAACAACTTGTTGAAGATTTTTACTCTCTTTTATATGCTCAACTATTATATTTTCTGATAAGTTATTATTTATTCTTGATATTCCTAATGATATACACCTATTCTAAAAATTGATGGATCTTGAAGGCAAACTATTATTAATTTACAGAAAGAATATGCTCTTGGAACTTTGCAATGAATTCAAAACTAATTACAAACTGTTCAGCCGTGCAATATCTGCTAATTATATACAAAACTCTTAATCAGTTGCCTGCAGGCCTTTGAATTTAACTGTAATTCGCCTGGGTGGCAATTGTACGGACTCATTAGCCCGGAATAATTAATGAAGACAATCGATTATCGCAACACTGTTCCAATCGAATTGAATGCGCCTGGGGGTAGGAAACACTTTTCACTATGCAATTAAAGTGAAGAGCGGGCTAGACTCTGTGTTGATTATTGAATCCAGCTACGCAAATGTGCTATGAACTTGTTCAGTTATCATTGCGTGCATTATAGTTTAGTCAGTCAGTTTTAAAGCACAGTCTGCACTGTTCAATTGTTCAATTGGTTATGAACAATTTGCTTTGTTCAATCGTTCATGAATGGTTCATTGTGATAAGCTCATCCGCTGTTCATGAACAATATGTTGATAAACAGCGGAATAAGTTATTCAAACAAATCGTTTATGTCTGAACTAGTGCATGATGTGAACGGATAAAGTTCATGATTGCAAAATAAGCTATATTCAACAAATTAATTTTGCTTTATTGATTAAACTAATTCGCGACTTGAACTCTACTTGCAGCTAATTGCTGCAAAAATGCCTGAATATATTTGACTGCCATTTGGACGGGCCGTTTATCTTGCGTACTTATTCAACATTCAACGCTCAGCACCGCTGATGTCCCCTTCCTCCATTTGTCTTCTTTGTTTTTGTATGCAAATGGCACACACGCAACGCTTTGATAATTCAATTTTGCAATTGTTGTCAGCGTGCTGTCAGCGCTTTGCATTTGAATTACATGCGGAATTTATTTCAATTATCATGGCTGCCGGCTGCACAGTGGCTTGCCTCTGGCCTCTGGCCCCTGACCCTAACCCCTAGCTCCCTAGCTCCCTGTCCCCTATTTGCTCACCCTCTTTCGGAACGCCGCTAAGTGTGCAGCGATGCGTGAGAGTGCCTGCTGAAGTTGACCTAGCCATCAGCATCTGCATTAAAAAGCTAGATGATGCTCAAGTTGGTGTTCCCTGCCAGTTGTTGAATCAACTTTTTTTTTTTGGCCAAGTGTTGCACTTAGTCAAGTTAAAATCTGAATATTGAAGTGCTGTTCTAGCAGAGCAAAGAGATTTTTCACTCACTTATTATGCGAACTTGTTCAGTTTATAAACAGATTTTTAATTCAGAGAATTTAATGCACGGCCAGAGCTCAAAGCGAAAAAACTTTGCATTTACTAACTTTTTCTGGAACTTATAGGAATTAAACTCTACAATGCGGAACGTTTATCCACAAAGAAAACGTAAATATTTTTTGGTTTGATAATCTCAATTTGAATCATTTGATATTTCTTTCTTTACTAGATAAAGAAAAATTCCCTGTTCTATCTAAGATTAATTCCAATTTAGAATTTAAGTTGAAGCAAACACAGCTAATAAACTAGTAAGAGTGCTCTATTCGAGACTCCTCGACTAGGAGATCTGAACCTAGGAATCCCTGAGCCCTGCGAAGAGTCGATATTACAAACATTCTATGCTTATTTATCATATACACCATACACAAATACGCATGCATAAGCACGCGCTCTGCTAACTGCCCTTGGGCCGCATTATTGGCTATATTATAGAAACCTAATAATTGAATAAGTTTTTTTTGTAGATGGACTTTCGTAATCAAATTTGTAGAGCGTAATATTGACATTAAATACATACATACGTTTTTTTTTGCAAAGAACTAGTCTCTAGTACTTAAAACAAGTTTTTTTTTTTGCAAATTTAGGGGAAGGGGAGGTATCTAAAATTTAACAAAAATCGAAATAGTATAACATATACATGAAAACTAATTCAAAATTTGGCGACTCTAGCTTCAAAGATGTACGAGATATAATTTAACTACATTTCGGTAAGGTTTTTAATCGATAACAATTAAACGGGAATGGTTATCGAATTTTTGAAACAAACTCGAATCAAGTCTCTAGCTCTTCTAAGTTCTGAGATCAATGCAATCATACATACGGACAGACGGACGGACGGAGGGACAGACGGAGAGGCAGATGGATACGGCTAAACCGACTCAGCTCGTCACCCTGATCAAGAATATATATATTTTATGGGGTCTGCCACGCCTCCTTCTGCCTGTTACGTACGTTTAAACAAAACCATTATACCCTGACTTCCCATTTTCAATGGGTTCAGGGTTCAAGTAAGAAGAAGAGGCGTGAAAATAATTTTTGGGTTGAGCATTCAGTAACTCAATTGTCTAATTCTTTAGAAGATATAAACTTTTGGGCTTTGCAAAGCCCCCAATGAGCGTAGATATATCTGTCATTTTTTTTTAATTTGGGTTGTCGCTGCGAGTATATATTCCAAATTTAAACCTCTCTATCACTTCAACTTCCATGGTTTCTGACATACCGGAGAATGCATTTTCCGATTTACCACGCCTCTAGTAGGCGGATCGAAAAATTCTTTACACTCTATAATTCACGGGTATACACGAGTATATGTTTATATATATTTCAAGTCTCTAGCTTCAATAGCGTCCAAATGGTTTGGGTTAATGCGGACATGGGAACAGAGCATAAAAAGCTGCAATCAAACAATTACCGAAATTAAATTCTAATGATAATTCGCAGTTTTTTACACGGTTTTAAGAATAACTAAAAAAAAATTATTGTTGTATCTCTCTCTCTCTCTCTCTTTCTTTTAATACCTTAACTGTAGTTTTAAGAACGTATTCTAAAAATTTATTTGCACACGCGCTTTTTGTTTGAAGGTCATTGAGTGCATCATATACGGAAAGCAGATAGTGATTACACTCAGAGAAAAATACTATGTGATTATAAATTTTTACCAATTTGCTATGCGATTCCAGTTATGATTGCTTAACAGTATGCACACTTGCAAATATTGACTTTTGAAAAGTTTTATAAAATGTTCGTTACTTCTCCGAGTGTATGTCGAAAATGCTGTACAAAATCCGACGACTGGGAAGGGAGGGCCATACGCACACGTGTTTAAATATTTGTTTTAAAATTAATTATGCCTAATGATATTTATGCATAAAACATATTTATTTGTCAGCGGGTGTGTGTGCGGGCGTATATGGGTGTGTGTTGATTGTTGCTGGTTGAACAATGAAAATTACCTCATCATCGTAATTATCCTGCTCAGGCATGACTCGGCTTAAAGCGGCTAATGCGTGGAGCACGGATGTAAATTTTCTTCTACTTGTTTTCACACAATGCCAACGCAGCTGCTGATGGGCGTGTGGGCGTATGGGCGTGTCAGTGGGCGTGTCCCGTGCACTGATAAATTTAAAATACCACCGTTATCTCCTGCTGCTTGCCTGCGCTTCTTCGTCTTCGACTTCGTCTTTGTCCTCGCTCAACTTTGTAGATTGCTAATCGAATATATCAATTTCCCGACAACAATTTGCAAGTGCTCTTAATTTGTCTCCTCCCTTCCCTGAAAGAACTTCGTCTTCTTCTTCTGATGGTGTTGCTGGTTTTCTGGAGCGCATCAGCTCGCCGGCATCCTGCAGAGCTTTGAGTGGCACAAATTACTTCTGTTTGCTGCCCAAGCTATGTTCATGCTTTACTATGAAGCGGGCCTGGGGGCGGGGCTTGGGGTGTAGCCTTGACTTTTTGCTAGGCACAGCAGTTGTATTCTCCTTGATGTTGTTGCTAGGCGTAATTATGAATGCTTTGTCTGGTTGTCTAAGTTGACTTAGGAACTTGTCGTTTGGCCCTCGTAATGCGCTTTTGCTGTTGTCCTAATGAGCCGCCAGCCCAGTTTTGGACTTTGTCTCGCAGTTTCACTCTGGCTGAAAGTCTGGCCGAAAGCTTGACACTAATGATGCAGCATACTTTTAGGTCGAGCGCTAAATTGAAAGAGAATGGAAAACACATTTTAAACACTGCATCAAAGTCAAACATGAGCACAATTCTCCAAGTATTGTTGTTGTTTTTGTTATTGTTGTTGTTGTGTTGTTGCATTTTCCAGCGTGTTGTTAGTGCCAATTTTTGTGTGTGCGGGTGTGTGTTGACATGTTGTGTATGTGTATGTATGTGGCACACATTTGCAGCACCTGATATCGTTGTTGTTATTGTTGTAGAGCATATGTTAGTGCTTATATAATGCTTGCCTCATATACAAATGTGCCTGTGTGTGTGTGTGTGTGTGTATGTGAGTATGCGTCATTTGCTAGGGTATGTAGGTTAAGTCGTCTACACAGTAAAAAACCATGTTGTCTTAAATTTAATGCACTTATGGACTGTATTCAAATTCAAGTTCAAAGAAATAAATTTTGAAAAAAATCCTGCTACATGTTAACTATTATTTATAATTTATCAACTATGTTATCATGGATTTGTATAAGCAAAGAACAGCCCTACAAAATATGCGAATGTTTTAATTCCAATAATATCTTTCCTCATCTTAAGCGTGGATTTCAAGCTATGCATTTGCTTTGCCAACGAATGATTCCTGAGTGAATTATGTAGCAAAATACATCTCATTTTCACTTTTTCTTTTTCTTAAAAATGATTTTAAAGTTCACCTTGGGAACTAATTATTGTTTAATTACTTAATGCAATAATATTAATCTTTTTTGACGTTTCCTTCCCTTCCTATTCTGTCTGCTGAAGGTTGATTAGCTCAGTAAAATCCTTTTTGGCTTACAAAATAGTTTTTTAATTAGATACACATTTTTTTTGCTGTGTAGCGTCTTAAATTTACATAAACAAAGGACAGCGCCAAAAAGTTCGCAATGTTGTTTTCTAATTACGAATTTGTCACACGCTCTTGTTCTTCATGTTTTTGGATGCTACTGTTATTTGATGTTGTTGTCGTGGCCAGCATGCTGTTAACCTTAAAAAGTAAACGCATTTGGTATGCAAAAGTGTTGCATGCAATTCGGTACGTAGGGGGGCGGGGCAAAGCGGATTATTATAGCTGACGCTTTTATCATATGCAAATTAGTTGATCAAGTTGTGCGAGTGCGTGTGTGTGACGGTGTATGTAGTATAGCGTTAATAACATTGTATTTGCAATTTAAGTTATGAAAAGTTTTTTGCTCTGCAGCCTAAGCAGCATTTTATGTAAAATAAGAGTGCAGAGAGTGTGAAAAACAGTGGAATATAAGAGAAGAGAGAACTTGAAAAAGTAGAGGGAGAGAAAGAGAAAAATATGAACAAGAAAGGTATACATAACAATTATAATTATTCAAGTTAGTGATTAAGGTGTGCTAAGGGCCATTAAAGTAATCTAAAGTCTAGTTTACGAAAATAATGGATAATAGACGTGTTAAAGGACACTAAACTAATCCATTGCTTAGTATATTCATATATATAGAGAGAGGTAGAATAGAAAAAAAATGGAAGTATAAGAAAATAAATTTTTATTATAGAATATACTTGAAATATTATACATAAGCAAGACATGATAAATTCTTTTACAATTTATTACGTTATATTCCTTTTTTGTTTAAACGCCCCCTTTACACCGTCACAAAGTCAATTTATCTACTCATCTAATGCATACAATTAATGGCATGTGTAGCTAACCCTTTACGCTTGGCTTAAGTGCAATGAGCACAATAGTTTGTTTAGCAGATGACATTTCAAAGTATTTGGTGCTCGACTCCACTTGCTTCGCTTTGTTAACCAATGTGCCATAATCTATAAAAAGGATGCTTTATGTCTAGGGATTTTCATAGTCATCTTTCTCACATGCTCTATTTCCCTCTCTTCTCTCTCTCTCTCTCTCTCTCTCTCTCTCTCTCTCTCTCTCTGTGTGTGTGTCTGCTTCTATTATTGTTCGCTTCGAGTCATGTTAAGCAGGATTCACTGTGCTCCATTCGGAACACAACAATATGACAATGCAAAAGTTTTGCCTTTATTCGCCCGCTGTTGGGCAAGCGTGGCATTTACTTTCTGACTTCCATAGCATAAACCTTCCTGCGCGGCTATAAATTAAAAAAAATAACAGTTTTTCATTACGAAGCGCCCCCGCAAAACAATGGAAACTGTTTGATATAACAACAAGCAACAAGAACATAAATTTCATTAATTTTTGCGTAGCCAAATTGTTTCACAAGTTTTTTGCTTTTAGTTTTGTGGCAGGTCAGCCAAGCGCCTCGGCACTTTTATTGTTTTCGCAAAAATGAATATCATTTTTGAAGGCAACGGTACATTGAAAACTTATCTGGCTGAGAGCAGAACACAGAACACGAGTTGAATTAAATAAAATGCATTGCATATTTGTTGAAGCCAGGACTCGCTGACTAACTGCCTGTTGACCATATAAAACAAAAGCCAAGCCAAACAACTGTTTTCTACAAGTTATATACATATATATATATATATATATATGATTTTTTGTTAAATGAAATGTTTGAAATGTATGAAAAAAAAATATATATAAATATATATATATATTTATATATATATATATATATATATATATATATATATATATATATATATATATATATATATATGTATGAAAATATTATATGAAATATATATGAAAATATTAAGGTCCGTACCGAAAATGATGAGCATTTTTTTTTCTTCACTCAAAGCCAACTTTTCGATATACTAAAATATTATTTTTATTTGAAGACTTATATTTGTTCTAACTATTAATTTGTATTCACATTTAATAATAACAACATTAAAGAACATTTAAAAGCCAGCATTTGCAGTCTAAACTGTTATATATTTAAATGAATCTATCTATATGTGAATATATCTTTATATATATATATTGAAATGAAAAGTTTTATATATATATATTTATATATATATATAAATATATATATATATATATATATATATATATATATATATATATATATATATATATATATATATATATATATATATATATATATATATATATATATATATATATATATATATATATATATATATATATATATATATATATATACATATATATATATATATATAAAACTTTTCATTGTATACTAAACAAAACATTTTGTGCAAAGTGTGCGCTTGTATTTTGTTATCAACATGTTGACATTCGTTCGAGTTGTGTGCGCCACTCGCACTCTCGCGCTCGTTCGTCCTGCCGCCCTATCTAGCTCCGTCTCTCACCCTACGGCTGACTTCCGGTTGTAATGCAACCGTGCGTAAGCTGCTTCCGCTTGACAGACGAAGGCTCTCGAGCGCTACGCATACGCATATATATCATTGTCAAATGGTTTCATATCGTTTCATGGCATTTTGTAGAAATTTAAATTTATTGCTTCAATGAAGCGACAAAGCATATGAATTGTGAATTGTTTATAACTAACACACACATTTTAAAAAAATTTTACATAAAATAATATATTTATATATATATATATATATATATATATATATATATATATATTTATACATATGTGTGTGTGTGTATCGAGCAGTCAAAAAACTCGTGTATTTGTTGAACCGTCAAGTGCAAAAATCAATTGCAGCTACTCGGCCACAGAACGTGTTGCAGCCAGCAATTTGCCAGGACACTTTTGTGGCATCTGCCTCTGCCGTTGCCGCAGATACAGCTACGTGCCACTTATGTCGCTGCCGAGTTTAGTGGTGCAGGCAGTCAGGCAGTCAACCATGTTGCACGTAAGCCGTAAACGTTTTTAGTGGATTTGTGCGGCGTGGCCGGGTTACGACAGCCATAATGTTTCATTAGTGGGCGCCTGGCTAGTGCTCCTGCTCCACCTCTAACTGCTCCTTGTCAGTTTCTGACTTGGCTCAAGTATCCTGCGGGGCTGGCAATCAGCCTTAACTGAACTCAAGTCACGTTGTAGTTGTTGCTTTTGCTGTGGCTACTGCTGCTGTGTCCAGACGAGTGTGGTACAAGTCATAATGATCTATGTGCTGCACACTTGCCTGTGGTCAGGCTTAAGCGAAATGAATCAATCGATAGCTAATTCAATAGAAAACGACTTGAAGCAGCGCGTAACTAAGGAGCCTCTGTAAACGTTTCTTATTCCAATTAAGTTCAATTCAAAATTAGACAATAATCAAATACTCGGGTTCACTTAAACGTGAGTTGAACAAAGATTTACCAGTCCAGTTCTTTTATTAACAATTAGTGCAAAGCCTCAATTATTAAAAGAGACTTCACTTCAGCTTATACCAATTTCAAATCAAACACAATGTTTTAATAATAGTTCGATTCTCTGTTCGTAACTTCTTGATCTATTCCAATCTTCTTTTCATAAAAAAATAAGTTTAAAATACAAATAAATTCGTTCTAAAGTGTCATTTATGGCTTACATTATTAGGCGATTTCAATTATATTCATATATATGTATCACAAAATATTTTTGAAGTTCTGTACTCGAAATATGTATGTATATTATAAGAAAAAGTAATAATAATAATAAATAAATAAATAAATAATAATATGAATGAAACAAAATTTACACATGTTCTTAGATTTTATATTGTCTCAAGCTTTAAGTTTTAGAGTCTGTTGTTATTTTATAATTGTAAATAGAAAAGAATGTTATATCTCTCAAATAGAATCTAAGAGCTTTTCGAAACTCAATTTCAACTTCAGGCCTCGCATTTATCAAGCCTTTGCCAATATTTTATTGCACTTCCATAGTATGTAGTTTTTCTCTCATTATTTATTATTCATTAGAATAGTTAATTATATTTCTTGCAGTGCATGCGTACCATGCTGCTTTAAATTGCGATAAACACTACTGCTTTAATTATGACTAGATAGAAATCTATATACATACAAAAATACAAATATTAGTATGCATATGTATATTAACGGTAACATCCATGGCATAGCACGCAACAAAACGCAAATATTGTTGGCCAAATATATATTCATATATACACACAAATACGCAAATATATATATATATATATATATATATATATATATATATATATATATATATATATATATATATATATATATATATATATATATATATATATATATATATATATATATATATATATATATATATAATAAAAATATGTATGTTAGCATTGTGCGCCATAAAATTAGGCAAAGACCATTAACAGTGACTCGGCTCGGCTTGGCGCGACACGGCTCGGTTCGGCTCCCAGTTGAATTGAAGGAACGGAAGTTTCGCTAGGCCTGGGAGAGAGGATGTAGTGTGGGAAGGATTGCAAGGATTGCACATTAGTTTTAATGCATGTTTCATGCGCCATTAGGCTTAATTAGTGGCGTTCGCGTTGACGTCGCCCGGCTCAACTGAAATGGGTTTCAATGTTGTACCAGCTCTCAGGGGCAAAACCATGGCATCGACAGCATGTAGTTTGCCATGCAATTGCAATTGCAATTGCATTACATTGCATTGCATGCATCCAGGGGCTGTATAAATCTATATAAATCCATATCAAGGCCGCTACTGAATAAAGCGAACTGAAGATTTAATTAAGAAAAATAATAAATGCGTGCCTCCAAGCGACTACAAACTGGCAAACAGCAACAATAACAAAAACAACAGCAGCAGCGGTTGCCATATAAATTGTCGTTGGTATAAGGCAGAGTCTGTGACTCTGTGGCTCTGAGGCTCTATGAGCTGCCAAGTTCAGTGAGCTTTTGAGGTTTCCATTTACATTGCGATGGCCGTATCGTAAGTTAGGCAGCAAATTCCAAATTTAGCTGCTCATTGCTACCGGCACTTGATTTGCCAAAGACAGCCAACGACTCGCAGATTGCGAGCTCAGAACAAAGAGTGCTGCACAAGTTAGCCTTTTTTAGGCTAAATTTTAGGCTAAATTTCATAAATTGAAATATGAAATCGTACCTTCATCTGAGTGCTTACAACACACTTAACAATGTTAAGGGATATTTATAAAAATTAATGTATTTTGTTTTGATTGAATGTATGTAAATCCGAAACAATATAAAAAAAAGTTCAGTTCTTGGGTATATTTGATATCCCTTAACTTAGATAAGACTTTAAAGTATTTACTTGTTATTGGAACCATTCAGATTTCACAAAAGAAAAAGTGTTATTTGTATACAATTTGAAAACCTTTTTTCATATTTAAGTTGTGATTTGATTATTCATCCCAGAACTGATTCTTCTTTGATGTTCGCATGCCGTAAATAATTTTCAAATTATTCGAGCCTGAGCAGTGGGTTTAGAATTGACTGTATCAGAGGCACAGCTCTGCAGAAATTATTTTGAAAATTCTTTTCTCAAGTTATTTTCATCTACAAATTAATGTTTACGCAGTTTTTCCTATTTCAATTCCTTGTTTATATATGAATCTACAATTTATTTATTTCTTTTTTTTTAGCCCACGCAAACGTATTTTTATGCAGAAAATAAACTTAAAATTTGATTAGACAATATTTATTTTGGAATAAATTTAATAATTCTATATAATAAAAAACATTTTTCACGGGTTACAGTTTATTTATTAACTTTAAATTCCATTTGAAAACGCAATCAATCGATGCAAAACTTTTCCTATTTTTATACATATAAATCAAAAAATAACAATAACATAAACAAAATGTTACTAATTGCTTCAATTGTTTATTGTTTTCAATTTAAATGTGCTCAAAGCGTGCGTCAATATTTGCAAAAGAGCATTAAAAACTCGATATGAATTATACAGCATTTGTTTAGCTATTATTTGAGTGGTTTTTTGTTGTTTTTATTTCTTCTATTTTTTTTTTTGTTTCGCATACCCATGGACTCTGCTCTGGCTGTCAGTGTTGATTGTAGGTTCTGTTAGTGGGCCAACGGCTGCTTCATTTCTGACGCCGTTTTTATAGCAGTACTGGGCGTCCAAAAACCATGCCCTAATGCCCCACCCTCAATGGACCCTAAAGAGCGGCGCCCAAGTGCCAGTGTAGCAAACAAAATGCTTGACATGTTTGCCTAGACGCAAAGCGGGTCTATTTCGGTGTGCCCTGGCTCTAGCTTAGTTAACTGGCCCAAAAAGCAGAGCCATGTTGCCATTGAAGAGCAACGCGTAAAAAGCTAAATTATAGTCAAAGTCAGCCAAAGCAATAAAGACAAAGAAGACAACCACGACAAGTTCCTGTCAATTTGTTGCGGATTCTTTATTTTCCATTTATTTATTCTATTTGCTTATTATTTTTTTTTTAATATATGGCGCATACACGAGATATTAAAAAAGAAGCATTTTTCACCTTGTAAAAGTCAAGACCAAGACATGAAATAAACTGCAGGCAAATCAAAATAAACAACAAACGCTGAAAAATGTAAAAATCGACAACGAAAATTCTACAAATATTTTACAACAATAAACAGGCCATGTTTAAATAGCTGAAACGAAAATGCCAAAAAAAGAAAAGAAAAGAAAATCTAATGCTGATGTTCTCTGATGATCAATAAACAAAAGTGCACACCAGTTGATAAATAGAGCGTTTGTAATGCGGATATGATGTGGCCAATGACTGCGCAACTGAGCTCTATTTCAAGTGGCGATGAACCATAGATAGAGATATACAACATTAAAAGGTCGATTCAAGATTTAAACTCCTAATGGTCTAGTATAGCCTACACGAAAATGGGGAATAGAATTTGGAGAATACACTTGAAAAAAACTTTAAATCCATTGCAAGCTTTATTTATATTTATATTATGTGTTTATGCATTCGAATCAAAATTAAATATATATATATATATATATATATATATATATATATATATATATATATAAGAAATATTGGATAAATTTATTGAAATATGTAATGTTTATACACTTGGCGGAAATTGTGATTGATTCAGCTGGAATTGATGATATGTTTTCATATATATATATATATATATATATATATATATATATATATATATATATATATATATATATATATATATATATATATATATATATATATATATATATATATATATATATGAAAAACTTTCATCAATTCCAGCTGAATCAATCACAATTTCCGCCAAGTGTATAAACATTACATATTTCAATAAATTTATCCAATATTTCTTCTTTATTGTTCAACATAAGTTGTTTAAGAACTGTTATACAAATAATAACCATAAAAACAGCAAATTGTCAGCCATATTAGACGTAATTTAGCCGCCAGCCCGCCCGAGCTCATAACAAAACAACTCGCAAAATTATCCATACAACAGAACGAGCAGCAAAAAAACAACAAAATATAAGTAAACTATAAATAAAAACCAAATTTTTGCTGGCTGGCATAAAGCTTTTAATGTACAACGCGGCGTATGCACAATATTTTACATTAAGCCAACAAACAAACGAAAAGAAATGAGGACTGTGGGGGGCTGTGGGTTGGGTTTGACTGGATGGACGTGGCCGTGTCTAGGTAAAATTATTATTGAATTGATTTTTGGGCATTTCGCTGTACAGTCCATATATACATGTCTGATTGACGGACGTGAGTGCATATCCAATGTCGACCGGGTTAGACGCAAGGGGACTAGGGTCGAGAGATGAAGACAGTTTTGTTTCCGGAGTCCATTAAACAGAAGAAAAAAACAGAAAGATATATGCAGTCGTGGCAATGTGTTCTGCATATTTTAATTTAAATGCATTATTTATTTAATGGGCAGCTCATTAATTAAAATACATGCGAAAATTATTTATAGCATAATTGAAAATTAAATGCGAACAATGGTTAAATTAAGCAAACAAAATATATTAAAAATAACCAACAAAAAAAAACATAATTGAATTCTTTATTCATATGAAAAAAACCGCAAGTTTATAATACTTAAATGTTTAAAGGTAAATAAAATAAACGAGGCACATGTTGAATGCTTCCACTGTCGTAAATTACATTGAGCACAATACAAATTCAGGTATTTATAAATCGCCCTATTAATATGTCAGCATGTAAATCTTGGCAAAACATTAAAGTAGACAGCTGCGTGTGCTCTTTATTTATTAGCTCAATCGATGCTTGGGCATATGAACATGGCATTGACTATTTAAGTGCAAATATAACAGATTACGTTGGGGATTACTGGCATGGTCAAAGTGTGTGTTAGACCTTAATGCTTTTCATTTAAGCTCCAACTGAGCCGAAAACTATATATAAAACCAATGCCCATTTATACAAACTACAAAGCGACTTAATAAACAAACCACAAAAACTCATTACGCTCCACAATTCAATTGCATTTGCGCCGACAAAAGTTCTGGCAAATGAAACAAGAGTGTCTGACTGACTAGATGCTATCCTAGTATTAAGTTAAACTTCTTATTTAGAATTAGAATAAAGTTAATATTAATTAGAAAAATATACGAGAGTACAAGTGTTGGCGCTGCTTTCCATGTGCCCTTGTCAATTGGTTAAACGTTTTGTTTAATAACTTCAGAGTTACTTAATGAATTACAATGAAATTTTCGGTAAAAGATCTATATATTCTTTCTGTTTATTATTTGTCATATTTAGAATATATGCAAACTTATTCACAAATTGCCAATACTTACAACTGACCTCCAATTTAAAGAATTTAGGGAAATTTTAAACCGGTATCCAAAATATAAAAAAAAAAACAAAATTGTTTAAAATACACATGAAACTAAATGTAAAATTTGGAATCTCTAGCTCCGAAAATGTACCAGATATAATTTTATACCTGATTTTTGTTTTAATCGATAATATATATATATATATTTATATAATTCGAAATATATATATATAATAATAAAAAAATATTTCAAGTCTCTAGACATGGCAATATAGACTCAACTCTCATTCATCCTGATCAAGAATATATATACTTTATGGGGTCGGCCACGCATCCTTCTGCCTGTCACATACATTTTAACAAAACCATTTTACCCTGATTTGGGTTCAGGGCATAAAAACTTTAGAAGTGACTTTATGTTATAATTCAATAGTAATAGGTAGTCTTTCTATCATCCACTGAATTATTAGAAGATGTTTTAGGAATCAGCATAAATTATTATATTTAGTCTTATTATTTGTTATCAGTATAAAGTTTAAATTAATGTGAAGAGACTAAAAACTAAAAAAAAATTATAATGAAATCAATAGCAATTTTTAGCTATCAGCAGATCTGTTTGGAATTCTCATAATTTTTGCTTAATAAGACACAAAATAATAGGGAAAAAATGAAGATACGAAAAGAAAGATTATTCACCAATTGTATTTCTTAAAAATGATACCATAAATATCAACTTTAATTAGTTTGGATTAAGCATTTAAAAAAAAAAGGTTTCTAATCAATTGAATAATGTTTTTACACAAGTCATTAAAAGGCTAATAAAAAGCTGGCGCATCTATCAAGTCAGCAAATCGTTATTATCAAAAATGTCGTTTTTTATCGCTTCCTAATGACCTTCATCATTTCGCGCTAAGCAGCTCAGTTTATGGCATTTTAATGAAAGGGTATTATGTCAGCCATTTTTATAGCATGCAGCAGTTATAGCCGTAGTATGTGTGTGTAGTGCTTAGCTTACTTATTTTCCAGACACATGCGATGTGGCTTCAGTGGGTAAGCTACGAGGATATCACAGTTGGTGGCTTATAATGCAACCACAGGATGGAGATATCATAAGTGGGCAATCCATCCAGCGCTTACTCAATTGCAATTACAATTGCAATTGCAATTGCAATTTATTGATCACTCGAACGGACTACGTGCTGTTGAATAATCCAACATCGATTAAATTCCATGTGTCGTGACAGTTAAATTGCCATCAAATTGCATTGTGTATGGAGGCAGATTCTCTATAATCGCCTTTTCAGGCCAAACGCCCGGCTGGTCATAGCCAGGACGGCATGTTCATGTCAGCTGGGCAACTGTTGCCACAACAAAAGTGTCACGAAAACTGTTAAAAAGCGCTTCAGCAACTTTTACAATCAACAAACATGACAAAAACTGGACGCACAACACAAAAATCAAGTGTCAAATACAAATGAAACAAAAAATGGGTCTTGATGCATAAGTTTTGGACGCTAAGCCGCCGGACATGGGGTCTCATGTGAACGGGCTGGAGCTGGAACAGGCAGCTGGCAAGAGCAAAATGCTGTAGGGCCAACGGAGCCACATTTACAATAAAGACAAGGGAGCTTTAGTCCAAATGCCATGACTTGAAAATGCGCTGTATTTAGATGCGAGCTGTTCTACCAACGCAAACCCTATGCCAAAAGTTGCGCTCTTTTCTCGTTTGAATCCGAAATTACTACTTTGGCTAACTATCGAGGTTGTTCTTCGCTTGTTAAGTTTGAAGTTTCTTTGTGTAATATATAATATTTAAAAGTATCGCTTGTTTGGTAATTCATAAATCTAAAAACTTTTAATAAAGTAATGGAGCAAGAGTGAAATATTGCTTCTGTTTCTGTAGCTACATGCCAAAAATAGTAAATATAGCTATTACAGCTAGTCTGTGAAATAGAAACTTGAACATCGATAAATATCGATTTCTGATTAACCTCGATTTCGTGGTCGGAAGATCTATGCAGATCTGTAAAGTTCATGAAAACAGATTCGAGAGGTGTCGAAATGTTTATTATTCAAATCAAACAAAAATTTACTATTGCATCGAATAAAGATTCCTTTATCTATTAAGTAATACGCCTATTTATTTCCGAAGGCATAGCAAGAAGAAAAAATTGGGTAAATTAAGTTAATAACTTTTAGAAGTTTCCTTTTTAGAAGTTTCAAGATTACATTAGTTCAAAATAAATCAAAAATATAAAACAAACAACAAAATATTTTATGATAATATAGCTCAAAGCCATATCTGCTTTCACAATGTTTGCCTTAAGTCATCTGTAAATTGATATACTCTTTATTATAAGTATATTTCTTATACGCTTCACTCTTTCGTTGACTTTGTTCAAGCTTAAAATGCGCACTTCTCTTTATGACTTTTGTAATTTTAGTCCAGTGTAAACCACTGTCAACTCTCTCTCTCTCTCAATCTCTCTCTCTCTCTTTCCCTCTCCATCTCTTTTTCTCTCTCTATGCCTTTTGTGGTGAGATAAAGCTGTTCTCGCTGCTGAAGCTGAAGCTGTCAACTGCATGACATAGCCATAACGCCCTAAGCGCAGAGTATAACATGTTGGAATTGCTGCTAAAATGGAATTTTTAGTGCATGGACATGAGTCAGCGACAAAAACGACTAACCATATGCTCCTGCCCCCAAATGACAATGGTAAGTGCTGTCTTATTGTTGCTTTTGTTGTCTAGTGAACCCATTGCAAAAAGAGTTAGGAGAATGGAGTATATTCGGATTTGAATACTGTATGTAACAGATAAAATATGTTACTGATCAAAGTCTGATATAATCTGACTTATTGTTGTTAAGATTGAGGCTAGTTTTTAGTATTATTCGATCTAGGTCGCATTCCAAAAATAACTTGAAATTTGATATTTAAGATAATGAAGTTTTCCAAAAATTAGTAGGTAATAAACAAAATAAGAACAGTATTAAATTTATTTAAGCATCAAATTATATTAAGTCAAACAACAGATGTTGAATATTGAATATTTATTAATATTTGGTAGCCTTTGTTGCTTACAGTGTAGTTTCTAGTCAGTCTAAAATCGCTTATACTTATTGTTTTGGTATGTGTATGTAATGTGAGACTTGCGTACGCTAAACGCAAACAAAGTAAGGGGAGATGCTGGCTTCAGAGAAGGAGAACAACGGGAGAAGAGGGGCACGCTGCAGTCAACAAGCGAGCGTCAAATGAAAGTGGAAAGTGCACTCCACAAAACAAGTGCAGCAGTATCTATATACACATATATGTGTGTGTACATGTGTGTGGGTAAGTGCTGGCAGCTCACTACTTATGCTGCATTCTTTGGGGCGCGAGCGCGCTTAAGATAAATAGCTGCGAGCGCCAAATAAATCCCAGGCCGTGCCTTGCAGCACTGCACTATTCGCACTTTCCAAACACTTGGCCTTCCTCCTGACTCCCTTCTTCATTATCGCCTTTGCGCTCACTATGAGCGAAGTTTGAGCGAAGTTTTGCATTGAGGCCAAAAAATAAAATAGTTTGCATGCCAAAAGGTACGCAAAAGTTTTGCGGTCTTGGCTATCAAAAGTAATTCATAGGGCTTTCATTGCATCTACCCTACAATTCGGCACTGAGGGTAGCTTAAAAGAGGCTACTTTGTCTTCAAGTAGTAGATATTTTATATTAATTAAATTCTTAACGTATGTTCAATTTCCCAAATAAGCTCTAAGTTAAGAAACTTCTGCATTCTTCTATAAATTTATAGGGCTTTCTTTGTATGTGGCGTATATTGATTTAAATAGAGTAGCAAACTACAAATATGAATATATCTTAAATTTCAGTATTTTCTACGATTCACATATTCTTCAGGTTAAGATATTTCAAACTTATGAACTTTAATTCATAGCAAGTTCATTGCATGTACTCTATAGTCAATAGTAGATAGCTTCAATTAAATTTGCTTTTTATTTAGGCTTGCACTCAATCTGTTTAGTAGCTTCTTTTGGCGGCAGGGTATTTACCCGTCGACGTCCACTTTTCAATAGAAACTTCTGTGCCACAAATTTCCTTAGCACCGTTTTCTGGCCATAATTATGTTAATTAAGCCCAAAAAGTTCTCCACTGGCCCGCACACATATGCTAAGGCAGACGATTTACGGCCCTTAAATGAAGCGAACAATTTAAATTTGAATTTAAAAAGGTAAACCATTGCACACACACACACACACACACACGCACATTCACAGAGATACATGCTGGGGGTTCTCACGTACTGCAGGAGGTAGCCTCCATTTTATTTGCATATCATTTAGCGTTTGTAACGGCTGAAAAGAATGTGCTGAGAAAAAAAGGGAGGCTTCTGACAAACTAGCTGTCTGCACACCCACACACACAGAAATGCACACCCATTCACATACAACAGTTGGTAATTTGCTTTAATATTAAATGTGTAACGAACTGTAAGAAATATGAACGTGTTGTATAGTTTGATGTGAACGCATTTCGCAAAGAAATGGCCAAAGGCATTTGCGAGCTGAGCGAGAGTGGGGGGCACGTATGTCAGGGACATGAACATGGACATGGGCCTGAGCCCATGGCATTGAGCACTATAAGCAGAGTGTAGAGAGTGGGGCGACTTAAAACATATTGCCTTCAATTAAGCAAAGGTTAATAAAAAAAAAAGGCAGCACGACTGAGCAGCTTAAAAATGGTTGAAGCTCTTTGCCTGGTCTTCTGAATCCGTTCGCAAGCCTGAATTTTACATTCATGCTTAGCGCTCAGCGCTCAAAGTTTGTCTCGTATTAAACAATAAATCCGAAAAGTTCATTTCTTATTAAACGAAAATAGATTCGAGACTCGAATCAGATCAGCTCACACGGGGCAGCAAATTTATTTATTGGCTCATTGCAACTATGAATCGGTATAAAAAAGGATTTTGTAAAATAGCCTTTTTTTGTGTATACGCTGACCTTTTTTCATTTGTCTAAATAAGTTTTCTTATTGTAGAAACGAAAAAGAACGTTTAGATTTTTTAGATGAAGAGCACAAATTCAACAAATCATTATAAAGTATTGTTTGCTTCTGAATTGGTATAAAGTAGCACTGCAGATCAAGTGTCAAGCCTCTAAAGCTATTGATTCAAACTTTGTTCTAAGAAGTCGATTCATATTTATTTCAAATTAGCATAAGCTGTAAGAACTTAAGACATGAACTAGCAATGAGTCGAAAGCTTCGAGCTAACAGGTTACACGCAAACAAAAACTTGGACCAATTCTCTGCTCAGATTAGAATTTCAATCACTAATTGTTTATCCTTCATGATGTTAGTGCCTCTTATGCACACCACAACACATATATGTGTATATATAGATTTACAACATTCCATACTGAAGTATAGAGTTACAAAGGCAGTTAGAGTTATAAAAGTCAACAATTTTTAATTTAATTGACAATTTGATTCGACAGATTTATGGCATTTACTGCTTTGATACAATACCTTGGAAGTTCGGGTGTGAGAAAACTCGTTAGCTTGTTATTTAGTTGCTCAAATGACTAAGCCGCTAAGACAACCCGTCAAGGACTGTGTGTGTACGCATATACAGACACAAAATATATTTCAATGGAACATATGTGTGTGAGGTGTATTTCGTGTTTCTGGCAAATTTGTTAAGCTACCCACGTTGCTGCCGAGGCTTAACTAATATCGTTGCATGCTCATGAGCACAGTGTGTATGTGGGTCTGTGTGTCTCTGTGTATGTGTGTATGTGTGTGTGTGTCTGACTATAGGTGTGAATTTCTCACACTCTACAACTGCTTGCCCTCGCTTTTCCCTTGCTTCGCTCCCCCTCGCTCTCTAACGGTATATAGCATCGGAGCAAAGTCATTTAAATTTAAACACAAATGTTGCACGTAGCCCCATAGGTAATTCTATAGAGCATCTTCTCATCTGCTCTTATATACATATACGTATGTAAATGTGTGTGTGTGTGTATTTGTAAGTGCGCTCATTTATGCGATTTGGCCTGCTAAGGTTTAATAAAGCAGCTTCAAGACTTTGATGACGTTGACGAGCAGCGAGCGCTGCCTTCCAAAGAAAAAAAAAGAAAAGAAAAAAATTAAAATGACAGCCATTTGAGGACCCGGAAACTGTGGCTCTGGTTGCTTGGAGGCTTCTTCTTTCTCCTCTTCTGCTTCGCTTGGCTTCAGTCGTACAAGTTATATAATAAAGCAACTTGGTGGCGTAATTGGCAGCGCCATAAAAAGCGAAACGTCAAGGCAACCCCAAATGAAATTTAATCAAGTGTTAAGCAAATCCACAGAAAAAATACTTTTAGAAATAGTTTGTTGCCAAAAGCCTTCAGGTATACATATATGTGTATGTGTTTGCATGTGTGTATGTGTGTGTGCGGGTGCCTTTTTGCTGTATTTGTTTAGCTTAATTAAAATACCCAATGCAAATACGACACGTGCGGTTAGTAAGCGACCAAAAATGAAATACATATTTTTTATATATTTTTATTTTTTCCCTCACTACCTTATACCTATTAAAAGGAAGCTAATGGGGTATACAGCAATTGCTGTTAATGTATGTCTGCGGCGGAGACAAGCAAGAATTTCTCTTTTCTAAGAAAATTATTAATGCTTTCAACGGTTTGTATTTTTAATTCTTTATAAATAGATTCAAAACTATATCAAATATGATACAGACCATATTTCTTTCGCAATTTAAATTAAACGCTTATCCGATTATTACAGGACTGTATTGCTGTTTAACGAATCCAATTTAGCGCGTCAAAAACCTTCTTCTGAACACTAAATCCTGTTGACTTATGCTATCAATAAGTCCCATCGTTTCTCTGATATTATTTAGTATAGATTTTAAGCATGGGTTTTTGGATTTTGTTATAACGCATTCGATACACATTAAATTTGATTTATAGGTTATCATATAAAAAACAAATATCTTCTTTAAGTAGTGTTTTCCTACCACATTATAAAAACTTAGCTTAAGCTCTGTTTCACATCTCCATCTACTTTTATAATGCTATAAAGCTAAATTTAATTTCGATCAAAATTCGCATGAGTAAAATTAAAATTATAAATTAATTAAGTTGATGTGAAAAGATAGTTTGCTTTGCTGTTTCTCCGGTTATTGCCTGTGTCTAGGGTATTGCCTGGTCTGTTTATTCTTTCCACTTCTTCTCTGGCTTGCTGTCATGTTTTTTTTGCGTTGCATTCATAGCACCCGGCACTGGTCACCTGCTGCTAACCATAGGTCTGCTTTATAGTCAGCAAAAAGCAATTTGGTCTGGTGGTGGCTAACATGAGCCCCGCACCAGCCCATTGCACCACCAAACCACCGCTGCATGCCTTCCTCGCCAGCCCTTTGCTGTTGTCTGTCGCTCAGCAGAAGCTCAAACAAGGCATTTCGAGTTTCTGTTGTTGTTGTTGCTTTGCTGCTGTTATTTTGCGGCGTTGATACCCCGCTGGCTTTGGCACTTCAATTTTATAACGACAGCAACAGCAAGCGACATCAACCACAACAACATCAACAAGAGCAACAAAAGGTAGAAGAGAAACAGCCATGTTGTCCGCGAATACTTGGCACCTGCCTAATGGTCTGTAGCTGCCTTTGAAAATTCGACAACCCTCACATAAAAATGAACTTTTTAGAGGTCAGATTATTTTTTAGTGACATTAAGCAAATGGAAACTTTTAAGTGCATTATTTTGGCTATTAAATTTGTTATTTTGGCCGACGTTGCGTATGCTTGATAAGCCATTTTTAATGCCAGCAATACAGTCACTAAATTTTTTATGATGGCTCATTGCAACATTGAACTGCAGCCATAGGAATTAGATTTTGTTTTTTAAATACTTTTTTTGCATTGCTTGAACTGCTTGAAATATTTATAAGTTAAGATCTGTTTTTATCTACGTAGTCGAGTGCTTGTATTGTATATGAGATAGATATACAAAAATAAATGCCTAATATATAAGTTACTCAGTCACTTACCGTTTGTTTGCTGAGAAAAATTATTAAAAATTTACGAAGAAAACAAGAAACGTATAACGAAACGTATAACTAAATCCAAGTTAAGTACTGTATCATTTATAGGCGTATCTAATGAGAAACTATACAATAAAATGACGACTGTCAAACTTTTGTTTATTTCCAATATTGATTTATACAAAAATATGCTGTTAAAGTATAAAAATGAAATTTTCGACTAATTCCAATGTCAAAACGACCGAGTATGGGGACATACGCAAAACATTTTTGCTCTATGCTAGAATTACAGGCTGTGCGAGACCATGACAAAAATATAAGTAATTTTATGAAAAGGGATGATGATTTGTAAGAAGAATGAAGAAGAATTTTAAATAAAAGAAGTCGCTCTTCGAAATGACGATCACTTCAGCATAGATAACTGTAGCTCAAGCATTTCAGTACAGCATAGATCGCTGTAGCTCATTCAGAAGTCTTCAATGCTTAACAAAACCTTTTAAGTTCCGATTTGCCACACCACATTTTTGGATGCAACCAGACCTTTGACAGACTGGTGAAAGGCAAGACAAACATTGAAAAACAATAGCATACTCCTTTGGGAACAAGTATAAAAAGCTTTAGATTGATTAAAAATCGTGCTACCATCGAACCTGACTGCTGGCCTCTTAACCTGCCGCCAACTAAATTCTCAGAAAAATAATTAATTTTGAGTAAGCATTTTTAAGACGAGACTTTACGATATATAAAATGCAAAAAGCAAAAATGAAAATTGTGTGCATAGCTTTGTGAGCTCAGTGAGCCAGTAAAATGATTTCCAGTGAAAGCCAACAAACTCTATGAAAAGTGTCTGCCATTAACAACTGTGAAAACAACTCTTTCCGGCTTTCTCATAATTTATACGAACAGGAATAATGCACATACAAGTTGTTGTAGCTCTTGAAGTTGGCATTTGGAATACTTTTGCTACTTTTAAGGCATCGTTTCCGCAATCTTGAGCACAACATAATATGTTCTTTCCGTGGCATGTCATTAATCAAGAAAGTTGCCAGCCAACCGCATATATTTCATAATTTTTTGGCCAGAGGAAGCCGAACGGAACTTTTGCTAATGATTGCATGCCACGGCCATAGTTTAATCCCAGCAATCAAGTAGAGAGAAGAAATATTTCTCTCTGGCTTGAGCTGATTTTCACACTCGCCATGCAGATATTTTTCTTTCCTTCTTTTTCTTTTTTTTTTTTTTTGTTTGCCAACAGCTCAGGGCGCACTGATTAAGCTTACCATAGCATGATGAACAGTGGCGTGCCACGCCCACTAACGCCCACGCCGCACTTTAATTAAAGGCGAACAAACTGGATGTAAACGCCCGCATAGCCGCAAAAAATGTCAAGCTTATGCCATCAATCAAAATGCTTAAATAAAATGTTTGTTTTAGCTGTTTGCCAGGAGGCAAACAGGCCAAATCATGCTAACGCAGTCCAAAGGAAGAGTGGGAAGGCAGGCGGAAGGCACGGCGTATACTTAACAATGTATGTTATGTATTTTCCATGCCAATTGAGCGCTGAAATGGCACAAGTCAGCAGATGGGGCTTCACTTTTGATATAGCCCCAAAAAATGAAGAGACACTAAAAACATTTTTGTTCTCATTTTGATGTCCTATACCCTGTTAAAATGCTAAGCGGGTAGAGAACGCAAATGCATAAGTTTGTTATGAATAGGAGAAGGCAGCTGCAAGATCACAAATAATAAAATTTTTTAATAGTAATTGTTTAATGGGAATTATTTAACTATTTTTAATAGTAAAACAATTCAGTCAGAAATTTCATATTTAAGTTCCGAAAGTCACAGATTATTTTACAGAGATTCTGCAGAATATATTCTAGTCGTTCAAATTTATTTATAAACTGTTTCATTCCATTTGTTTTTGTTGTTGCTACCCATAGAAGATCAGCAGCGACAACAAGCAAATGAAATTTATTGCCTTGTTGTGATAAACGTGACGAGTCTGTCTAACAAGGGCACGCCCCAAAATGTAACCAAGCAACAACAGTCAGTCAGGCAGGACATTTCGAGCTTCCAATTGGATTTGAATTTTAGGAAGTTAAAATGCCTAGACATCGAGGCCAGCAAGACAGAAGGACAACAGGTTAATGTGGCAACAAAAAGCGTATGAAAATTTAAGACCAATGCTATGTACAAAATGAGCCTAAAACGGAAATAAACATTTTGCAATATATAGGAAAATATGAGCTTTGGGCAAAATGATTTTTGAGAGTGGAATGGAATCGATAAACAAAAACTCTTTTTTGAAACCTAGATGCTCAGTAAAGAATTTATAAAGATTATCTGACAGCTAAAAATAAGACTTCGTATTCTATATTCTTACGCGCAAGGACTTTTTAAAGAATATTATTTCTTACGATAACTATATTGAGCGCACAAATTCTCCTCTGCGAATTAATTTTTGATAACAAAACCCTTTTTGAAACTCAGTATAACTTTTCCTTCTCATCAATCTCAGTACCTTAACAAATGGTCATCTATGGCTTAGAGCCAAAATATTTCGTACCATTCAAATTAACTTATCCATCATTACATTAGGGATTCAGATCAGTAAATGGTTCTTTAAAATCTAGTTTTTAAGCAAAAGTTTTATTTGAGTTACAAACCTAAATATCTAAACGATAATAAACATCATTTCATGATATCTGAAAAAAGATTCTTAAAGTGACATATTTATTAGGAAACAACAAATCACTTTGTATGAAATTAGCGATTCAACACATTTATGATGCTTAAAACTCTTTTTAGAAATATCAATTTACTCCTCATTTTTCTTTAGTAATTTTTAAATTTATATTTTATCTTCACTTTTAACTTTCATGTTTTTACTTAAGTACATTTTAGCCAGTTTTCTTTTAAGTTAAAACTCCTTTCCAGTTAAAAATATTTCTCTTATAGAAAAACGCAACACAAATTCTTTAGGTCGCAACAGGCCGTATTCTTGATATTTGCCCGCTTTGCTGAAAGCTTTTTCTCCACTTCTATTTTCTCCCCTTTTTGCCGTGGCGCAATTTTCATGCCGCCAAAGCCTGCGAAAATTCCGAAATACCTGATGGATTAAAATTGGCCGGCAATTCAGAAAACTGCATTTGCATTTCTATTTCTCTCTTCACTTTTTGAAATGTTTTTTTTTTTTTTTGCATTTCGTGCTGGAGAACTTGGCGGCCAGCTTTAAGCATTAGATAAGACCTGTTGGAAATGAAGGCGCAGTGGTTCATGATTTTTGGCAGTGAACGCGGCTGTCGCTGTCTTTTGATAAAACCTTGTCCATTCCCCTCACCGATTCAGTCAGGGCAAAAATATGTGCACAATTCCTTTGTCCGTGCAGCTCTGTTCGCTTGTCTCTCCTTTTCTCTGCCTGCTCGCCTGGCCGTGCGTCTGTGTGCGCTTGGCTTTAAAGTTAACCTCAACAATTTGGAGCAGTAAACATTTTTGCCCACACTTTTACATGGCCTCATATTGCGCATACGTCACGTGAGCGTTTGCCATTTTTTTTTAGTCGTTGGGCAATAATCGTAAAAAAGTAGGAAGAAGTTTCGGTTAGGAATGCCGAAGTGAAAATACTCTGCAGCTAAATAACATTATTAATTGTAAAGCAAAAGATGCCATTTATGTGATTTCTTTAAAAAAAAAAAAGAAAAAATACACCTGAAGACACATAAAAACTTTTGTTAAATAGAAGATATTACTCTTCTTGTCAAATTGTTAATCCATGAGTAATATGTAGCAGCTCACTAGCAGCTCAAAATGTGTCAGTCTACTTTTCCCCATAATTGTTGAGTGTTTATTTAAGGGCTCAAATTTCGATTGATGGCTTTTATATAAGCTATGTCTGAGCCGAATAGCCATACAGGCAGGTATAAAGATTTGAAAATTCAATTGAGCAGCACAAGCTGACTTCGTGCATTACCTTTAAAACCTTGCACAAGCATTTTGTAAATGTCTCATACGAAATTATATTTAAGCCAGGAATACGTACCGTTTTTATTATCTTGGCATAGATAAATACATTTGCGCATGTTTTCTATGTGATAACACAGCTTGAAGCGATTTATAAACGCATTGAAATAAATTGCTATGAAGATACACAAACAGCTATGTACAGATAGATTAAGCCTTATAGAGAATTTATTTTATTACCTTTCGCAAAAATTTTAAAAATTATTTTTTTTTTCAACTTTGTGCAGAATTTCAATTTGTTTTGTGGTTATTCGCATTTGTAAACCACAAAAAGTTCAAAAAGCACAAATTCGGGGAAAAACCAAATAAATATATATATAAAATAAATAAAAACATCCCAGTCGAGTAATACCGACTGCACAATTCACTGTTCACAGAGTGAGAGGTTAATTAATATAAAATAAGTATTATGATATGCCTTATCTAGTCTTTGCTATATAAAGCTTAAAACTGACACATACAAATATTAAGTTTTACAAAAGAAAATATTAATTTAGAAGAGTTAAACTGTTAGTGGAAAGCATGGCTAAGCATATTTATAGTTTTCATAAATTGAATTAGCCCCTAACATCCGGACATACCTCGAAGTCCATATACTTGCCTATATTTTGTGAACAGTGTATAATTAGCACTAAAAACAAGAATCAACAAAATTCGTGGATTTAACATGCAAACGAGTTAGATGTGAATTCGAGATTGATTCTCCTGTGTTGGGGGAGCTTTACGGCTAGTTAGCTAAAATATTAAAGAAGTGCTACGTGCAGGGTTTAGCGGCCGCTTTTAGCGGTTAAATCGTGTTTGTGTGTTTGTGTATTCGTATAGGTGTCTCAGGGGTTAGGACTTACCACAATGCGTCGAACACGTGTCATTTTGCGATATTCGCCCAGTTTGAGGCCGCAAAGCCAAAGCCGCCTTCTTCAGTTTTTTTCTTCTGATTCGAACAAACAGCGACGGCAATTCAAACAGTTGACACTCAAAATTTTGGAACTTTAGACGCGGAACAATTAATAACTGTTTAACTACAGTATATGCGTCCTTAACAATTAGTAGATTTTAAAGAGAACTTTCAGTTTGTTTATAGCGCCTTAGTTGGGTCCCCAGACACGCGTTTCGCGCTGCCTTTTGGACAGTTAATAATTTTTTGATTTCCTTTCCTCGAACTGATTATCGACCGCTGCGCCAAACGTCTCAGATGAAACTAAATGTGCCCCGAGATTGGCACACAGATGAAATACCCCCTGGAAAATTGTGGCCAGGCAAAACAGTAAAAAAAGAATGCGGCAAAGAGCGCAACTACAGCTCGCTTGCCTCTCTCGCTCTCTCTCTCTCTCTCTCTCTCTTACATTTGATTCAATGCTTGTGCTCCGCACACGCTGCGGATACGTAATAACGAGCTATACGCTTTGAGTATGTGCAGTGGGAAAAGTAGGCAAATTAAATACCAAAAAAATGATAGTATATTGGTGTCTTATAAAAAGGATACCCTAGCTAAGTTTATAAAGATATATAAATAAATAGCAAGATAAATAGAGAATAACCTAAGATAGATAAAAAAATAGATAAAAAGGTAGATAATTCGAAGTAATTATATATATTTTGATAGACACATGCATTATTGTCTGTATATAATTAACTATAAATATATATTGTCTGGCTGATAACTTGATAAAAATATGGGTGATATAGAGAGATTCAGATAGAGCTATATCTGCATTGAGTGGATTGCGATTTGTACAGTAATTTGCTTGCAGTCGCAAAAGAGGAAAAATTTTTATTTTTTTCACATATTCCAGAAAACACATATGAAAAACATGCATTTCACATAGTGTACAGGTAGAGTTTTTCGTGCAGTGTGTATTTAGCAGAGAGCGAGAGTGCGCATAACACAGATAGAGAGAGAGAGAAATGGAGAGAGAAAGAGAGCGAGAGATAGTAGGAGAGAGCCAAACAAGAGGAATTGCTTGAGAGCTGGCCTTTTGTTTTTGCCACTGTTTTTGCATTATAAAACTTTTATTTTGACAAACACAAAAGCACACGGAGCCAACGTCAAGGGAGAGATAGAAATGGTGGCAGAAGAAAGAGGAGTTGACTAAGTGGGTGCGTAGCAGTGAGTGTGTGTGTGAGTGTGCTCTGTGCTCTGTGCGTTTGTTTATTTGTTTGTTTTGTTACATTATTTTCGGTGGGGTAGCGAGAGGCCTGAGAAGAACGCGAAAGCCAGGCAAAGACTGCAAAGACAAAAGCCGAGAAATTCAAAAATCACGCGCTGCAAACTTGTTGAAGAAATATTTGTGCAGCCGCACATGTGTTTGTGAGTGCGCGTGTGTGTGGGTGTGTAGGCGTGTAGGTGTTTAGCTGTATGAATAACTCTCGGTTGCGCTTTAAACCTGCGGCAGTTGCTTCTACTCGCAAACGGGTCAGATAAAGACATTGAAAGGTTTGGGCACAAAGGGAGGGCACACTCATTGTGTGTGTGTCTGTGTGTGTGCACAAGTAGCTAACACACACATATATATTGTACACACAGACTGATGTATAAACATATATTGCAAAGCGCAACATGTTGATTTAACACGTGTTTCCCGTCGCACGTGTGTGTTTACATGTGTGTGTGTGTGTGAGTGAGGGTGAGGGTATGTGTGTTGTAATTACTGCATGTCGAGGAAAATGTAATTAATTAACTCAATGCTAATTGCAATTTGATTGCAGAAGACAGCAAAAAGGGTTGGCGCATTTTCCAGCACAGAAGTTCGCAAGTTGCTTAAATATTTTCACTTGCATTTTGCCAGTCAAGTGTTTATGAAATTAAAATTTGTGTTTATTCAAAACGTTGGCAAAGTTTGTTGGGCTGACACGTTAGATACGTATGTAGCAAACATTTTACTATTTTGAAACAAATGTAGTAATTTTTCAATTTATTCCTATTGCTGAGTTGTTCAGAATGATATTTATCAATCCAATTTTTCGTTAACGTTGAAACTTTTTTTATTCAGTTAGATATGAAGTTACAGATTAATATGTATGGAAATATTATCAAATTAAAATCAAATTATATTTCTTTTAATGTTTTCTGATGTGCAAAACTTGAGTCTGAAATAAGATTTTCGATTTAACAAATTTAAAATTTTTCAAGAAACCATAGTTAACTTTATTAAAGGCTGTTCAACAGCTGTGATGGTTGACTGTTTTCATTCTTTAAATATATAAGAAAGACTTATAGTTAAAATACCCAACCTTTTCTTGAACCAATAATAGCTGTGAATTATATCAAGTAAAGAACTTAATTGTTGTTCACATTTCCGGTTGGTTAACTTTTTAGATAAATCTAATATCAAGATTAGTTAGAGTTATGATTTCAGTATTTTTATGAACACTCAATTTTTTGTTGGCTGGTGAATTCAAATATTGCTCACGTACGAATTGAGGTCTTCACATATCGTTGCCATGTATAATAAGCCTGTCCTTAGCAATGAAGGATGTCTTTAAATTGAGAGTCAGCAAACAGACTCTCTCTAAAAAAACTTGAATTCATATGCTAATCAGTAATCAATATTAACTGAATGATGTTGCAGCTGTTTATTACTATACCTCACACATTTCACAGCCGAGGCTTGGAAAGTATTATATGATGTTGAAGGAACTTGCCATCAGCCTGTCAGATGGGCGTACAGGTTGGGTGGGCGGGGTCATTGTTGCCGCAATGACCGCCATTGCGTGCCCAAGTGGCCTCAGAACACGATATTCACAGCATGCCACGTGAGTAATACGCCCTCTCTACAACGAACTCCTTCCATTAGTTCGTACAATACTTTTGCACCTATTTCGCTTGAGCTGTATTTTTAGTTTTGCATTGTCTTTTTCGTTGCTGGCTGCCTTTTCTTTATTTTCCTCGATGTGATTTTTTCTTTTTCTTTCGGTTTTTCTGTATTTGTGTGCTCGCATTCGTTTTTGTTGAGCTTTGGGGCTTTTGGGGGTTTTTCTTAGTTGGCTTTGATTGCTTTAAGTTTTGCTTTCGGATGATTGCCAGCACCGAGCAGAAGGCGTACTCAGATTCAGATATGGCAGTGATAGCTCTTTGAACTAAATGATAGCCTTATGGATAAGAGGCTCGCCATGGCTGAACAGGATTCAGGACGGGGGCTTTAATGGGGATTTTCTGTCCGGTATTATGCTGGCTTAGTGTGTATGTGTGTGTGTGTAAATTCTATTAAAGGCACATATTGGGTTCAATAGGAAATATACTTCATTTAAATTCATCGTTTATTTCAAAATTAATCAAATGCCAACACAATTTCATTTATCATATTTATTAGGTAGAATAAATGCTATTCAAATTGTATGATAATGATGCAGTAAAATACGCATTATAAATTTTATTGCCACCGCAATCGGACCAAAAATGCAAACCCATTTAAGCCAATTATCGTATTTGCTTAAACCCATTGTAAAACGTTGAAGCCGCTGCACATAAATCGATTTATGTTTACCTAAATACAATTTTGATTATTATATTTAATACACACATTGTTGGGGAGGGAACTCCGGCTCACAATAAATCAAACAGCATTCCATTTTAGTGTTAAATTGTGCATTTTTGTTAGGTTTTTTCCTACCTATAAAATATTTAAATACCAAAAGTGCAAAAAAAACAATTCATTTATTAATTTTTTTATACCCTGAACCCATTTAGAAAGCTTGAAAGCGTATTATGTTTGTGTATAAATGTATGTTAAACGCAGATGAAGGTTTGGCCGACCCCGTTACGTATACAAATTAATAATCAGGATCAATAGGCGACTAGATCTTACACTGTTCGTAAGTATGAAAGTATCTCGGAGTCTATCGATAAGTTGTACGTTTCCCCAAAATTGATAAAAGTCTGTTGAGTTCTTGGCATAACATATTCAAATTATGTTAATATAATATAATATATAGTTTCATTAAATTGCAAATGCAGCCAATCTTCAACTGATGAAGATTTTTATTGACAAACTTAAGCTGTCAACTAAAATTCCTACTTTTTTCAGTATTTTCACTGAAATTGCTTGTGTGGAAATAAAATTGAAGCAGAAGTTAAGCATTGGACTTACGGTATGTTTTAGTCGTGCACTCCCCATTAAAGCACTTCCATTTGTTATATTCCTTTTTAATTTTGATAGCCCCTTTTAAGCTTTTGCTTTGTATTTAGGCCAGAACTTCTTATTTTTATTTAACTACCATTTTTTTTTTTTTGGAAATTCCCATTGTGTCTGTGGCCAATTTAAATTTAATGCCTGCATCTAAGCTGTCAGCTATGCGATTCAAGAGCTTAACACATCCCATATGGTAGCTCACATGACTGTTGCAAAGCATAACAATAATAATAATAAGAGTTGGGCCAATTAGCCAGCAGCCAAATTGGCAACTTGCAATTTATGCGCATACAATCAGCAGCCACTGTGGCGTGTATGTCTCAACTCTAATTTATGCACCGCATTGTCAAATGCAAAGTTGTTAGCTGGTCCAAAACTCATTGCATTTGCTTATAATTGTCATACACTTTAAAAAAAAACCTGTCAACTTTACTAATTTAATAATATTATAACTTAATATTGTCTCGATAGCCTCGATAGTGGAATTCATAAAAAATGTTTTCAGTATATTTCTATGAGCATTAAAGCCGCGAACTGTAGCCAATTTAATGTAATTTCAAATAAAACCAAATCTACATTAATTTCTTAAATAAAATAAGTCAGAGAAAATCAATAACTATAAGCATTGACTTACATGCATCATTCTATATAAACCATGTCAACTTTTTAAGCTTATTTTAAGCTTAGAAATTGTTTGGAACAAATCGTTTTAAATTTTCAATCAGTTTTCATAGTGCAACACGCACATTTAAATAAAACACAACAACAACTACGTTGTCTTTGATTTTGCCGGCTTTTTGCCTGTTTGCCCATTTGGTTTCCATTTTCACTTTTAACTTTTCCATTTTCCGGCTTGACTTTCTGATTTCAATTGCAAATGAACTTTCAATAGCAGCATTTCTGCATATTGTTTTCCAATCTTCTTGTCTAACTGAAGACGCCTCAGGATGTGCACATCGAAGTGTGCATGCGATGCGCATGTGTGTGTGTTAATGTACTGCAAGTCAATATAGCAACGCACTCACATACATGCACAAACACACACGCACATGTACATCAACACCACATGTCAGCCGCAAAAAAAACCCCCAACTGCAGCTGTTGAGTGGCATTCACTAAGCGGCTTCCCCTTGGTATCCTGCACCCAATCCCCATCCTCGTCCCGCATGCCCTTGCAAGTTATTTCTAATTAAAGCGTAATTGTGTAACATCGTTTGGTAGGAGCTGCCTTGCTTACACAACGGTCCACACAATTAGGTTAAGTACTAAAGCTCCAGCTTGATGCCAGATGCTCCCAATAAATACACAAACCTAAAGAGCCAAGAAAATTGAATTGGTTTCTTCAATTAGTTTAGCTAATAATGCTACGATTACAATGCTATCAAACTGACTTGATCAGCATAAAAGTACAATACGAGCTAGTCCTTTGAACATCTATTTTAGCTACATTTCACATACATATATTATATATTTAACTATATCATGACATCATAATTTCTAACAAATATTATAATTTCAGTACTCTTTAAAATGTTTCTATTTTATATGCATAATTGGAATTGAACTAGTTCTTTGAATTATTTTATGAGTTATATTTTTCAAAGAAATTCCTTTATTATGTAGTTGTTTATATATATATATTATATATATGTATATATACATACATATAAATGTATGTTTTATATTCTATTTTCGTATATTCTACCTTCGAATATATTTATCGTGTATTTCATAATATCAAATAACATTTTGAAATACAAATTTCTTTGTTAGTTCTAGTTTTTAAATTTATATATATATATATATATATTCACATAAAATCATATTTAAATTCAGTAAAGTCTTAGCTTCCATTGTGTTGTATAGGCATTTCCATCCATTTTCAACTAGCTTACCATAAAGATAACCCAGCACACAGCCTAACTCTGGCCTCCAAGACTGACAAATTGCTCTAAATGTATGCTCATAATAGAAGGCAGAATGCGACTGTTATTTAAGTGCGTACGTGTGTATCTATGATTATCTGTGTATGGCTGTATGTGTGAATGTGTGTATGTGTGTGTGTGTGTGTGTGTGTGTGTGTGTGTGTGTGTGTGTGTGTGTGTGTGTGTATGTGCGTGTTCGTATTAGTGCAGTGGCCCCATCTGCCAAAAGCTGAGCTGCAACAATACAGCAAACAAGCCAAAGACAAACCGATGCGGCCTAGTACCATATTTAAATAAAGAGAGAAATTTCATGAAAAGCAACCAACATGGCCAAGTCACGTTTATCGGTCACAGACGGCAAAGTTATTGAATCAGTTGCTACGAGCGAGACGCTTAAATCAGAGATGGCAAATCAAAATGAAATTTTACTATTTCATAATTGGAATACAAAAATGAAGCCTGAATGCGGCTGATACTATTTGCTTGGAAATATTCCTTGAAAGCTTTGACCTGTTCGATGAGAAATAGACTGTGGAAATTTAATGTTTAATATTTCTTTTTGCTTTCGAATTGTTACGCATACGTCGTGGCAGTCCTTATTTTTGAGAATTATTATGCAAAACAGCTACAAATTGAACTATGGAACTTTTTAAGATACTAACTATTTATATTATTCTGAATGATTTTTAGTCTGATCAAATATTATGTATAAGTTGCGATAGCCACTCATTTTCAATGATAAAATTTTCCTCTTACCCAAATATATATACGATATGTTCAATAACTCTTTGTGACACCTATGAATTCTTTGTCTGATTGTGTAATATGCCTATGGAATATTCCGGCAACGCGAATAAGCCTCCGTAATTATGTTAACTCCCTTGGAAATCATTCTTAAGACTTAATCGCAAAAAGGAAAAATTAATTGAATAATTACTCTGACCTCGCAGAGGCCGTTGCAAGTACGTTTGTGAAAAGCATAAGCTTAGAAAGGGACTGTGAAATTTAAGTAGCATTTTTAAGATACCCAATCAGATATCATTCATTCATAAATCGAAACATTTGCCAGAAGGGAAATTTAAGTTTTTCCAAGTAGATTATTTCACAAATTTGTCAGCAATTTTAAAGCGAAGTCCTATCGAGAGCTAAACTAAAACTATTTTTATATGCATATGTTTGTCCTGCAAACTCGATGGATTACATTTTACTGCACATTCGTTGGACTTTTGAAAGTAAAATAAATCATTTTCTAGACATTTGCCAAAGTCCATTTAAGTAGCAACTTGCAATTTGGAACTGTCAAACTTGTGGCTTGCCCAGATATACGTGATATGCTCCTACATATACGTATTTTATTTATTTGCTGCAACTTTTAATTACATATTTTGGGGTACATCGCACATACGCCCCATTGTGCATAGCAGAATTTATTTACTATTCATTTTTTTTTTTGTCATTTTAATTAAATTGTATTTTACGCCCATTCATCAAGAAGTCTGTTAGGTATGTTCATAACTTAAACTAACAAACAATGTCGGGTTTATTAACTTGTAGTCTTTGGCTTAATAGTATTCCCTAATTCTCACAAGATAACAAATTAGTGAATCGAGTTAGTTTGAAAGTCGTTTGCAATTACTCAAACTTCTAACCACAAATAAAGCTCGTTTGTTCGCAAACGAATGACTGGGACCGCCTGTCGATTTGGCCCAACTCCGTTTACGTGTAAAATAAGAGTTGGCAAGATAAGGGTATATAGCTTCTGTGCGAATGTATTCAAAATTTGTTGATTGACTCTTCTAAAGCAAATCTTGAGTGTTTTCGATTGTTATCGACAAGCACGAATTTTTTTATTTTCAAATATATTTATTTCCTGCGAATATATGTAAGTATTTATAAACTATAATCTAAATATATTTCTGATATCTTCAGTGCTCAAAAATTGATAAAGAGTAAGCTTTCTTCTCTTTCTTATTTGTATGTAGAGCCCATTTGGTGAATAGGACGAAAAATATCGATTAACAATTACCCAATTTTAAGATATATAAGTTTCTATGGTTTCATTAGTTTGTTACTAAATTATTCGATATGTATAGATTACCTGAATACTTTCTTTTTACAAAAACAAATTAAACTCTTTCGCTATTATTTTACTTGAGACATTTCTAAAAAATAATGATAAATAGGATCCCTTTACACTTACTAAGTATAGGATAGTTTCTAGTCTAGCAGATCGGCAGTTTTATAAAAAATTTTTTTACTACTTTAGTGCTTTGTATTTTTGTTATGGCAGTAGCCAAGGAAAAAAGTTCTAACAAATATTTTCAGTATCGTTTCTCCTAAATTCTAGAGCAAAGCTACGGGCGCTTCGATTCCTCGATGCTTCGACTGTCAGTTGCCGGCATGGGAAATTTTTTTGATTTATATCACAATTTACTCGCATTTGTTAGGCGCAGGTCCTCTCCGGTCACCGTTGGCGCTTTTGTTATTGAATTAGATGTGGTCGAGGTCTAACCTTGCCTTAGGTCTAACCTCCTAGTGCCAACTCTGTCGATGATAAATCAACGTGCTAACAAATTCTTTCGCTCGCTTTCGCTTTGTTGCTATCCCAAACAACAACAACAATAGCTCACGTGTCTTCAGGTTAACAAAACTTAAGCCTTTTGTTTTATGGAATGGTGCGTAGCTCTCTTCTTTTTTCTCCCTTTTTATTATTATTTAGGAACCAGTCGGTTTCATAAATTGCTAACGCTTTTGTTTTCAAGCGTTTCGCTTGAGTTATTTTTAATTTCATGGGTGCAATTTCTCAGTGTCAGTTGCTGGAGAGCCTGTCACTGACAGAAGACAAGGCAGGGAAGTGTAGAGGCGGGAGTCAAGCAGACGAACTAAGAGAGCGAGTGAGAGAGCTGAAGAATATGGCACTCATTAGCTGGTCATTTTCTTTTGTTTTGTATATAAATATTTCATTATAAAACCGGCCCAAAATTTCATGCCAAATGTTTGTGCTGCGTGTGTGAAATTAAATTAGAGCCGCCTCAGTAATTAAATGAGTCTCATGATATACCCTTGCCAAGGTCAAATGCCAGCCCAATAGAAAGTTTCTAATGCTTCATAATCCTTATGTATGTATATGAAAAATCCGAAACGAACGTTCGCGAAATAAACTTTTTAACTTATTTTATTTATTATTTTTCAAATAATAGGCTTTATTAAAATTTTCATGGAAACTGTCGTGCCTCGTATAATACTGATACTATACTACTAAATATATAAATATATAATTCTGATTTAATATTCCTTTCTGAGCTTTAAAGCGCATCAATTGTACTAAGCCATAAGTCGCTCAATTAAGATTGTTGCCATTCTATGCAAATCTCATGAATTTCGATAAGTTAAAGCTAAACTCAAACTAATATGTTGTGGAAGTAATATAAATATATATATCAACCCTTTATCTAATGTCCACTTGAATGCTTAAAGAGACATCAATCATAGCACACATATAAAAAGTTTCCTTGTGATCACTTTACAAGTGTAAAAAGTTTTGCAAAAAAATTCTACAAAAAGCCACAAATTTCTGAATCTTATGTTGGCATAGCAAAAGATTTATGGCCAAGTTACCAGGCTCCGAACACATGTGAGCGCAGCAATTTACGTCGCAAGACAACAAACGAAAGCCATCAAAATCCCTACCCGGATGGAAAACAAACAAACAAATGTAGTTTTCAGTCGCATTTGGCTGACGGATTGTTGAAATGAGGCGGCGTGCACTGAAAAAAAATGTGTTTATTGATTTTATGGATATGCACTTTGGGAGCTGTGCGAATGCTTGTGTATGTGCTGTTGTTGCCGCCTTCCATTGACATGCGTTTGATTGATTGACCAAGACCATGCAGGGACCAGAGGTCCAAAACAATGGCCAGAAGGAATTACATAACCAACCATTACATTCCGACAACCACAAGAACAACAATACTTTCGGGGTATCTGGAGAACAGTTTAGTTTGGTTTATTGCCCGCATGTTGCTCCACATTTTATGTGTCTCAAATGGAATTCACGTAGATAAATTGTTTGTAATTACCATTAGAATGGAGAGAGAGAGAGAGAGACAGATATAGACACTTTGGTTAACTGTATAACAGTTCTCTGAACTAGAAGATATTTTGGGTAAAAAAAAAGATGGGAAACTTAAGATCGATATGTATTAAGCTCTAACTTTTTGTTTTTACATCAATATATAAAATATAGTTTAATTTGAATTTGATATTGTATCGGAAAAGAAATTGAACACCGAAACTTTTCGATTTTGAAGAGACGCCGAACAATAGTAAAGCCCTAGCAATAGTAATAAAAGTGTCGAATTTATTTGACTTAAGCTGATACATAAAAGTGGTTGCTAATTGTGGAGCGGTGATTCGTGCCAGTTGCAAAGTAAATGTGCGATCATTAGGTACATGGTAGAAACCAGCAATGTAGCCACCGTCATAGGAATGCCGATAACGAAAAATTCTTTATACGATATTCGATAGCCCTGTTGATGGGCAATACCGGCTGCCATCACATTGGCCAAAGAACCCATTAGGTTGTTATTTTCGCCAAAACAAGAGCCGTAGACGATGGACCACATTAGTGGTGCTAACGGTATACCGCAGTTCACGCTCAAATTGATGGCCTCGTTTACCATCATGCTTTTCATTATTATGTTTGGCATTAAAGCGGATTCAATGGCTGTCACTGCAGTCAGCACTAAAATACTGACAGCCAGCTGTCGATCCTTTTCTGTACTGAGGATAAGCTTATGAACCATTTTGATTGTCCAGTATTCCATGCCCAGATAGCGAATCGACTTGAATAGTACAAGCAATGCAGCAAAAAAAATCAGGGATCTCCAATCAACTCGTTCAAATAATACATCTAGCTCCTTTACGTTGGTCAAGATAAACAGAAGGATTATAGTAAAGACCGATATCCAGTTGCGTGTGATGGTGTTAAAGGTGTTACTTAATGGAATCAGGCACATTAGTAAGTCAAAGCTCAGGGCCAAACCACAGGCTATGAGCAGCGGTAAATTCGTCACTATACAATCGGCTTTCATCTCGGATAGGGTCTCATGGAAATTCCTCTCCCTTCTTTCCACGCTCTGGTCGGCTTTAATCTTCTTCAGCTGCTTAATTCGTATTTGCTGATAGTGACTTAGATGGGTACTGACTTTTGACAATTTGTCGACTTGAGCTTGAAGCGCCGTTACAGATTCAAATGTTTTACTTGCGCCATAAATATTTTTTCGTAAAAACCAGTAGAGCACTGCGTAGGCAACCACGATACTAAAAATGACGCCCGGAAATATGTGAAGAACATAGTTGGCATAACTGATGTGCTTCCTGATATCCGGATCGACATCAACCATTATTATTGACTGTGCAGTCACAGGGGACAATGCATTCCCAATGTTGGCAAACATCATAATGCTCATGAACACCATTGTTGTGCATAATGCTAATTTTTGACACAGCCGGATTGCAATTGGGCCCATTAGCAGTACCATTGTTACATTGTCGAGTATGGCAGAACAGATGCCCGCAGACGCGCACATGATGACTACAAGTAGCCAAATCTTACCACGTGACAGCTGATAGGTGATGGTGGCTATGAAATGAAATATGACTGTTTCATCAACTACGATGATTATTAACATCAGCATTAAGATTCGCATCAAGCAATCTGAGTCAATCCACTTAATAATATCAGGCAATTTAGGGCGCGCATTCATCATACACAACAATCCAATTCCACTCATTGACAACAGCATGGCAACAAACGTACGATCCGCTAATTCGCATATGATCAGCACATACAGAAAAAGAAGCAGCAGAACTCCACCCGAAATACCAATATAAGAGCTAACCGGGTTATAATTGATGACAACCAGTAGAGCCAATGCATCATTATGATAATTTGTCAGTATCACCTGCAGCTCGTGATAGCGGACTTCGCTTTTCGAATGCAGCTTTGCCGCTGAATGTATTCTAGATTTTTTTAGTGTAAATTTCTTACTGATCTTGTGGCTCATTATATCCTGGTTCTTAAGCAGAAAGAGAGCCCAAGATTCCGATTCCAATTCTGTTTCATTAACCAACGCATCGAAGCTCTCGACTTTAACTATGACACGTGGATTTAAGTCGGTTACAAGGTCGGGATTTTCAATCAGCATCTTATCGATGGGACCGGCAAATTCAATGTCTACATCGCTGTATTTTATTTTCTCTCTCGACTTGATCACATACCTGTTGTATGGCATCAATGGCACAAGAAAAGTACTTGGCACCTTCGGCGTAGTCGTGATAAGAAATACTGAAGTGTACATCCAGATTAATAGAAATAAAATGAACTTAGCAATATTGCAGATTTTCCAGGGAAGTCGGGCATCATTCCCTTCCGTGTCCATACGATAGATACTGCCGATAGGTGCGCCGAAACTAGCCATATATATAAATAGTGGAGTATATAGACAACTGTATAATATATTGATTAAAACCGCACATCCGTCTTAGCTTTTACCACTTTTATTGGTAATTTCTAGCAGCTATACGATATATCTCCCATCCTTCCTTCCTTAAACAATTCAATTTACGATTGATTATATTCATGGCAGCTGTTCAGATTTCTAGCACAATTAATGACTCATATTTCTATGGCATATAACTCTATGATATATTTATTTGAACTAGTTAGAAAAATGCGAACAAGAAAATGAAAAAAAATAAATAAAAAAAACGTCGAAGCATGATTGAAAAGACATGATTAAATCGTTTGGCCTTTTAATCTAACCGGAAATATACACACGAGAAAACATTATTACTTAAAACAGTCCACATTTTACGATCGATGAAAATAGCGTTTCCGGTGATTAGTAAATGACATATTCTCTGCATAAGCAGTCAGAAATTATAAAGCTTACAATGATACCTCGCAGTTCATCGCTCATCGCGTGATAATACGATTTTCAATCAAAACATTCCAAGGCTTATGACGCTGACATATGTTAAATGAAGCTTAAGTAAATATTCTAAACCAGTATACAATGTAGTGCGCAACTGTATAATTGTCTACTCAAATTGCAACAACTCTACATATATGTTTCTACAATCCATACACATACAGATATATTGATTTTAACCGCCATTACACTTTTTAAAACCAACTTTTTATTTATGTAACGTAAATGATGTATTTTGTACAGCAACGCCATTCGTAACCTTTCTGTTCGTCTAGAATTCGTTTTCCATTCATCGATCGAGACATGCTACACAATTGACGTTGCATGATAGACAACTGTTTGACATGAATAGGGGCACAAGCTCTCATGACCGCTGGCCGCTCAGCCTTACACGACAATTGGTCATTGATGCCAATTTCCTCTTACTGTCGACGCTCTCAAATGGCAATGGGTGTGGTCAACAGATGAAGAGGGCATTGATATCCCGTGATGAAACACACGTTCATTTGCTGCATATTTAAGTTTTTTAACGTCACGGCTTTTCAAATTTTTTAACTATTTATAAACATCCAATTATAATATTACTTAGAGCTTTTCTTGAGCCACTTCCGTTTTCATCTTTCTACTTCTGCCTTCCCCGCACAAAGCTGTGCGGCAATTTCATTTTGTCATTAAAAAGTTTGTCAGCCAAAAAAAGAAAATGATTGGGCCATGGAAAGTTTTCGCCGGCCAAAAACAGTGATGACAGCGGGTTCTCAAGCTAGTGCCATTTGAAAAGTCCGTGTGCGATGAGCAGATAAATTGAAGCTATACTACAGGTTATAATCATGACAGGAAAACCGTATTTAAAGAATTCAAAAAAGGTGATCCTATAGCCATGTTGATTGGCAATACTAGCTGCAGCTACATTTGCGGTGGTGGAAAACAGAGTGCCATTTCCAGCGAAGCATACCCCATACGAGAGAGCCCATATCATTGGTAGCAAAGGTACATTAATCCGCTCACTTAGGGCCACTTGAATAGTGAGCTTGAGCATCATTGTGATAATCGGTATACTCTCGATGAAAACCGAGAACAAAGCGCTAAGCCATAGGACAAGCATTATGGATGTAACGACCTGATATTTGGGTTCCACACTCAAGATTAAAGAAATCGTGAGCTCAGCCAACCAACTGATCAAGCCCAGCTCCGAGCAGGCCTCGATGAGCACAAAAAGTGCACTAAAGAACAACAGCATCGACCAATCGATTCGCCGCAACACAGAAGTCACGTCTTGAGTATCGTAGAGTATCAACAGCAGCATCGAAGCCATTAAAGCAGTCCAAGCAAGCGTGGCACCCGAAAAGATGGGCAACGAGTGCAGCGTAAACAGAACTATAGCAAATACGAACGTAATTGAGCTCTTAATTAGTAATGGTTTGTCCACCACCTTGTATTTGGCCTCCATCATGCCGAGCGTTTCAATATAGTTGGATGCAGCCAAAATTCGAAAAACTGTTGATTCCGACCTTTTCTTTCCCGACTTATTCTCTGCAATGCGCATTACCAGACCCTGGTGACCTTGTCCCTCGCCAAATTTTATAGCTCGCTTGGCTAAGTATTTCATTGAGTTAAGCGTTTGCTCTTCAGCACCGTCTTTCAACGACTTGCGCAACACCAAGTATAGATAAGTCCAAGCAGCGATAATGCTCAAAGCCACGCCCGGAAACATATGCATGACAAATATACTGAAATCGACGCCCTTGGCCATGACATGCTTATTCGTTGCAATCAGCACATTTGGTGGATCACCAATGGGTGTCAATGTGCCACCGATATTCGAGAAGATTGCTACACAGATCAATACGGTTGTGGTACGCAAGCCCATGCACTCACACAACCGAATCACAATGGGCACCAGGAGCAGTAATATGGTAACCAATTCCAAGAATGCGGATAGTACTATACTGATCAGGCAGAGGAGGCCAACTAACAGCCAGGGACGACCCTTCGACAAGCGATAGGCCATCACCGAGATATAACCAAAGACTCCTGTTTCAGACATAATGGCCACCATTATCATCATGCCAAAGAGCAGCATCAATGTATCTATATCGATCCATGATACAATTGTGGTTATTGTTGGTCTTTTACCAAACAGACACAGCATTCCGATCGCGCACGATGCCAATAGCACAGCGGCAAATGTGGGATCCGTAATATCCGCAATGATAACTATATATAGAACACAAAGCAATATTCCTGATGCTATAACGCCATATTCTAACTCCAGTGGAGAGGTATTAGTTTCGATTTTGAATGCCAATATATCATCGCTGGGATTTTCTAATTCCAACTGAATTTGATAGTGGCCGTGTGAGGATAGAGTCGCGATGTCTGGACTTTCAGCGTTACTAGGCATCAACTTAAAGTACTTACTTGAACTTACTAAATGTGAACGTGACTGGGCAGATCTTAGCAAAAAAACGGTCCAGACATCCGACAACCACTCCGTCTTGTTCAATACAGTATTGTAGACTCGCACACGGATTGATATAAATTTTTGTGATTCTGTTACCAGGCGTGGATATTTGGTAGTTTCCTTGTCGAAATTCCCGCTCAACCTAACCTTTATCTTAGTGCCTTTAACCTTCCCGTCGATATCAAAAAATCTTGTTGTATTCTGCTCCGAGGCTATAATTTTCTCATTTCGAATCAGTGGTGGGGCCATACACATAGTAATTACAAAAAATAACCACATGAGAAGAAATATGATCATCTTTAAAGTAAAGCATACGTAACGCCGGATGCGACGGCGACGAGCTTGCTTTACAGTTAACTCGGTTTGCTCATCGCCAAGATATGAATGACGACCCTGATATGTAGTTGAGGAATCCATATTGTAGTGGATCACAAAATGCTCAATAAGGCTATTAACGATACTAAGCTAAATTTTGAATTGTTCCAACCGGTGTTGAGCAAACACTGTCATAAATTTTCGTTTTGTTGATTTCAACTCGATAATTGATGAAAGCTGACGTTTTACTTTTTTCTATATTCGAAATGTCTACTATGTAAAATTGCAGCTGAAGTCTGGAATCATAAGTTTATGAAACCAAAGTATAAGTACATGAACTGACAAAATAGAACTTACTTAAGCAACCTAATATATTATTATCTTGCAACTATTTTGTACTGAACTACAAGTTAAGATATCGATACCGAGATAATAGGTCCAAAAGTAGTTGAATCTTTTTTGGTAAAAGGGTCTCGAAGGAGTCTACACTAGCTTAACTGTCTCATATTAGAGCTCTAGATCCAATGCATAGGAAAATATATTTTTCTAGCTCTGAAACTTAAGAATATATAGATTTTGCAGTTTATCACGCTCCTGATGGGTGCAGATACATCAACTGTATTTTCTTGATCTTACGTTAGTCAACGTTAGTATATATAGAGAATATCAAGTATTTAACACTTTTAATAACAGCGTTTCTGGAATATCTGATAGAGTAGTTTTCAATTTATCACACCCCTAGTAAGCGTATCGGGATAACACTACTTTTTTTTACCTATACTTGTCTGAACAAGTGGGACAACGAGTATGAATTGCGAACTTTAAGTGTTTAGCTTCTAGCGGTGAAGTGGATTGCGTTATTATGTAAAATTTAAGTATTTAAGTTCAGACAGAAATCGAATCAGCTCGGTGTTCTGATCAAGAATATATATCATTTATGGGCTCGGACACATCCCCTACACCTGGACCAACTCCATTGCACCCACTTCTTCCTTTTTCAATGAGGTTTTTGCCCATTACATACACTTTATGAAAAGCATTATTATACTCACTATTCCCATTTTCAATTAGTTCAGAGTGTTACCAGTATCACAGACAAAAGGATTGATGGGCATACCATTTCGTAAGATTCTTGAATGCAGACTAATTCGTTGATCTGACAATGAATTCACCGTTGTCTTCGTTTCAGTCTAGCCAACTCAATTATGTTTATTTCGCATTGGTTTATAATTAAATCAGAAGGTAGTAAGGCCCCGTCCCTACACACACACAAGCACACACGCAGGCAGCAAACATGAGCCATACATGCATACACACATACATTCAGATGTGTATCGCACATAATTCATCGTCATCCGTTTCGTACGTTATGAATTACATTTCAATATGCTTCAACTTGCTCATCATTTATTAAAGAGACTCTACTGAAATGCCAATAAGATGAGCAGCAGCAGCAGCAGCAGGAACAAGTCCTTGGCGAATACCTTTACTGCAGCCGCTGCTGCACAGGAAGCTGAAATTCTGTTGAGAACGTTGCGCAGCGTCGATTGCAATTTCCGTTTGTCACATTTGTCTAAATGGAAATTTATGCAGCTGGCTCACTTTTGATTCCCAGCGAGGACGAGGACTACCAGACCGTTCGTTCGTCCTACCTACCCACCTGCCGACCTGCCCACTTGTTCGCTTGCCCGCCTGACTGTCTGGGTAGTTAATGCTTTATTCACGCTCGAATGCCTAATGAAAGAGTCATTACACTCATTCATTCGTTCATTCATTCGCGTTGTTCCTTGATTCATTCATGAGAACACGTGTGTTTTGTTCTTTTTATCCCGTGCCTAATTAATTGATTTTCACTGAGAGGACTTCGGCGTGAACTGCATTAATCATACGCCCTGTTAACCCACACCAAACCATAATTAAGTGAATACATGCCTTTCCTCGCGGCTGTTAACTATTTGCAAAAGTTTTATTCCGCTGCGGGTACAAGAGAAAAGAAGAGAGATAGAATAAGAAAGGGGGAAAGAGAAAGAAGAGTGAATGAAAAGCAGCTATATACACTTGAACTATAGATAAATAAAAATTGATTGAGAAAGGCGATTATATAAATATATAGAATATAATTAATATAAATATTATACTATATATATATACTATATACGCTCTCTGACATTACAGTTGTATGGCATTGGATAAGCACAAATAAAGGTGACGCTGGCTTTACTGGGTATTGCTCGCTTTGCAAGAGGTGAAACCATACCATTATACTGCAAGAAAGAGTAGCAAGGCGAAGACGAACGAGCACTATATAGCTAAGTCTGCTGATGATATAACCGGGAAGGGCTTGAAATAGTTTTACAGACAACCTGTTTACGTTTTGTGGACATTTAAAACCTGTAATATGTTGAATTTATGCAAGTTAAATCGTCCTTTTTTTGTATTGATATATTTTCGTAAGTGTTCATCTTATTACATCTTATAATAACAAAATATATATTATATCAATATAAAATATATATTCTACATATAGCCACAATATTGGGGGAGAAGTCTACATATGTATATATTTAATGCATGTAAGTACAGCAAATATAATATTGATAATTGATTATTATTATTTATTTAAGATACGGCAACATAATTCAACTCGGCAACAAGCTAGAACGACTTCGAATATAAATTATGCATGATTTATGTATGTGCCAGCGAGTATCATATGCAAGATACATATATGAATACGCGAGCAGTTATTATACTATGTGTTATTGTATTTGCGTATAAATTTATATATATAAATATATATATATATATATATATATATATATATATATATATATATATATATATATATATATATATATATATATATATATATATATATATATATATATATATATATATATATATATATATATATATATATATATATATATATATATATATATATATATATATATATATATATATATATATATATATATATATATATATATATATATATATATATATATATATGTATAATGTCAAGTTGTGTTTACTGAATATGCTTAATACAATGAGACGGAGACTGCTGCTGCTGCTGCTGTTGCTGCTGCTGCCAACAGGACTTTACGAGAATCAATTAAAGTAGCTTTTTGGCCATGGCTTTGCCTTTGACATTTCCAGCTTAGTTGGCCCGTCCTTGACAAGTTGACAGTTTTATTGTTGGCCATTTACCAATGGCGACAAGGCAAGGCCTGACCTCTGTATCCGGATATCTCCGAGGTAGATAATGCTTAATAAGGCATTAAATAAATAAATAATTGTTTTGCACCAAATCAAAATCAACAAATTCCAATAAGTTGGCAGCTACAAGTAAAGAGATCATAGTAAAATCATCAAAATAGTCCCTTTGATAGTTTATATGGCACCTTTAATAAGATAATTTAAAACAAATCAATTTGACTTTGCTTAGCAGAACCGAACTGAATTCCACTTAAAAATCACATGGGCTGGGTATAAAGGCTTTGTCAGAAGATATGTAATAAGTAGAAGAAAGCGAGACAGACCCCAAAGTATCTGTTTGTCCATCTGTATATCTGCGATCTCGTAAACCGAAAAAGCAAGAGACTTCGAATTTTAAATGCATGTTCCAGTACGAGTTTATAATTTTGCGATGTTTGACTTGTATATACAAAAGAATCGTAGAATGATTAGAATATTAGCTCTTCCCAGCGGTAAAGGTATCTCATAGTCAAGAAGTCCCGCCCAGAGCATTCTTGTTCTTTTCGAATTTCTTCTCAACATTGATGATATATTTTAATTACTTTAATATTATAATTGGTTCAGTAGGTTGATTCATATTTAACTTGAAATTATATATTTTGTGTTCTGATTGCCAACTTTGTTAAAACTGAAACCAAGTTCAATAGGAATGCCCTTTGTCCTCTAGCTTAATTCAAATGTTTTCAAATTAATGCTTTTTATCACATACAAGCAGTTGCCAGTCACCCCACACAGTTTCTTACATATATATATATAATTATTTAGAGTACCAAATCACATTACCACTGAAAAACTTAAGTACAAAATTTTAATGTTGAATCAAAAATATAAAAAAAGAGTAATGAAACAATAATATAAACACAAAACCATTTAAGCAATGTCACAATCTAAATATTATGTATAACTTAACTTAAACAGTTGGTGCCAATAAGAATTCAACGCAAACATTGAACAACTTGAGAATTGTTATTCACACCAAAAGTTACTTCAGCCGACAACAAATGTTTGTTGCCTCTTGCAAGAGATTGAGCTGGGATCTCTGTTTACATAAGAACAGAAACAGAAAGCTAAAATTGTTAGCTTCAAGCCGCGCTTTACTAAGCGCCGCCAAGACTTCTTACGAATTACACTCGTGACGCCAGGTCAAGCTTTTTAAATGAAATAAAATTATACATAGTTTATCTTTAAAACTATATATGATATATGTATATTGTAATATAAAAAGCAATTTTATTGAAAATTCAAATATTTTTTTCACATTTATTCATATTAATTTATATTCAAATTAATATAAAAATTAATTTACAAACAAACAGAGACTCTGAGTGCTTTCGTCTAATAATTTATGCATAGAATAGAATAGAGCAGATTTCTATATGTCAAATGAAATCAAATCAAATCAGATTAAATCTTATCTGCTATAAATATACATTGAATTAGATGAAAATCATTTATCTATTTGCTTTATTTAAATTCAATTGAAAGTAAATTGATTTTTCCTCATTCATGGATATAATGATAGAGATAGTAGACAGATATATCGAGACCTAGTCAAGAGATTAAAATACACTACTATAGTGATTAAGTCCTTAATGACTTTTTCTACGGGCTATATTTATGTGTGTTATGTTTCAAGGCGAAAGTATATAAAACATTTCTCTTGAATATTCATTTATCTATTTGCTTTATTCTCTATAATGTAAAGGTACAATGGATAAATGCATATGATATACATAGCTCAAAGACTAATGCTAAATGCAGAGCTCTTTCTTTTATTTATTTATATTTTGTTGATAATGTAGTATTTCCCGTTTAGTTTATTGAACCGTCGCTCGACCTGCATAACCTGTGTTGAACCCGGAGGTAAACTGTCGACTTCTTAGCTTTTTATCGTTGTGCACGCGCAATGCTATCAAACAGCTCTGAAGGTAGAGGAAAGATTATTATTATTGTTATTAGCGAGTTATATAACAGCCTGGGCCAATTCTAATTGCACTTACAATCGAACAGCAAAGCGTAATCATGAATACAAAAAACGAGCTAATGAGCAGGGCTCCGCGACACTGCGACGTCAAATCGATTAGGAGGCCCACTTTTTTATTCACCTGTCCGGGCATTATAACGGTATACTCGATGTTCTCTTTAAAGCGCTTGAACTCTGAGGCAGCAGTGGAAGCATTATGATTCCCAGCTCGTTGCATCATCGGACCGTTGACTGTAGTGGTATTTGTTGTGGATTCCGCTGTAGATTCAATTTGTCGTCGCTTGCGGCCGTGACCTGAGGGCTCGTAAAGATCGACACAGAAATCAGGTGTGCAATCAGTCATGTCAATGCAAGCCTTGATCTGTGAGTGTATCCAGAGTGTGGCCTTCTCCTTCATGGAGCTGAGCAAAAAAGCCTCAAAGTCGAGAAACACCTCGTTGGGTCGATCGCGATATTTGGCTGGCTGATGAGGAATGATTGTGGCCAACTCCCGATTGCGGCAACCGTTATGCACCAAGGAAACAGAGCCAGGTGCAAGTGGATTCTCTGATAGATGATGAGACTATACTATACTATAACATGCACACATAAAGCTACCAGCCACTTACCCGGATCTGGCGACACAGTCACCTCCATCAGCTTGACATACTTCCACACCGACTGACTGATGCGTGCTCGCAACTGTAGCTTGGTGCCCAGTGGCACAGCCTGGTCCACTGTCTGATCATTGTCGCCCAGCAGGGAGGCTGGATCATTCGAGGAGCTAACTGGATTGTTGGTGCCGCTGACACGTGCTATAGGCGGCGCCTCCTTATACAATGCGACCTCATATTCCAATCGATTCGGCATCTCTTCAACTATGCCCGAAACACGTGCACCATGTGGACTGCAAACAAACATGTCTTATATTAATGCCAATCTCAATGATTTTTCTAGAGCTCTACACACAAGGAGCCCGCGAAGCCAGCTGCCTTGTTCTCTATTATAGTTGGCTCTGGTGGCTTGCACATGATGATTAGCTCCTGATCCGATTGCATCACAACGCCAGGAAATTGTGGAAACCAAATGCGCACGTGAACAAAGCCCTAGAGAACAAAATTAAAGTGAATTTATGGAGTAGATAAACAGTTACACAGTGGAAAAGAAAATGGCAAGGAAATAGTTTTTTGTTTTTAATTTGTTGTTATTCTTACAAGGGGATCTCTAATAACTTGACTATGAAAATTGTCGAAGATATAGCTTTTTCCCATTCGCCACGCCGCCTAGAGACGTAGATCAAGCGTAGACCACAGTGTAAACTTTTACTGTAAACTTTTTACTTTCTACTTGTACAGTTTGATACAGTTTTTTCCCCATATCCCCCAACCAGTTGGTGTATCCCAAAAATCTAAATACATTAGAAATTGAGGGTGCTAACGAATATATGTTCAAAATTTCCGTCTTAAGATCCTATAGCGTCGTTCATGAACGGATTAGCAAAGGGACTGCACATTGCACAAAACCAATATACTCTTTTCAATTCATAAGTTTAATATATGCAAATGTTATTCTTAAAATAATTTACGTACGTTTCTTTTGAGCACGCCACAGCGCGTAAAGTCGTTGATTCTTAGTTGATATGTTCGTTCATCCACATCGCTAATATCCTTTGAGATGAGGCAATGCGGATTTAAGTCCTTCAGTCCACTTCGATCATCCGCAAACATGGGCACGCCCTTAAATCCGGCTGGCCTCTTCAGCGTTGCCGTTATCAGATCTTCAGTCTCAGAGCCCGAGTTTGCAAATGTGCATTGAACATCAGCAACTGTTCAAATAAATTAAATGAAAGTAATTATTATATTATGCGATTTGGTCGACTTACCTTCATAGTCCTGGGCAATGCAGAAACTTGGAAGAACCTGTGTCCAGAAAGGTGATCGAAAGGGTTATTAAAAAGTCAACAACGGACTAAGCGATACTCTATTAACGTCTTATATATTGAGGTGGTGGCGCGGCTCTCAGACTATTAAGCCCAAAGCAGAGCTTTAGAAAGCGTTATGAAATGGGTTTTCAGAACTTTATTGGCAGACTTAAATAATTTTATAAGTTAAAACGTCATGATAAATCCATTTTTAGTCATTTTCCTTAGAGTCGTTATGTTGAAAAGTATGATGCTAATACACACCATTTGTTGACAGCGCACAATCGTACTTACAATTAATATTATAATTGTTATCGGATGAATACTTATAGACATTTTTACCAAGCAAAAAACAAAAACTGATTAATAAATATTCAAAGAGCGCTTAAAAGCACATCCAATCGTTTTAAAAGTAAATTGCAGAATGAAACTGGAGTAGCAGTTGGTAAGATGCAATTACCTTGATCTTGGCTGCGTGAATTCTAGTTCAATACAATTGCAACATTTACGTAGACATATGTGCAGAGCCACACACAAGCGTATATTAACCCAAACAAACAAACAAGTAACAAAAAAAAGTTAATGTGGCGCGCTTCAGCGCCCACAGTGGTGGCTAAAATATTGGTACGAATTTGCAAACACTTTGTCTCTGCTAAACAAAATTAAAAATAAATTTTTTTTAAATGTGTACAGAATACAACAAAACAATTTTTTTTCCAAATTGTATATTATATAAATATTTAAACCAGATCATGCTGTGCACTATTGGCCTAAACACATAAAGTTGTGTCCAAAATATTAGCATAGTATTTGGAAATATTTTTATCGTTAAAGTAAACGTTGCTGATATTTCCAGAATACGTAATGCTCAAATCAACATAATTGGTTTTACTTTTTATTCTATTTGGTTGTTTTGTCAATACAAAGTGCATATGAGATCGTACGCCAGCATGTCAATATACAGTGGTGGCCCAACTGGCACAGCTTTGCAAACCTTGTCTGTCTTTCAAATTTGCTGCAATAACCAAAAACTCCATTTATAAAATAAAATCATTCCTGCAATGCAATCCTTGTTAGTAATCATGCAAATGTGCAAGATTGCCTTTAATATTTATTTTATTCAAATATGATAATTTTATCAATCGCAGTTTTTTTCAAGTCTGCATAACAGCTGTTACTGGTGTGCTATCGGTATATACTATCGATTACGATTGCAGCATGTGAACTTATTTGTGTTTTTTGTAAGTCCCATCACATACGTATATGTAATTTCTTTTCGTTTTTTTTTTTGTTTTTCTTCTTTGCTTACGAAATATCTTAGAACAGAGCAGACTGTGTTACAAATTATTTGTTTAAGCTATGATTTTTACTGCCTAGGGAGCGACACATCTCAGCCTTATAAAACCAGCTGTTTTGCGGAAGATTTTGCGATTCAGTTTGATAAAAAAACAAAAACAAAATAACACCAGCTAGGGAATTATGTTCAGGAACGCCGGCAGTCGATTATTTCGTGGTTTGCACGTAAGTAAAATCTACTGCATACTGCAGCTGAAATGTTTATTATTTGTAATGCATGCCAACATTACTTCAGGGAAAATGCAATACGTCAGCGCAACATGTGAGGGGTATAAATCTGATACCCATGGTGGTCGAACAGACGGGTAGAGGAGAACGTGCTTATGATATATTCTCTCGTCTCCTGAAGGAGCGCATCATTTGCCTAATGGGCAACATTACAGATGATATCAGCTCCACGGTCGTTGCTCAGTTACTGTTTCTACAGTCAGAGAATGTCAACAAGCCCATACACTTGTATATCAATTCACCCGGTGGCGTGGTTACGGCTGGCCTTGCAATCTATGATACGATGCAGTATGTGAAGCCACCAATAGCGACGTGGTGTGTAGGACAGGCATGTTCAATGGGTTCTTTACTGCTGGCAGCTGGAGCACCTGGAATGCGTTACTCGTTACCCAATGCACGCATAATGATACATCAGCCGTCAGGAGGTGCCCAGGTAAAGACAAATATCTAATAGAATGATTAATTGCATCGTCTAATTGAGCCGCGCTTGTTTTGCAGGGTCAAGCCACCGACATACTTATACATGCCGAGGAGATTATCAAGATAAAGCGTCAACTAACGAATATATATGTGAAGCATGCTAAAAATTCCTATGATGAGATGTGTTCGCGTATGGAACGTGACCATTTCATGACCCCGGAGGAGGCCAAGACCCTAGGCATAATTGATCATGTGCTTGAGCATCCACCAGAAACGGTCTCAGACAGTGGACCAACATCTGATGGCGGACCAGCAACAGGCAAGCTAATCTCCGAAGCAAGTACAGAGAAGAAGAGATCCAAGCAGCAGTCGGGCTAACTTATTGCATTTTTGAATTTCCGAAGAAAATCTGAATTTTAAATTGTAACTCATTGGATAGGCCACATTAAAAATTCTTAAAATATTCAGAAATTCAATCTCAAAATTTCAAAATAAATGATCATTTCAATATGCGCCGGCTTTTGACAAACGTTTTAAGAGACATGTGACAAGCTGTAAATGTAGTCATCATTATAATGTATATATAGATAAATAATTGAATGTCGGAGAAGTCAAAGGGAATAGAATTAATCTTGACTTCCATTTCATACTTTTCATATAAAATTTAAATTAAAAATTGTAGCGAATCGTTAAAATACAAAGTTCAAAATCCAGTTATCATGAAAAACTTTATTTAAATGCTAATTTATTTTATACTGCGTACCTATGTAAATGTTGGAATATATATCCTTTATCATAATATAGTATATATATTTCAAATCATTTGGAGCAGTATTACAAATCGGTTTTATTGCTTAGTTTACAAAAAACTAATGGCTGTACCAGATATAGACGATACAAGTTTTGTGTTCACACATGCTTATTATATTATTTATCAATAAAATTATAATATTCATAGAACAGCGCGCGCTATAAAAACACAATATTTAAGTCTGGTCCATGGCAATGTCGGAATTGCCAGTAATGGAATCCTTCTGCACATAATCGTAGATTTTACACAGTTCCGGAGTCTCCTTAATTGACTTTAAAAAGTCTAGTAACTGCTGATTTTTATCTACAAGTGGATTTTAATTATTAAGGGACATTTCTGTTAACTAATCATATTTTAGTTACTCACTTGCTTTGGGTATTTGTGAGAGCGCAGATACCGCTCGTAGAGCAGAGCGCTTTAGTTCGTCTTGTTTCTCGTACTCTTGCTTCACCGAATTAGCCTTTACCTTGTGGGTGCAAGTGTCACGCAACTGTTGAACGAATTGATCAAGTCCTATTTAAAAAAAAATAATATTTAGCAGAGATTTTGACTGATTTCAAAGGTCAATCACATACGTAACAAAACCTTATCGGGGCACAAAACGGCCAGACGAGCTGTCATGAGGTACGTCAACATTTTAATATCATAATGATCACATAGGCCAGCCTGAACGTGATCCATGAACTGCATAACATCCACACGATCCAATCCCTGTTCGAGCAACGTATACATGCATTCGAATGCTGCTTTTCGTATATCCAATCCATCATCTACAGTGTGCTTAAATGGACCCATTTCGACTTCCCGTATAAGCTCGCTCTTGACCTTCGTCTCAGAATACAGCCAGGGCAGCAGTGTGGGCAGCAAATCGCGAACCAAGCTTGGCTTGTTGTGCACAGCCGAATTAAACGCGACCAGAGCGACGCGACGTACTTGCGGATCTGGATCACGAAGTGCGAATAGAAATTCACCAATGCTTTGCTTTAGCAGCATGTCAATTGGTTGTGGCTGATCGGATATGGTGAATTTAACGGACGACACTACAACGGTGCGCATTGTAGCACTCTCGGAACGGAGAGCTTGCTGCAATTGAGGCAATAGCTCCTCTGGATTGACGAGCACAAGTTTTCCCAAGCATTCGGCCACCACGTTTCGTGAACCTTCTTCTGAGCACTCGCAATGCTTAAACAACTGCGTCCATATCGATGGCACCGATGGCAACAGCTGAGCTAGACCATTGGGCGTAACAGAGAGCGAGGATATTACCTCTTTCAATGAGTGCAGCAATAAATATTGTCGCTTGGGTTGTGCTTCGATCTCTTTCAAAATGAGCGGCAAATATGTTTGCAAGCTACCCACAGAGACGGCGCCAAGAGCATGCGAGGCTGCCGCTTTCACATCCTCGGAGGTGGCACCGAAACATTCAATGATTGTCTGTGGCAGCACTTGAATGGAGCTCAAATCGAAATGTCTGCCGATTTCCCCTATTGTCAGCAAGCAGAATATGATCTGTGTATCCTTGTTGCTACGCTTCTGTAGCTCAGACATCAGCTGGGTTGCCAATGGAGTCGCCACCTGCGGACACTGCTGGGTCAGAGCCGCAATGCACTTGGCCGACGAATGATATGCCTGCTTGTGCAGCTGCACCTGTTCATTGGGATTCCTGGCTGCCGGATCACTGCCCTTTAGGACGGGCTCCATTAGCTTAGACACAAGCGAGTGATAGTCTAAGCCAGAGAGCTGTGCCTGTACCAGAGCTTGGAATAAATCCAAAGTACATTGCAATGCAGTGCCCTGAAAGTGAACATAATTAGTGCGTTATGCTTTATTTTGACCCATTGACTATATAGAAAGCTACTGACTCACCTGCAACAAGGGCGAACGCACTAAAATTAACACCGATGGCAAAAACTTCTCATGTATACCAACCAGAGCTTGGGGCTGGCGACGAGCCGTTGTACTTAGTAGAGTGAGTGAGTATTGAGCGACATGCAGATCAGAATCGGAGATAAGTCCGGGTATTTCGACAATGGCAGACTGCAAAACACTTGGCTCAAAGTTCGACGAATAGTTGATGACAATCTTATTGATAAGATCCAAGGAGTGCAGCTTCAAGGCACGATGATTCTTGCGCAGGAAGGTGCCCAGTGTGGGGAGCACATCGTGAAGAATGGGTGAGAGGTCGATACGCAGTGGAGAAGCAGCAATCATGGTCAAAGCTTTAACGCTGCTCAATCGGGTGACTTCGTTTTTTAAACGTTCCATAAATATGGGCAAACAGACATCTAGTTCGCTCTTTAGCAGATCACCCATATTGGCAATGATTTGACCCATGCAGGCGATGGCGCGTTCCTTTACCTCTTGATCGACATCGGTGACCTTTAGCTTCTGCAAGGTGCATGCATACACCTGCCCCACAAAGGGAGTTACGTCGAAATCAGACTTGACTGCATTGACGCCCAACGGACGAACCACCTTGACCAGCTGCTGCAGCACCAACAACGCTTCGGTGGCAATCTTGTAGAACGGATCGAACACCGATGTCACCACCAGAGGCACCAGTAATGAAATATGGGGATGAAACACATGTGGCTGATGACCTTGCAGCAAAGAGCAAAGGAAGCCCAGAGACTCAATCTTCATATTGCTCGTGGAACCCTTGTCGTTTAGCGAATAGCTAATGCCCGGCACAATGCTCTCCAAATGGGGACCAAGGGCACCTGGTAGGCTATTTAATAGCTCGCGCAGCAAGAGGAAACAATCCTGTCGTGTTTTCATCGATTTCTCTCGCATCAGCGGCTGTATGGCCTTAATTATCTGCGGCAGCTGTTCGATTAGCAATAGAGTCGGTCCAGATATCTGATCCATGGAGTCGGGATCATGTGCAATATCATCTGCAGGACGTGTGTTACGCAGCAGTGCAACGTATGCATGAAATATGTCAGATTTAACATTTTCCTCGCGCTCCTTGAAACGAGCTATCAATGCTGGACTCAATGTACGATAAAATTCCTCAAGTAACTCCTGACGTGTAGCAATCAAAACTTCGAGACATTTAGCCGCAGCACGTCGAACTTTCCAGCTCATATCGTCATCATCGCTGTACTCCTCGCTGTCCACATATTCATCCTCTTCGGTATCCATGGCAATGCCTGTGTCACCGTCATCGGCCTCATAGTTGTAGTTCGGATCGTATGTGACATACTTCAGGCACAATTCGAGTATCTGAATTGAGATCAAATTAAATGGTTACTTTACATTGATTGGCACTTATATGTGGCATACCATGGGAATATGTGGATTAATGGCGTCTGGGCAACGCAGCACAAATGCCTCACAGGCTTGCAGACAAAACTCACGTAACTCATCATCATCCCGCTGGCTATATTGCTTTAACAAAAGCATCGAACGATCAATATGATTGCACAAGCGATGACCAGCCTGACGACTATGAATGGAAAAGATAGAAAAAGAATAAAAATATGCAATGATTTTCTTCAACAATCAATAAAATACCAAATAGAAGCCAAGCATTGTATGTAGGTGCGCACAGCACCAGGATTTTGTGGGTTCTCCAGACCCTCCAGTAGATGATCGACAACTCCGTTGTATGCATTACTATTTGCCTGTATCAAAAGCACAGAGAGCGCGACAATTGTGCGTTTACGTACAGCTTGACGAGGTGAAGCCAGCTGTGGATTTAGAGCCTTCAATATAGTGCTATGAAAGGGCACCAGAAACTCCCCAAAGCGGGAAAGCAAATCCGACAATATGTCCAGCGATTCCAACTTAACTGAAACATCCTCCTGCAACGGAATTGCTTTACCATAGCTTAAATATAATTAAAATTTATTTCTACCTTCTCAATGGCAATACTTAGTTTGCCGGTTATACGCTGGCATACGTTGGGCGCCAACGAATTCGAAGATTGGGGCAGTTCGGCAATGACAGTTTTTAGGCCAATACTTGAGATATCGCGCAACTGCTCCACATTAGACATCATGTTGCCACATAGCGAGTCGACAATTGTCTCCACCTGATTCTCTTTTACTTTATTGACCAACGGGCCGAGACATTTCACAGCCAAATTCTGCACTTCACCGTTTTTATCCTCGAGTAACTTAAGCACCATACGAACCACCTTTTTCTCCGACTCATCGTCCAGTATAATACTGTCCTTTTGCAGCTCCGTCATTAAATCATTTGTTGCCATGAATCGAAAGTCCTTGTCCGTGGATGTCATCTACATCGCAAATTAAATTCATATATATAAGTGTCCCTTACCTACTGTATAATGCATATTCTGTACATACTTTTTCCAGTAAATTTGCGATTTGATGATATTGATGCGACGCCATGATCTATATATTTGCTTCAACGGTATGTATATAAATATATATATATATATATATATTTATATATATATATAAGAAATTATGTACACGGTAGCCGATTACCAATATTGTGACCGCCTCACAAAATATGTTTTGTCTTAGACAAAATAAAAGGTCTACTCAATTTTTTTTTCCGGCACAAAAATTTGCGTGTTGGAACTGGAAAATGCATAAGTAAAATGATATTATCGATATGCGTCAGTTTCGTGTGCGATAGTACGTTGTGTCATATCGGCTAATTTCAATCGATAACAACGTGTTATTGTTAACATAGCTTTATTTTTAACAATTTCCCAACTCTGTGAAATTCAAAGTATAAAAATGATTTAAAACTTTTAAACTTTTATTAAAACGTTACAGGTTTGTTAGTTATAAGGAATCGAACTGAACGTCAAAAATTTTATATTTACATATAAATGAGTTCATAATATTTCCCAGCCAAAGCCTTTATGAAATAATAATCATAAGTTGAATGCCCAATTGAATTCATTATAACCAAACATTTTTTAAAGTGAGACCTCGATAAATTCAACATTTTCATCCAATTTCGCAACAGATTTATCCGCTTCTTTAACTTCGCCAATAACAAATGCCTTTTGTACTCCATTTGTAATTTTTGCAAACTCCACGCAAAATAATTCAGCTGCTTCAGGGGCCAGGCAAATGAGTAATCCACCAGATGTCTCAACGGCTTTACCTGCTTTCAGTTTGGTACATTGTCCAACTAATTCGCCAAATTTCAAAACGTTTTTAATAATTGGCAATTTACGAATTTCAAACAAAAGCGACTGCTTCTGAAACTCAACCAGATTTTTGGCATGACCCAGCAAACCGAAGCCCGTGACATCTGTTGCAGCATGAGCTTCGTACTTCTTCATTAGCAAAGCAGCTAAAATAAAAATTTTGTATCAATTATTTTCAATCAGTGCTTTACATTGCAGAAACTTAATTATCAAAACTATATTCGCAGTGTTATTTAATCTCAGAAGTATTTTACAATTACAATCACATAAATATTAAAATTCAGAATCAACTCAAGAAGCTTAAAGAACTTTAAAATCGTTATTCAAAACAAAAAATTGCGATCTGCATTCTACTACACACATTTGCTACTGCTTACCATTGCGATTAAGATATGTCATTGATTTAAGTGCTATTTGAAATGTTTCCATTATATCGTCGTTCGTAAATTCAGTTAGCAGCTTTTCATACTTTTCATTATTCTCCTTCTGCCAAATATGCGCACTTGTTGCTAGCTGTGTGCCAAGCGGCTTAGTTAGCACCAAGACATCTCCAGCTTTGCCGTTTGATGGTCTGGAAAGTATGAAAGGTGTTCCAAAGAAAATAATGATAATTACTAACATGTTATGAACAATTACTTACAATATAATCTCTTGCTTTAGACAAACGGCTGTCGCAATGCCTCCAATAATGCACCAAGGATTAATGATAATATTTTTAATAGTAACATTTCCGTAACAGCCGCTACTGCTCGATGCTCTCTGGAAGCCTTTGACAATTAGGGGGACCACAATATCTCGCTGCTTCTCTGTCAGATTCGAAGGCGCACTAATCAGCATTTCGATTTTATCGATATCCGTTACACCGACAGCGTACACATCACTCAAAACATTTGCAAAAGCTATGCGACCCATTATCTCGGGATCATCAACTAGAGGATAAAAGAAGTCAACGGTCTGTACAAGCGAATAGTCCTTGTGTCGTGATAAGGGTATAACCGCGCAATCCATTCCAGATCCTTTATAAAAAATATTACATTATTAGTATTTAGATTCAGATACATATATGTTCATATGTATTTAAATTGCGAAGGTCAAGTTCAAGTTAATCTCTGTGATTTTACGATAAGCAGTAGATAAGCATATAATTGTAGTTGATAAACTTGAAAATTTTCCGAAAACATCATTTTTTTAACTATTCAAAATGAATCATAGCACTCACCAATATAGTCGTCATTATTTTTAGATTCATTACTAACTATTTCTGTTCCCGCAAGATATTGCTTAAGCTTCTCTTCGGGGACCTTGCATCCTCACCCTCGCAGTGTGGAAAACATGGTGAGACGAAAGTCCGCCTCTAGGCCGTGAGCTTCAGGTTGAAACATAGTCTAATGCAATAATAATAATAATACAAAATGTAATTATAATATTTAATAGTTCTTGGTAAACTTACGTTTTGTTCGACAACACAGCTGTTAAGTCGCGTGGGGAGTATTTTTATCGAACTAGAGGACTGCAGTGAACTAGCTAACTTTATTCATTTCAATTGCAATTTTGTTCAATCGAACGAATATCGATTACACAGCTATCTGCCGTTGCTTTAGTTTAAAGAGAAAGATATGCAATAGTTAAGAAAATGATTTCATAAAAATGTTTCATTATATAATTAAGTTATTATTTAATTATACTAATCTCATACGCTCCTAAGTCAAAATACAAATTACATTCATTTGTCCATTTTTGGTGCTTTTGTCATGTTTGTTTTATGAAGCAAAAGAAAAACACCCTTAAGAGGAAAAAGCGAAGGGCGATAAAGGACACTGACATTGTCGGCAAACAAAGTTTAAAAAAACGTTAAAAACTAATTAACTTTTAGTACACAACTTTAAAGAGAATGAACAAAAACACGCCCACAATACTAGTATAAAATATATTTTTATATATAACTGTTATTAGTGTTTTCTTTTAAAGCATTGACTAAAGTCGATAATAAAGTGTAAAAATAAAATGTTTAAAAGTAAAAACGAATGTAATATTGTGTACAAGTGCACTGTTCGTCTGCTTGACGATTCGGATGTCTTAGAATGTGAATTTCAGGTGAGTTTTTACAGTAAAATAACTAATTGTGAGATTGATACACATTAGGGAGAAAGTCAAGGCTTACCGCAACGCTGTTTTGTTGTTCGCATGTGTGTGCGTGAGTGTGAGGTTGTTAGTGTGTGTGGGTGGGTCCTCTGTACATGTGTGCGTGTCTGCAGATATAAGAATAAGGGCGTAACTACCTTATAGCTATAACAAACCCAAAATCCAACTGAACAGCTTTTTTATGAATTTAATCAAAATATTTATTTTTGTTCTCTCCCCCTGTATCTCTCTCTCTCTCTCTCTCTCTTTCTGGTTCTTATTACAGCCATTCCATAAAGGCATTTACCTAGTCGACCATATATGTAGGCAATTAGATATTAAGGAAAAGGACTATTTTGGCTTACGTTATGTAGATACGGGAAAACAAAGGGTAAATATGAATGTAATGTAAGGAATATTGAAATATATTTAATAAAGTATATATTTTTACTCTTTAGCACTGGCTTGACTTGGCCAAATCCATATTAAAACAATGCAAAGGTAAATAATTTATTTGAATTTGTAGAACAACATTTGTGTAACCTAAAATCAATTAATGTTTCTCAGATATAGATCCTGTGCTGTTTTCATTACGTGTAAAATTTTATCCAGCGGATCCATTTCGTCTCACTGGCAATGGCCGCATCATGCTCTTCCAGCAGCTGAAGAGAGATCTTCGTCATGGCCGATTATACTGTTCATTGGGCGAGGCAGCTGCCTTGGGTGCATTAATCGTGCAGGGTAAGACCGTGCTCTGAATAATTAATAAAAGAAGCTGGTGAACTAGGTTTTTGTAATTTCCAGAGGAACTCGGTGACTATGATGACCTAATACACATCGGGGACTATGTGTCTTCGCTGGATTTGGCTCTGCGCCAAACCGAGAATCTGGAAAAGAAGATCATTGAGCTGCACAAGAAGCGAAAGCCTGGCCAGGACCCCTCCGTGGCCATGGATGAGTTTATGGGCATTGCACGTGGCCTGGAGACATATGGCATTGATCCGCATCCTGTGAAGGACCACCGCGGCTCACTGCTCTACGTGGGCATCAATCACGCGGGCATCAGCACCTATGTAGCAGGCAAGCGATCGCAACACTTTCGTTGGAATGAAGTGCATAAAATTAACTTCGAGGGGAAAATGTTCATTGCACACTTGAGCTTTACGGATGCCAGCCGCGAGCCCGTGAGTAAACCCGTCCAATCTATTCAGCTATATATATACTCAAACGATATTTGTAGAAAAAGCACACAATTGGCTTTAAATGCCCGTCAGGACCCGCTTGCCGCTATCTATGGAGATGTGCCATCGAACAAATGTTGTTTTTCACGTAAGTACAACTTGTGCTTATTATATACGGAGATCAATCTAGATTGTAGTCATATCAACTTATTGAGCAATCTTATCATAGCTTACCAAATAGCCAGCATGCAGCTGTTGTCTCCGGCGGTGGCTTTTTCTCCTGGGGCACCAAGTTCCGATATACGGGTCGAACTGAACGCGAGATATTGACTGAAAGCATAAACGCATTACGCGAACAAAAAATGACCAATTCAACTTCGAGCAAGCGCAAGGCGAGCAGTGTACCAGCCACGCCCTCCAGTCCACAGGGCGACCTAGCACAAATACGTAAGCCGGACAGCATCCAAAATCACATTATATATCAATGATAAATATTTATTCTTTTTAATTTTGCAGGCTACAGCAGTTTGCCACGTTCCACAATGTCCGAGCCGTTGGGCTGTTCCATGGCACCGAGCATTCTCATTTATGGCCAGGACGCTGGCATCAATGGTGGCCTGCAAATGCCTATCCTAGAACCCGTTTGCGAAGAGGCGCGCTTACGTTCCTCCAATATAGATAGACTCAATCACATGGGCACTGATTTATCCGGCTATGCATTCCGGGACTCCATGGAACATTCGTCAACGGAGAGCGGACTCACAGCGAGCGGATACGATGTGGCTGGCAAGTCGCGTGGCAATCAGAATGACTCCAAACAGCATCTTTATTATTCATCCAAGCAGTACTATGCGCTGCCCAATCCCGCCTTAAATTCAAGCTCTTCCGTCGGTATTGCCAGTGGGAAACATTTAGGCAAATTTTCGCGCACACACTCCAATTCCAACAACGGTGGCAAAAGTTTGCGTAAATTCCATTTATTACACGCCTTTATACCATCCGTCATCTTCGTTGTAATCGCAATGGCTGGCACGGCCGTCTTCATTATGGAATCAGAGCTGGAAATGTTTGAGCGCGTACGCAACTCTCCCGAAATGCTTAGTTTGCGCTATCAGTATTATCAGCCCCTAAAAGAGTTTGTCATTGAAAAACTTGGCAAGAAAGTGTAATTTTTTTATTAACAAGACTTCATATACATATATAAAAAGATATGAGTTATAGTCATTTTAAGTTTTTAAAAAATGTTACAATTGGAATATCTCTGGAAAATAAATGGCAACAATTTTTGATTCCAATCTTCTATAGCAAAATCAATACATTTAAAAAACTGGTGCTAAAATCAAGAGATATCTATGTATGTATATGTATATCCTTCCAAGATCGACTCTCGCTTGGCCGAGATTTGGCCATGGCAAATTTCACATGAGCTTTACAGCACCAGCGGCATCTGATTAACAGTAGTTTATAACGGCCGCACACTTTGGGTATGCAATAAAACATTTTCGCTTATTGAATAGAATTATGTTAATTAACACTAATCATCCCTTTGTTCGTTCGATATGTATTTCGGTTGAAAAAGAGTCTCCAAAATTAGGGCCGACTAAATTTGATTTTTAAATAAATGTCTTCAAATTAGCAATTTTAATTCAAAATCAGTATTTGTTTTGGGTATTAAATTTGTTGTTATTATATATATAAAATAATATTTATTGCTTTTTGATTCAGGACAATATGTTAAAAACTACATCAGAACTTTTATAGTTGCAGCTATATCTGAAATATTAGGCATGATCCTGTAAGCATATTCCTCTTTGGACACGTAGATGTCTGAAATCACGGTTCCATCTGTACAGATAATTAACATATTAAAAACAAAGTATATAAAACGAAAGAAAAATCTATATGATAAAAGACGTCCAAATAGGCTTAATATCAATTTTATCCCAGAGGATTTATAAAAAAATGTATTAGGAAGTACTTAAACGATCTGGTCGCTAAATGGATATGAATATTACCCAGAGATAAGCAATTTATTTTATCAAAAAGACTTCTGTTCGAAAGAGTTTTTTCCAGTTTTCGAGAGCTTAATAGCTACTATATATGAGCTTAGTTCATTTTTCACTTTTGAAGTCATTTTGGCACTCAATTCCTATCAAAATCACTAAACAAATTAAAATATAAGAATACTATAAATATAATGGAAAATAATGTTAAATTGGTAATACATAAATTATTATTTCAAAAAAGAACCTTCCTTTGCAAAAATAAAATTTTTGTTCGTGTTTCTTTACTCAACTATTCAAAAGTATATCGATAGCTGTCGATAACATTGACCACGATCATTTGTTGCGAATGTGAGTACTAATTTACGACGGTCACACAATCATGTTGCCAACCACATAAGGAGCACCTTTTTTTTGTAGTAGTATGATGATAAAATCTGACAAGCAAATCATTAAATTTGTACCTTATCCAACACTTGCGACAAAGCTTATGTACGATCACATAGTGAAAAATTGCGAACCGATATAATTGAACAGTGCGCATACGCGTAGTCGGCAATGAAAATTACAGGTTGGTTTTATTGTACTCAACAAGTTGGGCATTTGCAAGCGCATATTTATACATATGTATATAGTAAATGCTTACGTGTGTAGCTATTGTGAGTTGGCGTAAAAGTGTGAACGCCATTTTATAATTATTAGATAAAAAATACAGATCATAAAAAAAGAGAGAACATAATCAATTCTAGAGCGCAAGTATTTATGAAGCACAATAATAATAATAATAATAATAAAAAACATTTACAGTTGACAAAATTGTGTTAACCCATTTGTAAGTATGTATGTATGTACGTATGTTTCTATGTATGTATATGCGTGTCTTTTGTCCACAGTCATTTAACGGCTTACATATGTATGTATGTGTATATACATATATTAATTATGGGTTTCAAGTGTGTATACTCCTTGTACCACTTGTAAAATATGCACATACAACTCGCAGACCTACATACATTCATATACATATGTACATTCGTCTGCAAGTATATGCATGTGTGGTGTGTTCGTGAGTGTGTGTGTGTGTGTTTGTGTTTGAGTACGCTGTGTCTGTGTGAGAGGCGATTTCTAAAAGAGCATAAAACAGATGACTTAAGAAGCAAACTGGAAATGCCGATGATGAAATATCATCGACTTAATGTACTTTTACAAATGCGTAGGGTGTTGAATAAATATGTATACGAGTATGTGCACTGTACACTGTGCGAAAAGAAAAAAGAAAATCTAGATCTTTCCAAATTTCAACAATGATTAATTGACACTACTTGCATAATGCTTTTGCAATTTACTTTCAGTTAAAGACTTAAGAATAGCTGCTCTTCTTATTTAGGATTGTGAATCCCAGTGTGATGATTTAAGTTGCAATTAATACACAGTCGATAGCTCCATTCTTGCACAATAATCAACAAGTGGCAAGCGCATAATGGTCTATCCGGAAGAACCTTTCTGGGCGTTACCAATGGTATCCGGATTATACGAAGATCGAGACTATAGGGGTAAAACCGACTACTTTGATGAATATGATTCAATTTTATTTTTGATATATTTCTTTACTTATAGTTAATGTTGTGGAAGCTTTGCAAGAGTTCTGGCAAATGAAACAGACACGAGGAGTTGAACTTAAAAATGGAGCTCTTGTGATCTATGAATCGATTCCATCAAATAGCCAGCCTTATGTATGCTTCGTAACATTACCTGGCGGCAGCTGTTTTGGTAGCTTTCAGGTAGGCTGTTGAAAAAAGCCTTCCTTGATAGAGTACACATTGCTCAACTTTAACACTTTCAGAATTGTCCAACTAAAGCGGAAGCTAGACGAAGCTCAGCTAAAATTGCGCTCATGAATTCGGTATTTAACGAGCATCCGTCTCGTCGCATAAGCGATGAATTTATTGAAAAAGCTGTTCAGGATGCACGCGCCTCTTTCAAGGGAACACCGCAAAACAATGAATTACCAGAATCGGGCATCGGTGCATTTAGGTATGTAATATATTTGTACTCGTATATACAATTGGTAATATATTTTTATGTATAAACATTTAGATTCATGCTCGAAGCAAATAAGGGACGTACGATGCTGGAATTTCAAGAGCTGATGACCGTGTTTCAACTATTACATTGGAATGGATCATTGAAGGCAATGCGCGAGCGCCAGTGCTCCAGACAGGAGGTGGTTGCACATTACTCCAACCGCAGTTTGGATGATGAGATGCGAGCTCAAATGGCACTTGACTGGATAGCACGTGAGCAGGAGAATCCTGGAGTGCTGCGAAGAGAATTAGTCTTGGCAGAACGTGAGCTCGAGACGGCACGCATGGCAGGCCGCGAGCTACGTTTCCCTAAGGAAAAAAAGGACATATTAATGATAGCACACAATCAATTGGGTGGTAGCAATTTGGGTGCAGCATCCATTGAAAACTGAACAGTGGACGACGGTAGAAGTTAATTATAAAGGGGATAACACACTTAGTATATACGGAGGACTCCCTTTCTTAGTCTTGGCACCATTATAGCATCGTATATATATTTATATATATATGAATTCAGAAAGTAATCGACGAAATAATCCGCATTACACAAACAACAGTTTATTTTATTGGCAAAAAAACCACATGATCTCGAGTTCTGTTAAATCCGTTAAAGCTCATTTTAAAATAAAAATCAGGAAGTTGTGAGAATAATTCATATTTGCTAACAGACAGAAAAGATAAAGGAAAACTCGTTAAAAACAAAAGCAAAAACACTGAACACTGACAAGTGCAAAATACTTTCGGAATGAAAAATTGTGATTTTAAATACTGAATTTACGGAATTATTTTGAGACTAAACTTAAATAGAATAGTTAAATTTATTGTGTGTATATGCATGTGTATTTATATATCGAAACACTGTCTCAGCGCCAAGCGCAACTCATCCGAGGCATCTAACCATTTAGATAATTTTTTTTAAATAACTTCATCAATTCCTTATAATAAAGTCTATACATTTGGCAATGCAGCTATTTTATTATTTGAGAACCTTTCAACACAACTATGTACAATTAGTACATAAAAAGATTGTATTGATACATAATATACATATGTCGATTGCCTAATCACGAAATAAAACCAATATATTAAAAATATCTATCTGATTTTCTATATTCATTCTTATTACTATTATCCCTCTTATCTATTTAAATATTATTCAGATTTGATATATATTCATTACAATCAAATGATTTAAAAATAAAACTGAATAAAGCCCGAGATCTTCTTCATATATATATAAATTTTGTCAAAAAAAAAGGAATTTCATTTGAGTCCTACCTTCGTAATTGCCATTTGTTTGATGCTATTTCCAGACACAACGCAAATAAAGCGATCAAGACACCACCTTAAAATGTGCCCTGAAGTTAATTGGTAACACCAACAAAATTATACTATATATATTACTTAACAGTGTTAGGAACGCTGAAGAAACACCTGATATAGTCACTGGGTAGACAGTGTATAGGGACTGGCATTCCGGTTTCTTCATTTGACGCTGTCGCAGAAGTCTTTCAACTAAACCAACTTCACGAGCTTTACACATACTAAAATTTTAAATATGTTAAACCTATATATTAAAGTCGTATGATCTGCTTACGCTGTCCTAAAGAGTTCGGTATATTGACTGTTTTTATGGACAATCCAATTCATAATTTCCACTTCCATGAGGCCAGATACCTCGCGTAGATCACATATTTCATTAGCGTCAAACAATTCAGCTATTATGGGATAGGCATCAACTACTTCGCAGTGAAAGGCAAATCCGCCGCTCTTAAGATATGGAATTGCATCCTCTATGTGACCATAGACACCCATTTCATTGGGACCTCTAGATGAAGACAGTTTCTTACTTATCAAACGCGTCACTATCGGATTGGCACTTTCCTATTTAAAAAACCTTCAAATGTGAAATGAAGTGTTTTTATTGATGCATTTGACTTACTTTAAATAAAACTTTATAGTATCCTATATCTTCAAAGGACACTTTCAGTGGGCTAGATGTTATTTCCTCTACGGTAGCTGGTCCTAGATCCGAAGAGCTAAGCAATCCACCAACGACAGATGAAGTGTAGTAGTTATACATAACAACCGAGAATAGAAAAACAGTAATAACAATGGAACGCGAAGACATGTCGCTGGGAATTGGTTCCATTCCCTGTTGGCAAACAGCACCAAAAGTGTGTAGAATACGTTCTGTCCAGTGGCTTTGACATTTTGCTATCGATTTTTCAGACCTCAAATCTATGCTGTTCCGCTTCCTTATATTCCAAATCTGTTTTTCTATACATTGCTTTACTTGAGAATGCAATCTTTTGCTTAGATACTCTAGCACTAACCAGATGCTGTTAATTGCAATCAATGTGCCCAATGTGAAAAGCCACACCTGTCTGCTAAAGGGTGCCAGAAAATTTCCACTTTTACCATGCGTATCCAAATCGGGCGTAAATCGAAACAAGAAAGCTGTCTCAAACTTCCAACTCTGATGTATTGTGTCGAACTCAGCAAAGCGATTTATACGATTAAATGCTCCAGATGCTGCAATATCTGCCTCATTCCGCTTTATAATGCCCAACAAACCGAGCCGAAAAGTTGTGTTGCCCAATCTGCCTGCCCAACCTCTCGAATTGCGAAAATTGACAGTGAAGTTAAAGAGATCTCTGAGCAGGCTTAATAGTTCATAATGATATTTGATAAATGCCGCCACACCCGCATCCTTTGTGGGTCTTGATAATATGGCTTCAATTTGTTGATTCGTCAAAATGTCCTCCTGATCGATCTGCAATATTGAAGCTATAACATACATTTCACCTTATATCAACTTTTACTTACAACACTTGCACCTCGTAGAGTTAAGCCATTGAATTGATTGCGATTTCTGATGCTCTGCAGCTCAAATATATCGTTAACTATAACCAATTTATGTGGGTCAGTTGATACCTTTGCTATCAAGTGCAATTCTAATGGTGACTTCAATTGACGGCCCTTTGAATGTACATCCCAAAGACAATAATCGTCTTGTGTTTTATTGACATAGGTAAGTTGCGCATTTGGACCAACATAATCTAACTCGATCGGCAGCAAATCATTGATGTTCATCTCGACGCCCCACAGTAGCCATTGATACGTTTTGTTGAAATATCTGTTCGCAGAAGCCTCTATTAGCAGCTGCTGAGCACTTTTACAGGTTGCGTCCACAATCACAGAAGTTCGCGCATAGTTCTCTCTCGTTAATACTGATCTAAGATCATATGAACTATTTAAATGGACCGGTTGAACAAATTGGTTGGCTGCCATAAGTGGTACAACATTGAAATAAATATCTGAAATTAAACTAAGTATATGTTAAAAGAAAAGAAAGTATAAAAATAAATAACATACCTTGCTCAGAACAAGCAAAAATTATGCTTTCCTTTGTCTTAATAAGGCGTGTGTTGTATTCTATTAAAACTGAACTTTCCATAGAGAAAACTTTTCCAAAGTGTATGAATACCAAGATGGTAAGCAAAACTACTAGATCGGTCGAATGCATTTCAGATATCTTTTCTACTGAGATGTTTAAGTAAAAAGTCTTTCTTATATAGAAAGGGAGCGACCGTAGTTGATTGACATTTTCAATTACAGCAATCACTTCCAAATGCAAATTGAAAAATAAACACATAATAGTGCGCAAGGAGTCAATGAATTGCTAAATATAAATGAGTTCCTAAACGTATTAGAAATAGTCGCCTAGATGATACTCTTCTTTGACTGATATAAAATCTAGCTTATGCATATATTATTGTCTTATTCATAGGCCAGAAATTAGCTGATTAAATTATAGCTATAATTTATACTAACTACAACATTAAATATTTACAAATTGTCAAACTTTTTATTTAATATATTGTATAACTAAACTACTTGCAACTGGATTTGCTTTTGCATCAAGGAATCAATTGGATTTTCATAACGAATTAGCTTGTTAAGCAAAAAGGTACCATCCTGATGGTAATCGGCGTCCACAACAAACACCTCCACAACTTTTGTCATTATAAATTGTTCGTTTTTCAGTGTATCGACTATAACTAATGGGGATACTTTAATCAGTCCCAATTTAGATGGGCAAATTGTAAGTGGAAATTCAGCTAGCTGGCCTGGCTGCAATATATCCAACTCAAAATCGGCTGAGCCCGTATAGGGACAACCGGCAAAGACTTTCGTATCGAGTTTAACATGCAGTTTCATTGGATGCTCCGCTGTATTGGTCACGCGGCATAGGAATGTGAATATTGTTCCTATTTTGACAATATTTTCGGCATCAATAACTTCCAAGCGCAGGTCTTTGTACTCAAAAGGCTAAAACAAACATTGGAAAAGCAATTGGAAAAGCATAGTTTTTAAATAAATACCAATCGCTGCAATTGGCTTGTTTGCAATCTGCCTTTTTCCCCAAAATTCGATCTCCAGACAATGTCGAGTTTACCTACATTGTTTGCTTCACGCAGAGTTTTAATGTCCTTTGCAATTTCAGCTTTCGGCTAGAATGTAAAAAATATTATTTTTCAGTATTCATAGAGTTTGACTATTATCCAACCTTTATGCAATAAAGAAATTGACAGCTGTTATTGGGTTGAAGCATATTCTTGGAGGTAAAAACCGACTCGCCGTTGGGTAAAGTATTCAAGGAAGTAACTGTATATTGCTCCGAGCTATCTAATTCGACTTTTTCTAGACAAAATGGACCGGTGGTCACATTTTGTATTTGCGCTTCAAGATATATTTCGTCCATTTCGGCATTGTAAAACTTTGTTTTGACATCGAGTGGTTTGAGCACTTGAAACTTGAAGAACTTTCGGAGCGATTGAGCGAAGCCCGCGGGACTCGTATAATTTACTTCACAGACTAATCTAAAAGTAAAGTTTTAATAATTATTATGAAAATGATGCAAATTACTTTCAATTTCTCACGCACATGTGAGTTCCAATTTCCTTTACTTCATATCGAATGACATCATCGAGTGTTTCATCCGCTGTTAACACTACTGAAGATTTCTTATTTTCATGCATTAGCAAGTTTATTTGCGACGAGTTGGACTGCAGATCTACTTTAACAGAAACACCTTCAACGGGATGAGTCGTACAATTATGTACACAAATGTAACTCGAAAAGGTTTCGCCGAGGTATATATTTCCAAATGATTGAGGCAAAAGCATCGTTTGCCCTGCTCCGAGGGCTTCTGCAGACGTTTTAGCAATGCCATCGAACTCGACAAGTCGATTAAAACTCTGGGGCAAATCCTTTGGTTCGCAGGTAACAATTGGCCCAAGTCCAACAAGCGTAGGGCGGGTCAGTCGCATTACTATGGGACGTATAATTTTCGCATATTATTTAAAAACTAAACAACGTATTACTTACCCTTTAAGGCCAACAAATGAGCATCCGCGTCGACAGCATTCATTTTTTTACAATTACTTTTGTAAATTCAGCTGAAATGAAACACCAAAATATACAATTCAGCTATCGGTTGTTGCTCATTAGTGATGACATCGGACAGCTCATATCGTTCATATCGAAAGAATCGATTATGCGAACACAATTATTCAAAGATTTTCTTTATTTTCGAACATGTATTTGTATTTAGTTAATGGTTCCTTATTTTTAATAATCATCTTAAAAATGATTTAATCGGTAGCTCTTAACTTTCCAGTGACACCATGTCACGACTTATAAAGAAGGCAGATACCAGCGCTGCAGTTTGGGCAGTCTCCGAACAGCCCTTGGCTAATCTTTCCTCAACTTGTGCCAGTTTAATAATTAATTTATTCATCACAGACATGGGCAGTTCCACTGTGGGATATAGCAAGACGTTAGTTATATGTATAAAAAGTTGTATTGTAAGATTTTATTCTCACGTCTCATAATGAACAAATGCAGTTCTGTAACAATATCCTCCAAAGCAAGTCCTCGCTTACTTTTTGCTTCTTCAATTGCTGTTAAAAATATTTAAGTTTAGAAAATCAAACTTTTTTATGAATATCGGCACTTACTATCAAATGCCGAGTCGAATGTGGCTGCTGAGAGCAATGTTTGCAGTACATGTTCAATTTCACTCCTTAGCGGATACCCCACACACATATAAACATTATCCTCGTTGACTACGTCAAAGGCCATTGAAGTACTCTGAAGAACATTCAAAACCTTTCGCATATCGCCTTTAGCGAGGGTTAGTAATGCTTTCTTGCCATCATCCGTAATGTTGACACTGAAAAAACAAGCTGCTTAGACATGGGAAACAATTTAGTCGACATTGAACGCATACTTCTCCTCCTGCACAACCTTATTGAGACGCGGCATCATCTGCTCTGGCGAGAGTGGGGCAAAGCGAAAGCGTGTGCAACGCGATTGGAGAGCGGGAATTATTTTACTCAGATAATTGCAAATGATGCAGAAGCGCACGTTTTCCGTGTACTTTTCAATAATGCGACGCAAGGCATTCTGTGCATCATTCGTCATAGCATCCGCTTCGTCCAGTATGATCAGCTTAAAGGTCCCACAGAAAATGGTGCGAGTCGAGGCAAAGTTAAGAATCTGACCACGAACGATTCCAATGCCGCGATCATCTGAAGCATTCAGTTCAAGTACCATGGACTTAAAATGTGCCGGTGAATATAGCTGACGGGCACAGGCAAGAATAGTGCTCGTTTTGCCTGTGCCTGGTGGGCCATAGAACAGCAAGTGGGGCAGCTGCTTCTGATTAATAAAGCGATTGACTAAAAGAAGTACAATTGTTAGCTGCCCTGTTCCAACCGGCCGCAACAAAGCGTGCTCTTACTTGTAGATATGATTTCCTCATGGGATATTAGGTCATCCAAACAGTTGGGCCGATATTTTTCCACCCATGGCATGCGCACAACCGTACCATTATTTTCAGACATCTTTTTAGTAAACTTTAATTAATATTGTGGCGAAATGTAATTGCATTCGCGCCGTTTTATAAGCGACAAAGTATTATCGATAAATATATGGATATATCGATTTTAATCATCGCTTTCATTCAGGCGATGTTTTTGCACGAATGTTAATAAAGAAAACAAATTTCTTTCCATGATCGTTTAAATTTATTCCTATTTGCACTTCTGGCATTCTTTCTCATTTGATGTTAGCAAAACAAAATAACTTAATATACACAATAATCTCCACACAAATTATCCAATGAATATTGACACCTATATATTGACATTTTGTATTTAACTGATTTTAACAGCTATATTACAATATTATTACAATATGAATATATTTCTACTTCTATGATCGATTAAATTTATTCCTATTTTCACTTCTGGCATTCTTTTTCATTTGATGTTATCAAAACAAAATAACTTAATATACACAATAATCTCCACACAAATTATCCAATGAATATAGACACCTATATATTGACATTTTGTATTTAACTGATTTTAACAGCTATATTACAATATTATTACAATATGAATATATTTCTTATTTTTTGTGTTGTTCACAAAATACAACAAATTAATAATCTAAAGACCATTCATTCTCAGCAATAAATGAGTCAACTACCTCCTTCATTGAGAAGTTTGGAATTAACTGGTCCTGCGTGAGTTTCACTCGTGTTACAGGATCAAAATGGCCAACACGCTGCAAATGCTCCTCAATATCCTTACGCTCATACGTGATGCCTGATGGGGTAATCACCGGATCAGTTAATATTTCAAAACTTATTTTCCCACACAGAAAGTCTGGCACATCGCGTTTCTGTCAATAAAATAATAAAATTTTAGATATGTAGATGAGAAATCTCATCCGTAAACATACCCTTCGACGTTCGTCCACTTTTGCAAATATATTATTAAGCTCTTGAATATGGTCATCCTATAGAAGAAAGACATATTAATAAACTGCAGTCAAATTATTTATAAATTCGAGACCCAATACTCTCTCCATTTACACTATTATCTATTTTCATACATGTATAGTTTATGTAAACAGAAATCTTTGCACAGATGATATCTTACACATTCTTGTTCAATTTCTTGTTGTTTATCCTTTAAATTCTCCTCATTTAGGTTTTCATTTAACTTCAAGCCGGCTAAACGGTTTTCCATATCATCTTTAATTAGACTGAAAATAATGAAATTTATAAACTGTAGATTTTAACAAGTTTTTTTTCGGTATACCCACCGATTCAAATAGCTTTGCAGTTCAATTTCCTGGAGTATTCTTTTTTCTTCCATAATATTCCAACGTTTCTTACGTGCCAAACGCAATTGCAATGTTATATCATCTCCAAAGTTCTGTTTTTGTTCCTTTGACAAGTCGTAGGCTTTAAATATGTGTATTAGACTTTCAATTACTAATAGTATTGACATTATAAGAGTACTTTCAAATGTTTACCACGCTGTAGATGCTTTATAGCTTCATCATAATTGTCAATCTCCATGAGACCCTGTCCAAGGAAAAAATGTCCTTTTAGTAAGTTACCATCTATATCCAAAGCTCGTCGACAGTCTTGACAGCAAAGTTCCCATCGCTTTAGCTTCAGATTGCAAAGGGCACGATTCGTAAAATAGGTTGCATTTGTTGGATTCTTAATCTATGTAAAATACAAGATATATAATGTGTATATATGTATATATATATATACATGTATGTATGTATATATATTATATACACTTATACATGAATCATTTGAGTTTTAGATGGTTAGGAAATAACTTACAATGGCCTTGGAGTAACAAATAATTGCATCGTCATATTTGCGGGAGGCAAATAAACAATTGCCCTGCTCCTTCAGTTGCAAGTCAGATAAATTTGTGGTTGAATAAATATGTTTGCTCGTCATGTTGTATATAGTTTTGCTTTCTTAATCGTTTCGTATTTGCCAGAGAAAATTTTTCATGAAGGCATATGAATTGTCAAAAGCAACTGACACGAGTATCCGGAGCAATAGAACCACAACGGGATTGACGTTTCATTTAAACCGTATACCAATGCACCATAAATCTACTTGTTTTTCCCTCAACATAAAATATATACGAAAGTATGTATGTGTTTGTGTGGATAATTTTTACAAATCTGCTTAGCACTAATCGCTTATCGATAGGTTACTATCGCATTATTGCGTTTCGATATATGAATTGTGTCGTTTTGGCGGAACTTGCTTATTACGTTGTAATATTTACGTACAATAATTTGAAACACATTTCTATAGTAGTCTATCTTTTTTGTTTCAAAGATATCGTAGCTGTCTTTCTAACAATATGTGTTCAGTCAGAAATCTGTAATCGAAACACTTACAGCTTTTTATTAGCTCAATACAAGTTTGATCATTTTCTCTTTTTAACGCTATTCGTGTTTCACGGTTCGCTTATCGTTTCTACGCTGATTTTCGATAAATTTTAGGATCAGCTGTTTGTAATGGGTTCACTTTTAGTTTTTAATAGTTCTGTTAAATACCTTTAATGGCTGACCTAGCAATTTTTATTAGCTTTGCCTTTCTTTTTGTTTGCTTTTACAGCTGGACCTAAACGATTACGATTTTCTTTTCAGTTTTGTGTAGCTTACTCGTTGTAGAAATAGCCAAGAGAGAATTCTAAAAATTGGAGCTTCAACTCAGTAAATATTTGCGCACTCTGTTAGATACATGTTAAATTAACAGACAAACGAAGAAGAAGCGAAATTTTTTAGTCTGTCGAAATTAATTTGCGTTTGCAAACAAATAAAAGTTAAACCTTAAAAAATTGAACACAAACAGATAAAAAAATATTAAATGGCGTCAACTTCAAGGTAAGTAAAATGTTTGTGATATTCTTTGTAATGCTTACAAATTGAGCCGTTGGTAAATTGTTTTAGACTGGAAAACAACAAAGTGTGCTGCTATGCCCATCCGGAGTCTCCATTAATTGAGGATTATCGAGCTGGTGACATGATATGCTCGGAATGTGGCCTGGTGGTTGGCGATCGGGTTATCGATGTGGGCTCCGAATGGCGCACATTTAGCAATGAAAAAAGTGGCGTAGATCCCAGTCGTGTGGGTGGCCCAGAGAATCCCTTACTCAGTGGCGGCGATTTATCCACAATTATTGGCCCGGGGACAGGTTCTGCATCGTTCGATGCTTTCGGTGCACCCAAATACCAGAACAGACGCACAATGAGCAGTTCAGATCGTTCACTCATCTCCGCATTCAAAGAAATTTCATCTATGGCAGATCGCATCAATTTGCCCAAAACAATCGTTGATCGCGCAAATAATTTATTTAAACAGGTATGTGATTTTACCTGTGAAACGTGTAGTATATGACTAGTCGTGGTCTGTCGCCCCTGTCTTGCAATTAAGTTATTATTATTGACTTGTTGATTTACAGGTGCATGATGGTAAGAATCTAAAAGGACGTTCGAATGATGCCAAGGCATCTGCTTGTTTGTACATAGCCTGCCGCCAAGAAGGTGTGCCACGCACATTCAAGGAAATCTGTGCGGTCAGTAAGATAAGCAAGAAAGAAATTGGCAGATGCTTTAAGCTAACATTAAAGGCACTTGAGACAAGTGTAGATCTGATAACTACAGCCGACTTTATGTGCCGTTTCTGTGCCAACTTGGGTAAGCTATTAGCTCTATACCTTTCTGTATCGATCAAATCATTTTCGTTTTATGGATTTATAGATCTTCCCAATATGGTGCAACGAGCTGCCACGCACATTGCAAAGAAGGCTGTGGAGATGGACATTGTACCTGGTCGATCGCCAATTTCAGTGGCTGCTGCCGCTATTTATATGGCATCGCAAGCATCGGAGCATAAGCGTAGCCAAAAGGAAATTGGCGATATTGCGGGAGTAGCCGATGTTACTATACGGCAATCCTATAAGCTAATGTACCCGCATGCAGCAAAGCTATTTCCAGAGGATTTCAAGTTTACGACACCGATTGATCAGCTACCGCAAATGTAAAATACCTGGCAGCGAAATCAATATATATATATATATATATTTATATATATATATATATATCGATGCTCAATTATCATATATACGTTAACACGGATATAGATACGAAATACGTTCTGTAGGACAAGTCTAGTTTTAAATTCAGTAATGACCATACTTTAATCACAACAGCAACAACAGACAAGTACGATTTTATTCATATTCAAATGCAGCAATGCAAATGAACTTCACTTTGTTGAAATATGCAGCACAGAAGCTTGCACCGATTCTAATTAAGACTATATAATAAATACTAAAACTCATTCTGACTATTGTTATATTTACAACTTGAATTTATATTCCACAAAGTGAAATATTTATTCAGCGTAGAAGAAAATTCCCTGAAACTTGCAGCAATTGTAATAATTATCTATGAATTATATATGTAGGAGTGCAGCGCAGTGCATAGTAATTGCTAAACCCCATAAATCAATTGTTAAATTAACAATTCGGATGTATATTTGACAAAGTGAAACATTTATTCAGCATAGGCATATATATGTATATGTAATTTGGTATATTTAGAAGCACTTGCTTGAAAGCTTTTCATCATAACACATAAAGGTAATATATGGTGTAAATAAGTAAGAGTAACTCGATATACAATAGTAGAAGCCACATCAATCAATTAATCAATACCCAAGGAGCACTTCTCGTTATCCGTGTGACCGACGCATTCCAATGCTGGCCGGTGCTCCGAATCCCACATGCCCGGACCGCACCGCTTGCACAAACCACTCAAGGTACATGGAATCTTTGGTAGCTGTCTGTACTGATAGAGCAATCCACGTGCCTTACGTAAAATCAATTGGCCATCCATGTACATGGCCAACGAGCTAAAATGCAGCAGCATCTCATCTGCACGCAAGTTCTGAGCAATCACATCATCGGCGTAGACGGCTATGATGGCCAGGCAGAGAAATAGGTGGAAGTAGTCAGTGAGATAGTTTGACCAGCAAGCCTCCCACATGCGTATGACCACAGCTTCCGTGAACTCCCGCTTGAAGCAGAGCAGTAGCCAGCGATGGCAGAACAGTAGCTCCATGGCTTCGTTGTGTCGTTCCAGATGCTCATAGAAACGCGGCAGCATAAGCCGGATCAACTCGCGCAAGTAACTTAAATTGTGATCCACATCATTGTCCGTGGGCGTGCACACAAAGAACGCACGCTGCATTAAGCCAACAAAGCACCAGAAAGTTTCCGATTCATTCTGTACTTCACACAGAACAGGAGCCAATAGGTCACTCATGCCCTGAAAAACACATAATTCATAAATTATATATATGTAAATAGTGCTAATTGGAATAAGGAAGAGCTCACCTGCGAGTAGGATATGCTCGTGTTGTAGATGGCAAAGTTGAGCAAAATGTTTTTCATCATCTCGGTATTTGGATTGTCGTCGCCGCAGAAAAACGGATTTGTACGGTCCGTACGCACAACATCCTTTTCTACAACACACTGCACGGTTCTCCAGAATTGGACTTGCTGCTCCGGCGACATGGAGTATAAACGCTTCCGCGTTATTTCATCGTATTCCTGCCTTTTGATGTCCATCAGAACGGCCCGATCCTCAAATGTGGATGAGAACGAATAGCACTTTAAGATGAAGGGCCAAACGGTTTTGCGCAGACTCTTCTCGAGGCCACCAAAGAAGACGCACTTGCGCAGCAGCAAATCATCGTCAATTTGTCCTTTTTCATTTAGTAATGTGCCATAGAAGAAATTCGTGGTGATTCTCTTAACATTGCCCTCATCCGGATGCATCTCCGATTGCTTAACTTCCGGACGACAGACCATAAAGTGTCGATAGGGCAAATTCATCTTCTCCTGTCCTGGAGCCAAGGTAATATTGTGTAGAAAACAGTGCCACTGATGCAACACCTGAGCTAGGTGATCTAAGCCACCGTAGTGGAAATGTAGAATCTTATATTGAGATTCCCTAGAAGCGATCACCAGCTGTCCCGATGTGCATTTATCGTCGTTAAAAAACAGACGTAACGAACGCATCTGGCTAAGATCCACAGAGAATCTCCTGCCCCTGATGACGGCCTTACGACGAACAGTGGGCGTGGCATTGGCACTCTCCGGAAACACCAGATTATGCTTAAAAGCCAGAAGCTCGGGCGTCATCCAATTGGGATTATTATCATCCGACACCGAACCGTCCGAGTTGATTTGTTGAGCCGGCTGATTCGCTCGAGCAATTACAGAAGGGTGACTGCCCTCGTTATCCGGGGAGGAGGAGGAAATGATGCAATTGTATGATTGAGAGATGTTGCTGTTCTCGATTTGTGGATTCGAAATGGTTATGTTTACGGATGTAATTGGATTTTTTTTTAGCAAAGCAGCCAGATCTCCAATAGATGCCGTTTGCCCGCCAAGCAGCGGTTGCAATTCGTTCTTTAGCTCCTGCATTTCAGCCGCATTCTCATCGCCCATCTCCTGTTCGGCCTGTTCGTCGACTATCTTTGGCGCGGGCACCGCCACTTGAGCTGTGGGCGAGAAGTGTCCATTGGTAGGTAACATGTCATGATGTAGATTGCTCAGAGGCTCCCCCTCATTGGTGGTCGAGTTGCATTTGCAGAGCGACGTGTTCGGTATCCAGGTGAGCAGCAGTGTTGGCCTCTTAGCGCTGTTGTACTGATCTATGAAGGTTTTTGTTGTGCATGTCAGGTAGCCTGGGTAGTGGAGTATATCCGATTCCTGGCGTGCCACGGTCGGTGGATGAATGCAGACATTGTTTTTGCAAAAAAGTATTTCGTTGTCTTCGTAAGCGATATCGATTTTTTCATCACACCTCTCTTCACCTAGTATAAAGTTGGATGCCTTTTTGATAATACTTCCAATTGGCATTTTTGATTAGAATGTGTATTTTTTTTCGTTAAAGCAAACGTTTGTCCCGATTTATCGATTTACCAATTGTGAACAGTAAATTGGGTGAGGCTTTTGGATAGGTAAATTGCCCTATTCTTTTTATTTATTCATATTATATAGTAACTTCGAGGAACCATCATGTTAGTTGACTCATCAGTTTTGATTTTAATCCAGCTTAACTTAATTTCCAACGTGGAATACTAATGAGGTGGCCAAAGTGGAGAAAGGAGTAGAGGACACCGACTTACGGTAAAAAGAATTTGAATGCTGTAGTATGATAACTTATCGACTATGTAATCGAGTAGGCAAAAATATCGATAGTTTTGAAGATAATACGATAGGTTTCTTTTAACGAAAGCTTTATATTTATTTGTAATATAATAAAATATTTTTTTTTAATTTTGTACTTTATTCATATGCTTAAACATATATTTTGAAACTGACAAATAATCGATAGTTTTGTCGGTCTTATTGGAAAAGTGTTCCCTCTTTAATTAATTAGAGAATAACAATTTTGTTAGTGGGGGTCACACTGATCTTAATTTTTGGATAAAATCAGTTTATTTGTGATTCATTCATTTATTCGTTTAAACAAATTAAAATCAATAGCATATAACATTGAGGGCTTATCGGTGTTAATTTAGCCAATTTACGCGAACACCCACGCACTAGCCGTATTTATTATAGGCCCGAACTCTCACTCTATCACCCAGTCGAAGAATGGCAGCCGAGATAAAACCAGCGCAACGCAGCAACAACGATCGCTTTTTGTCGACCAAAAAGCCGGAGTTGCTTAGTAAATTAGAGGGCAGCGGTGACGATGTAAATGCAGCTATTTTAATACCAGGCGAAAATGGTGTCATTAGCGTATCGGACGACAAGTGCGTAAATAAACAAACATTGAAATTCCTTAACGCAATGAATTATAATTTCTTTTATATTATATTATATACATATATTTATGTAGAACTGTTCGTGTGTGGCTTAAGCGTGATTCTGGACAATATTGGCCCAGTATTTGCCAATACATGCCATCGGGCTGCACGGCCATCGAATACGTGCAGGAGCAGCGCCAATTGTACATTGGCCAGGACAACGGCACCGTCACCCAATATACACTATCCGAGGACTGCAATCGCTTATCATTCATGCGCGACTATTTATCGCATCAGGGCCGCGTCGTAGCCGTTGTGTTCTCCAAGACCCACAACTGGATACTCTCTGCGGGCAAAGATAAACAGTTCGCATACCATTGCACGGAAACAGCGAAACGAGTGGGCGGATACAATTTCGAAACGCCCTGCACAGCGCTTCAGTGAGTGAATCTGTAATCTCTGCTTAATATGCGAGAGCGGCTTTATCAAACGTTATTGTAATCTAGGTTCGATGCATTGGCCAAGTACGCCTTCATTGGAGATCATGCGGGTCAAATCACAATGTTGCGCTGCGAAGTGCAAGGAGTGCAGCTCATCACCACATTCAAAGGACATACTGGTAATTAGAGACTTCGCTTGTTGTAGATCTACATATAACGAGGGTGATTTAAACAATTTCCAGCCTATTTATACAACTCTGTTTCTTGCATCATTTATTTTATTATTTTTATTATATAGATTTATTTTCAATACGTGTAACTTTTGTCTTCAAGTTAGGTTTGAAAAGATTTTCGAACTGCCTTCGCATATATCACATTTCAAATATTTACAAACTTTCGTTCAATCACATCTGTTTTACAGCTGGCATTCGCTGCTTACGATGGGTGGAGGGACCACAGCTTTTGTTTAGTGGCGCCTGCGATCAATCTGTTATAGTTTGGGATGTTGGCGGCAAGCGCGGCACAATCTACGAACTGCAGGGCCATAGGTAATACAAGCTACAAGCATATTTAGAATAAACCAATTATATTATCGCGTAACATCACTTCTTAAACTGCATCTGCAGAATTTCCATTGATGTTTATTTTATCTAAAATTCTATTTGTATTCTACAACCATAATAATTGTAATTTTAATTAATGTATATCATATTTTTTTTAATGTTTCCTCATATCTATAAGCATTTCCTCTTCATTTATTAATGTATTACCTTTTCATTACATCCGCAACCAAATTCATATGCCCTATCTGTGTCCTCTACAAACATATAAGAAAACCTTAAATTAACCAATGTGTATTTTCTTTCGTTTAGCAACAAAGTGTCAGCTTTAGCGTACGCTAATCACACTCAGCAACTTATAACGTGTGGCGAGGATTCGGTGGTGGTGTTTTGGGAAATGAATGCGATGCGCAAGGAGGTGCCCGGCTGGGTGGAGTCCAACAATTGCCAGCTGTGCTCGAGGCCATTCTTTTGGAATTTCCGTTCGATGATGGATCAGAAACAATTGGGCAAGTGACACAGCTTGTACCAATGAATTGTTATTTAATATGAATGTAATTTTAGGCATACGACAGCACCATTGTCGTCATTGCGGTAAAGCCGTTTGCGATAATTGTTCAACGAACCGCATTAATATTCCAATAATGGGCTTTGAGTTCGATGTGCGCTGCTGTGATCCCTGCTTCAAGCAGCTGCAGACAGTGGAGCGACCCTCGCTGGCAGCCTTTCACGACGCCAAGCATTCCATTGTGCACATGGATCTGGACGAGGATCGGAAGCGTCTACTCACAGTTGGCCAAGATCGGTTGATTAAGGTGTGGGATTTGTCTACCATTTGGGCATAATATTTATATGCTATATTATTATTATATTACTATCTGCAAAGATAGCATGACTTCAATTTCTAATGAAAATTATAATATTGTATTGTATGAAACTAAATAAAAAAAGAAACGAACTAAACAAAAATACCAAATACATATGTAAGTATTGAAGATGATCGAAAACACTTTTACATATAAGCAATGTTTCACGTATATATACATATTAACTACATATATTTACAACATGTAAGCTCTTTTTTCATCAAATTTGAAAATGATGTAAAACTACAGATCCATGAATATCAATAAAAGAAATCAAATCAAAAATCTCTAATATTCAAATATCTAGTATTAGGAATATAGTTTGCTATCATTAATGATATATGTCAGATTAGATTAATAAGATAATGCTAGATCAAATTGATGCAGATATATGTTCGATTCACCCACTGAAATCTCTTTGACCCTTATAAGACTTTAAAGTCAATTAATAACTGAATTTTTATTTTATTTTATTTACTATAAGGATAAGCGGATGAGCTGTTCATTAATATCCACCTCGTCCCGGTGGTGGAGCGCCGCGCATCATTGGTGGCGGTCCTCTCATGGGTGGTGGTGCACCCCGCCCAAGACTGCCCGGCATGGCAGGAATGCCACCAGGTATCATGCCCGGTGGTGGAGCACCCATCATCGGAGCTCGGGGCACGCCACGGCCCATCGGAGCCATATGCTGTTGGGCGGGACCGCCGACACCCCTGACGGGGCCTTGAAGGCCAGCCGGCACGGACGAGATGTTCATCGGTACACCACGGCCAGCGACACGACCAATGCCTGGACCTGGAGCAGCGCCTGGAATGGGCACACGGGGCAGACCTTCCTCGGGTGGTGGGGGCCCTTCGACTGTAAGGGAAACTATATTCTCGCCGCGAAGTAGTACAAAGCCGAGCACACGTTTCTCCTCACGTTCCGGCACTTTGGAGTTTTTGGAACGAATTTTACGGAACTCTTCGCAATCGCCCAATATAAGATTCATATGTTTGTCGAAAGCTTTAAATGTTCCAATAAAAGTTCTTGAATCCTGTAGTACGATCCGCACCCGATAGTTCAGGTGCTGAATCATTTTGTTGTTCTTGCCAATAGTCTGAAAAAAGCAAATAATTAAAAAAAAAAAAAACAAGCATGGCCGGCAAAGTCGGCATAAACGTATATCTAAAATGCACACTTGTGGCAAAGTTCTGTGCTTTTCTTCCCCAACTTACCATCTTAGGGCCGTTACTCTATATGTTTATTGACAAAATATTAACTTTTGCAAATTATGGTTAACTGCAAGATACTGTGAAAATAAATTGCTAAACAAAATAATGCGTCCAAATCGCAAACAAGCAGCTTATCGACGCATCGGTTGTTATCGTGTAAGTCCAAAAATGTACACATTTATATCGAATTGGCCTTACTCGATTGTTTGGTGCAGCCCTGAATTTTGTATTCTACTGAGAACAAATATATTGTGCTCAAACGTCTCAGTCGCTCATATATGTATGTGGCCACGTCACTTTGGCTCTCTTTGTTTCTCTCTTTTGTGCCGACATTCTTCGTACATATAGGCGGCACAACACCAAAAAGTTTTAACTCGTTGGCAAAACAAGTGAAAATTAAACAAATAATTCAGTTTGGTAAAGTACATTTATCATATATTTGCTATAACAATATAATATAATTGCATATCATTTTGTTCAATTTAGGGAACGACGGAAAGAATCAAACTACTACAAGAAAGAACATTTCACACTAAAAACGAAAGAAAAAGAAGAAAAAAAAAACTTACGAATCAGTCAGAATGAATATTTTTCGGTTCGCTGGAGACTTGTCGCATGTATTTGCTATTATAATTCTGTTGCTGAAAATATGGAAAACAAGATCATGTGCCGGCATTTCGGGAAAATCTCAAATTCTATTCGCTGTCGTCTATCTAACACGCTATCTGGACCTCTTTACCACATACGTCAGCCTCTACAATTCGGTGATGAAGGTGCTCTTTCTGGCCACATCGGGCGCCACGGTTTATTTGATGTATGTGAAATTTAAAGCCACCTACGACCACAATCACGATTCGTTCCGCATTGAATTTTTGCTAATACCATGCGCTCTACTCTCATTGGTCATTAATCATGAGTTTACCTTGATGGAGGTGCTCTGGACATTCTCGATCTATTTGGAATCGGTCGCCATATTGCCGCAACTGTTCCTGGTGAGCAAGACCGGAGAAGCTGAATCGATTACAAGCCATTATCTGTTTGCTCTCGGCTCGTACCGCGCTCTATATCTGCTTAATTGGGTCTACCGCTACATGGTAGAGTCGCATTATGATCTGATTGCGATCTTTGCCGGCATCGTCCAAACAATTCTCTACTGCGATTTCTTCTATCTGTATATTACCAAAGTGCTCAAAGGCAAGAAGCTGCAACTGCCAGCATAAGCAGCAGCGGCAGCAGCTAATAATTCCATGCGTGCGTGTGTGTGTCGGTGCCGTCACTTCAGGATGAGAGGGATGAGGAGATAGAGACGAGAAACAGCAATTTTGAAGCAGCGGGCCGCGTTATTAGTAGTTCTTTATCGCATAACAAAAAGAAAAGCAAAAACATAAAAAAAACAGAAATGATATTGTATGTCGAACGAGAGCATTTTGTTTGTGTTGCATTAGTTTAAAACGAGAACATAAGAAATTCAAATGTGTGACAGCAATTCATTTTTACGCATATACCAACTCAATGCAAATTAAAATTTAATTAAAGTATACAAATAATGTACAAAATCTAATCATTATGATTTCCACCTGCAATCAAGAATCATTCAACAACCGTAATTTGGCTTATTAATGTATGTACGTCTGTGTACATATGCATGTATGTAAGCACTTATTGTATCTTATCTTGTAGCTCGTCTATATTCCTACAACCAAAATCAAAATGTTTACTAATTATAATTTAATTTAAAAATAATAAATCCACCAGTCCTATCAGCGTTTCTGGTCAATTTCGGTACTATGCTCGCATCGTTTATATTGCATCGTAAAAATTTTGTAAAAAAAAACTGATTGGCGTTATCTTAAAAAATTATCTTCTTGGATCTAATCATTTCTATCAAACTAACGGTTAGATATGAGAATCATTTTACTTCTAATTTGCCGCTCAACGATTTTAATGAAGATTTTAAATACCTTTTTAAAAACTACCCGCTTAGCGATATACAGTAGTTCTAAAGGTTTTTTTTAATATTTTCCCTTATATAAATATCAAATAGTGATGTAAATCGAGAAACTGAAAATTTATTATTATTAATAAATATAGAAAACTAAAATTTGTTTGTTTGATAGTTTTGAAGAACGTTAATCGTGAATTTCATATTTCATCAACATCATCAATGTATGCGATGATTTTGTTCATGCACTTTCATGTCGCTCATCGCTATATTGAACTAGTGCAATTGGAACGACGGATAGGCTACTTATTTATTTACGAAATATTGCAAATTACAAAATGTCCTTAAACTTTCGCTATCATGTCTTAAAAAGCGTCAAGCCATACACCGTATACATTCCACAATTAAGTAAATCAACTCTACGCGTCTTAATACAAGTCTCGGTACACTATATCGAAACAAAAAAATCATCAGCTGACGTTTTGGAGCTTGCAATAAATAAACTGAAAAATGCAGGCCACGAAGTGCCGAAGAATTTTTGCGAATTGTTTACAATGGTGTTGTTGATAATGCAAATCTTTTTACGCTATCCAAAAGGTGTGGTTAAAGAGCAAGAACTGCGTCAGTGCTTAATAGATGATTTGTGGTAAGTGAGCATTAATCCACACTTCAAACATTCATGTAAATCATTAATTAATTAACTTAAACTATTGAATTATATTCACTTCTATTATTTTATGGCTACATAGCTTTACAGATGCTTGCGCAGAGGATTTGACCAAGGTGCTGATTAACCACCGTACAACGCTAAGTAGAAATTTCGCTGAAACCAAAATGGAAAGAGCCAAAATGTTAGACGTACAATGGCGCATAAATATTTCCCTGGGCTCAACGTAAGTAAAGCTGGCGCTCCATGCAAGGCGTATTGGGCATTCTATGCCTGAAGAAAGTATTAGTGTATTTATATGAGAACTTGTTGCCGCAAAATGAAAATGATGAAAATCGAGTCGATTAAGTATCGATTAGTAAGCAATCGCAAAGATAGCCCGATAATAACGCACAAATAAATCGGACATGTTAATTCTACTTAAAAGTTTTGTTTGCTATAAATATATACATATGTTTGAATATAAATGTTTTCTTTAATTATAGAATGGCCCAACTGGATAAGCCCACAATTGTATTGCATTTTAAATTAAATAATGGTGAACATCGTACCTTGGAGCTGCCATTGTCAATGTTTCAACGTTTGCGATTTAATGTGGCCACGATGCTCAGCGAGTTGCAGTCCTTGCAGAATCGTCCTGTATTGAAACAGTTCTAGATAAGAGTACTTTAAAGAATTATAGACAATATTGTTAATTACGTTAATTGTGTATTTTACTTAAGCTTTATATATTTAATAGGACTTATAATTATTTAAATGCTGTTTATTCGCTTCGTTTACGCTTTTTGATAAGTTTCTTATTTATAAGTATTTTATTGCTATTCTTTGCTACAGTTTTCTGATGCTCCTTGAATTGTCTATCCAACTCTTTGACATACTCTGACGGCATCGTCCATTCAGAAATGTTCGCATGCTTTGTTGGATCACAATCTTCGGAGTACTCAGGAATCTCGATACCCAAGCGCTTGCAAACTTTTTCTAATATATTATCAATATAACTTGAAATAGTTAAATATGCTTTCTTGTCCTGTAATAAGAAACCCAATTGATATTACAATATTATCAATTTTTTCAGCCAACTTACATGCTTTGTGGGCTGCAGGTTGCATATGACAAGCTTACCGCCGTGCTTTAGATTTTTAAGAGGTAAATTTCCACTGGGGACGATTTGCAGAGTAGTTCCAAGCGTTATATTCACATCAGCTAGACTAATTAAGGCATAGAAAGCTTTTAATTGTCTAGAGTACAACTCTTAATGGAAAATATACGTACGTGGAATGCATGAATGCCATATCTAGATCACGTTCGGGTAAGTCGTGTTCCCAATCTAACACGTTATCCTGCAAAAGTCCTCCTCGACAGGTACGACTTTGGCCTACATCTACGGATCTGCATGAGCGCCCCAATAGTTTTTGCCCCACTGTCTCGACAGCCGTCTGCGTTACAAACTGTCGTCGACATTTTTGGCATTGCTCTATGAAAATATTTCCGTGCAGCTCCGCCAAGTACTTGCGATCTAGACCAGACTTCAAATGCAAGCCATCGATATTTTGTGATACAATATATTGTACATATCCATGCTCAATTAACGCCTTCAAAGCCATGTGGGATTTGGTTGGCTTTGCCTCGTCAAAAGATGTATTGAATGTGGGCTTTTCTCCTTTTTCTTCCAGCGTCCAGACCCCTTTGGGTCCTCTATTATTTTTGTTAGAATTATCATTGTTATGCATTGAAATTCTCTATTTATTACCTAAAATCGGGAATGCCAGCTGATGTGCTCAAACCTGCACCTGTATGAAATACAACATATTTCGCGTCTTTAATTAAGTTTGCCAACTGTTTGCATTTTTGATTCACAACTTCTTCGCTGTCGAAATTCTGAAAGTAAATATAATCAACAATTTTTGTATGTACTACATATTTTAGTGTTATTGCTTACTTCTGGTACACCGAGGATTCCTTTATTTTCGTAAGCTGAAAGACCTTCCGCATAGTTACAACTCATGATACATCAATTTATTTCTAATAGCATAAATTGGCCCTCTTGTTTACAAATTTGTTTAGTACTATCGATAAGAATACCGATTTCGATAGCATCATCGGTAAGTCGCTGTGTGTGTCCAGCTGTTCGAATGATATGTATGTTAGTTTACTCTAGTTAAATAAATAATAATAAAAACCAAATGCTGTTCCGAGTATCGAAAAATAGCTGGCATGCTTATGGGCAGTATGTACGGCGAAGTTTCTTCCAACTTAGCAAGCGGTACGGTCTTTAAAGGATATTAATGGCTTAATAGTATATTTTCCACTTATACCTAGAGTTAAAGATTTATATTCAGTTGGAACATTGTTAATCAAATTATTAAATTAAAAATCGAAGTGGTTCACTTAAAATTGTAATCAACATATATGTTATGTTAGAAAACTAAAAACAATGTTTTAATTACACAGATCAACAAAGATTTGATGAAATCTCCGAGGATGTAACTGACCATCCAAAACTCCTGTTCTTATATAATCAATGAAATTATTCGACTGCTATAAAAAGGATAATATGCCTATACTACAAACGCTTCTCTCTGTATTACAGAGACAAGGGCAAATGGGAAATAATAACGGCCGCTGGAAGAGTTTCCAATGAGCGCAGTGTTCCCGATCACATTGAGAAGCCCCCGTATTACTATAAATCACAGCCACCAGGGAACACAATTGGAAGTCCTGAAATAAAAAATGTAGAACAGCTGAATCATATGAGATCAAGCGGCAAATTGGCAGCGCAGATACTTCAGGAGTGTGGCAAAATGGCCAAAGTTGGCATAACTACGGATGAAATAGATAGTTATGCACACCAACGAATACTCTCATTTAACGCCTACCCATCCCCTCTGCGGTACGCCGGATTTCCAAAGTCCTTATGCACTTCCATTAACAATGTTGCCTGCCACGGTATACCTGACGATCGGCCCCTCTTTGACGGCGACATTATCAACATCGATATCACTGTCTATCAGAATGGCTACCATGGCGATTGCTCGGAGACGTTTCTCGTTGGTGACGTTGATGAACGTGGTCGACTCTTGGTGAACTGCACACGCGAGTGCCTAAACAAGTGCATCGAACTGTGTGCGCCTGGTGTGCCCTTCAATGAAATCGGCAAATACATACACAGATATTGCAAGGAACATCAGCTGGAATCGGTAGCCGCATTTATTGGCCATGGCATTGGCAGCTATTTTCATGGGCCACCCGAAATTTATCACTACGGTAAGAACTTCATTAATACCGTCAATGCGGGTTAGTTTTATTGAAAAATAGAAATAATAGCGTGGCAAGTCCTATAACTGTTCTGCAATGCTCTGTACTCAAAAGAGTACACTCTACTACTCACCACATACATTAATAAATAAATTTGAGAGAGCAATAGAGAGAGGAGCAAACAGAAGAGTCAGTAGTGGTGACTATCTCTGTCTATCACATTAGGCTTATGACTCTCAGTTCTGTTGCTCGCAGAGAATGACAGACAATAAAGGAGCCAGAAGGATACATATTTGCTTTGTTGTAATAGATTGTTCCAGACAGTAAAATAATGCATTCTATGGTTATGTTTTATTAATTACTTTTTCAATTTTAGATAATGAGGTGGCGGGTAAAATGCAACCAGGCATGACTTTTACCATTGAGCCAATACTGTCTCTTGGCGGTGGTGAAATTGGGATCTTAGAGGACGGTTGGACGGCACTCACCTTGGACAATTCGCGAACCGCACAGTTCGAGCATACGATTTTGATCACAGAGACTGGCGCTGAGGTACTAACAAAAGCCGGCTAGAAGGGTGGCACAAAAGTGTAACATAAATGGTGAATTTTTATTGCAAATTTTTGTAGTAAGCGCATAATTGACATATATAAGTGTGTTAATAAACGATTATGCCGGCTTGCAAGAAAATTTGTTGTTGCCAAGTGATTGTTATAAAGTTGTTTTGGTTAGCTGACGATATATAAATATATATGTGCATGTATTTGGGATTTGAATCGACAACTAAGCTAGTTAACTGCATATGGCGTTTGACTTTTGAACTGGTTTTTGTATGGGCAAAAACAATTTGAATTCTGGAGGCAGCTCATCTTCCGAGTAAAGTCGATCCGAAAAATATACACGACGTATTCGACAGTTAGCATGGATCTGTACCCGTAGTGTTTCAACATAGTTGGTGCCATAAGCGCGACGTGTAAAGTCAGACAAGTTAAATTGTATTTGATTCCAACCCTCGTCCAAACGCATAGGCATTGTACATATAAATGGCTTCACCCGTGTGGTCGATTGATAATTGCTGGCGCGAAAGCGACGTCGCACATTTTTATCATCAAGAACCTGTTCAGATATACAATTGAAATGAGCTTACGTTTCTTACGTATACTATATAAGTTACCTGAACTTCGAAGGTGAAATACTTCTTCATGTTCTTGATTATCATCACCAGAAAAGGCAACTTAATACCCAGCGTCTTTTTAGGATCGGCCGGACATGTGATAAACGTCGTGCTAACGTTAGTTCCAACTATTTCAAGAACTAGACTCTGAATGTCATTGTCGGTTATTCGTTTAATATGTCCATTTCGAACTTTCTTATCCCAGAGCTGGAGTGGCTTGGAACCAATGCTGTAAAGTATTGACAAAAATCCAGATTGAAACGTGTTTTTGAACATTTCGCGCAATTGATGGACCGTCGTAAGTGGGAACTCGAGCCTTTGCAATTTTTTATGTGACCAGTGGGTGCTGGCCGATAAATTTTGCGAAGCCGGAATTTGTGAGGATTACGAGCACAACTACAAAAGTATTCTAATTTTCTTATGTCAATAAATTTGTAAACAACAATGTGTTGCTATTAGTAACAGAGATGTTGAAAACTGAACTATCAGTTAAATAACTATCGATAAGCCACCACAATTATTGACCGGTTTTTCTAAAAAGTGGGCTTTGCAAACATAGCTTTTTTCTAATTATATGCAACTTTCTATGCATTTTTTAACCATTAAAGGGTTCCTTTTTATGTTTTTTAACTTATCATATTTGTAAACATTTAGCTATCGAGCACCACAACAATATATCGCTCCCCTCCTCATATAAAAATTTATATGAGCTTTAAAAAAGCATATGCCTCAAAATCTTAAATCAATGATTTTTTGTTTCAATTAACTTAAATTAATATTTTACTCCAATAAAATATTTTCCATAAGGTCAATTATATTTTTTTAAACAAGTCACCAATGGTTATCGATAAAACTCTTGCGAGTCTTAAAATGTTTATTTTGTATAGAAGTTGAGAACAAAGAAATTACTTAGCGTTAAGCATTAACAAACGACTTTTGTTTACAAATACAAATCAAAATCTATCCTATTGCTCGAATAAAAGTTCGAATTCTCCCCAACTTTGCGTACATATACTCCAGTCTTAAAATAGTCGCCTTGAGACCAATTAAACATTTTCTCTGTACTGTATGGGCCCTGAATTTCATCATCAGTCTGTTTCCATTTAAACTCCCACTTTAGTTCATTTGTACTTGGTTCCTTTTCTTCTTTTTGTGAGTCCTTTAAGAGCTTAGATTCCTTTTCCTCGAAATCATCGGCATACATATCGAAAGAATCGCCCACTGGCTTGCTAGTGCTTGGCAAATCTTCCAATTTATGTTTTATCTTTTCGTATGTTTCTTGATATATATCCATGTTTCCAGTATTTGACAGTATTTCGTTTGCCAATTCAGTAAGCTTTGCAATTTGCTGCGTTTCAGTATTTTCAATGCCAGCTTTCTTTTGCCGCAGCTTCTCGAGGGTAGATAATTTAGGTCGCTTACGACCCAATCTTTGCAAAGACATTTGGACAGTTTCACCAGGCTTCATAAACTCAAGCATTTTGGTAAGGGCCATTGACTGGTTAAATGGTTTAGCAGGTAAGCTGCCATCACCCGAGTTTTCATCGTTGTTCGGATCAAAGTAGTTTTTATCTTTCTCTACCTATTGTATCAATTATCAAATGATTAATAACTGATATTTATTTATAAAGATAGTAAATACCTTAACCCAGTCTATGTTATCCAACCAGTTATCCTTAATTTCCGCTTCTTTGTTCCAGTGATAGTGACCTTCCTTATCAAAATGTCCCTCTTCCAGTTCTTCACGCATATTAAATGGTGTTATCTTGACATCATCTTCTACTTTACCCACACCTTCCTCACCACCTTCAATATCGCTGTCATTAAGATTGTCTCTGCATTCAAAATAATATAATAATTGATATATCTGTTACTTTCATTATTAGCATGTTTTAGCATACCGTTCGTAGTCGTCGGAGTCCTCTTCATCTGAGTCTAACGTGTGTTTCTTTTTAAATATTTCACTATCAGATACTCCAAAATTTTGTTTTCTTTTTGATGCCATGTCTTTATTATTAAATGTTAGGGCTGATATCTTTTTTATAGCAGTTGCTACATATAAAAACTTAGTTTATAGAAATATTTATATTGCTTTGTTCAGAGTTGCATTGAATTTATGTGAACAAGTTCGATAGGACCGACACTATTATTGTTATTCTTTTTTACAAATACGATTGATATCGGCAGCATCAAAAGTGTCATCTCTAAGCTGCACATTGCTTCTTTTTACAAAAAATAATATAAAAATGGTAAGCGATATTATTTTTCACAATTCTTAATAACGTATGTAAGATAATTATAATAAGAACATTTTTAATTCAAGCTCCCGTTATCACTCTTAAAAACTGCTCAAAGTCATCCAATGGTAAGTTGCTTGCCGGCATTTAGTTCTTCGTTCCCCAATTGGATTTGTTTATATTCGCTGAACAATTTATTTTAACAGCTGGTCGAGCTAAAAAATGGAGAAACCTACAATGGACATTTAGTCAGTTGCGATTCCTGGATGAATATTAACCTGCGTGATGTAATTTGCACTTCAAAGGTACGGAGTAATCACATGGAATGATTCGGCTTCTCGTATATACAATTTTCTTTATCTATTTTGTTTTAAGTATGGTATGTCTATTGAACAACTTTGTATTTCTATTTAGGATGGCGACAGATTTTGGCGCATGCCCGAATGCTACATACGTGGTAGCACAATTAAGTATCTACGTATTCCAGACGAAGTAATCGACATGGTTAAGGAAGATGCACAAGCCAAATCGAGGAATCGTGCCGAAATGAACAAAAATCGTGGCGGCAACTCGTCGCAGAATCAAAACCAACGTGCGCCCCGAAGTGGAAACCGAAATAACTTTGGTGTTCGCAGTGGGCCCAGCGGTGGAGGACTTGGCAATGGTGGCATGCGTGGTGGAAATGCTGGACAAGGCAATCGTCCACCTCCTCAAGGCAATAAGCTTAGAAAGTAATGTAATGTAACATTTAAAATAATTAAATATGCGACTCATTTGATAGTAATATAAATATGTTAGTTTATTTTGTTTGTCTGTAGGTGCATTCCCTCAAGTCGACATATTGATTGAAAATATATACTCGCTATTTATGATTTACAAGCGTTCACTTTAATTCTAAAAATTAAAACCAAAACTCATAATTATCGATAGGGCTTAGTCGTCGATTGAAAAATCGAGAACTTATCGCTTAAGTATCGATACAGGTTCAGTAGATTAGCAGCAATTCCTTCTTAACTTCTTAAAGTAATATTTTTAAATAAACGTAATGGATTGTACGGATGATATGCAAACGACTCAACAAGATGCAGAAGCTGAGGAAAATGGGCGTATAATCCAGCTTCAAGACCTTATTGAAAGAAATATACAGATTGGTAAGCTATATGACAAGTTTGCCCAATGCCCTAGCTAATGGCGCCCTTTTACCTTTACAGAGCAAAAGATTGAATCCCGTTCTTTTGGAGAGTCCATGTCTGCCATTTTTGACATTTTAGGTAAAGCGAACGATGTAGTCAAAGGCTATGAGGAGCGCAAAACAAATTCAACAGAGATTTTGCTAGACTCTGAACTTTTAAGACGTAATCACGAAGTGGTTGGAAAGACAATACAATATAATACGAATTTCACAGATCGTATGTATTGTACTGCAATCGTAAGTATAATTTAGAGCCCTGCACCAATACCAAATGTTGAATGCAGGGCTCCACAGCGAATTTGAGATGAGAACTTCCTGAAATGTGTACCTACTTAATAAAGAACAATGTTGTTTTCAAAGACAATGCAGAGGATTGGAATGCTTTGTGCAGCCTTGCTTGCCGGCATGGAGTGCCCAGTTTTACAAATGCCTCTATGTTGCCTTTTATTAATGTAGAGCCCAAAAAACACGTGGCCAAACAACGAGCAACACGTAAAATTATTACAAATGTAAGTTTTTTGTTTTAATCTATAGATCTATATTAATTATTTCATATCTTAGGCCGTAGAAAAACGCCCGAAACAAAGCGACAAGCTCGAACGCAGGGGCGAAGGCTCAGCGGCTGTGAATCATGTGATGAAACAGATAAAAAATATTTACCGAGCGGGCAATAATCAACCAATACCATATTTTAAACTGATTTGCAATCCACAAAACTTTATGGACACTGTTCAAAATTCATTGATTATATCGTTTTTGATCAAAGAGAATCTGATATCGATGGAGAACGGAGCAGATGGACTGCCCCAAATAAAATTGAACAGCAATCCTAAAGAAACCTCCGCAGGTGAATCGTTTCAAGCCATTTGCCGCTTAGATGTTGAACTCTGCGAGGTACTGAAACACTGTTTTATGTGAAAGCAAGGTTTTAAATATACATGATTATATTTTATTAATTTATTTACAGAAATATGCTAAGCATTACAATATCAAGGAACCCATGTTGAAGCGCTCAGATGCCAATGAAAGCTGATCATATTTCTTCTTCCTTTAGCTATTCAAGTATTTCACATTTATATATGTATGTATATAGATAAGAGTTGAGTTTGAATGCTTATATAGTCTATGTAATAGAGAGCGAATGTTCTCATTGCGTGTTGTTGAGAGAGATACAGCGCAGTTCATTTCGCTAGCTGAGATGAGCTGTTTATATTCGAGAGTAAATGAAACGTTATTTATTTTCTTAAATTATTTAATACAAGAACAAAATTATATATATATTTAATCTGCTGTCATAAATGTTGTATACCACCCTCGTGTATATTTTGGCTTTTTGGCCGCAGTATTTCAAATTTTTCAAAATGTTCTTAGTTGTGTCTTAGGCTTTTGTAATGGCACACGCTTTCGATGCGCTTCATCAGATTTGAATGTTCATTAAAATATACAATTTTGAGCAATAGAAAAGAGAATGCAGTTGATAAGGTCAGTGTACTTATTTATGAATTATATTGAATATTCGATAGATAAGCAGAGTTCAATTTCTATTGCATGTGAATTAGCTCATTCATAAAATTTATGTGTGTATTATACATTATACTAATACAAGTCCTATACAGCTCATTCATTAAATTTATAGCTATACACTATTTGTCTTTCTAATAAAATTCGATGAAAACTTTACGTTACATTTTTTATTTTAATCGCTGTCAGCAATTAGCCTTGCCTTGAATAAATCTCGTGATTAAAAAGTCAGTCTAATAAAGTTATAAATCAAATGATAATTATAGTTATGGCTGAGAATATATTCGAAATAAAATTCAAATTTATTTAATAGAGTCTTAAGTTTTTCTTTGCTATTATGTTTGGAGATCAATCGATACAATGCCACCCAAGTGGGCAATGATAATAGCACGAATGTGTTGATCAAATCTGAGTTGAGTGATGATATTGATGATGAATATACTGATTACGTGGATGAGAATGAAGTCAGCAAGCAAACACGTCAACGCAACCAGAGCTCATTTGACAGAGTGGGCACTTTTTACTCCTGGGATCGTTGGGAGAAGTGGAGTAAATGCTCCACGACTTGTGTGCAAATCAAGAAGCGGAAATGCTTAGAGCGGTAAGTGCTTAATAGACTATGATTGTTATAGTCATAACTAATACATCTAACGTATTCTCAGCTTCAAAAACTCAACCATGGAGAGCACAGTGGAGAGACGTTTCTACCCCGGCTATGGTGAAACGGGCTGCTCTGGAGTGCTGAAGCGTTATCGTCAGTGCAAGGAGGAGCGCTGCAAGCCAGGAAAGCAACGATTGCGCGACGAGCAATGCGAAAAATTTAATAACATGCCATATCGTGAGACTTTCTATAATTGGGTCGGATATGAGAAAGAACATGACGAGTGCATGTTGTTCTGCCGCGCGACAAACTCAGATTTGTTCATTAGTATGAATCAATCGGTCACCGATGGTACGCCGTGCAATCGTCCGGCCGTGTACTACACCCACTTCTACAGACGACAAGCTGTATGTGTGGAGGGAATTTGTCGCGTGAGTGAGCTAGTTTTACCAACCTAGAGATTATCGTATATGATATTTATTTTACAACAAAGTGCAGACAGAGAACATGCATAAAGGGTATTAAATCTTCGATAAACTTTTTTCTCCCCTTCTGCCTCTTATTTTCTATAACATCTGCAAATAATAACTTTGCCTCTTCCGGTCTATGGCGGGATTTTTATTGCGTACATTTATACCAATTGCAAATTGAATTCTTACTGCTGTCGAATTGGCAACTCGATAAAATTTCATTTCAACTCGTTATCCCAGAAAGTTGATGGGCCTCCGAGTGATGTCATCAGTAAAAGCGAAACTTAAAAAATATGCATTAGATATGTGTATAAGGCAAGCTTTCATGACAACCCGGACTAACTAAAGTAAAACTCCAATATTATTAATAATAATACTGTAGGCCTTTTATATCTGCTTGAATGCCAATGTTTTGAAGTTCATTTAAATATTTCTGTAGTCATTCATTTTGGCTTTTTAATGATGGGCATTCGGCAAGGGCAGCCACAATTCAATGTTGAATGCATTTGATTTCTCTTTATGGCCAAGTTAAATTGTCTAAGGCCAATTTTCTCCAAAAGCATGCAAATTGCTCAAGTGCTTAGCACATACTATTGCATACATACGAATATGTATGTAGGTAGGTAGGTGGGTATGTGGGTATGTATGTAGGTACTCTATCATTGTAATACAGTCCGTTAAACCGCTTTATGGGTGGCCAAACACACGCACACACGCACACTGTGAGTGCAGATGTGAGGTTCTTGAATAGCTGCCAAATGTAATAAATCTTAATTAATATCGTTTGCCAATGATTTCCATATTCATATGGCTTTCGGGTCTTTCCAATTTATAATTTAATTAGTTTTTTTTTCTATACGCATCGCAGCAGCAGCAGCAGCAACAGCAGCGTGGCTTGGTAAAAGAAACAAAAACGTATAGATAATGTTGCGATGGGCCTTCTGTTGACATGACCCCATTATCGCCTGATAATTTCAAATACTTACATACACATGTAATTAGCCCAGATACAAAGCCTTTCCATTGTTTTAATGGCTCTCTGCCCACTCTCGAAATATAACTAAAAAGAAGAGGAAGAAAAACTGTGTCAAAACATTCAAGTGGCTCTTAGGAGGTGCATTAGATTAGAGCAATGCCGGCAATGAGTGTGAAATGTGGCTCCAGCCACAGCTGCCAGAGATATGCTACTCGACTTTATCTAAAAGAAGATCAAACACATCCACCGATATTTGCAGCCTCATTAAACCTTCTAATGTTCCCATATCCGCAGTGAATTAGACAAGTGTTTAGACAAGATTTGGAAATGGATGAATGGATGGATGGTTGGATTATAAAAAAGGACTTGAGATAAGAAAAAAAATTGATATCTATCATCATAACATCAGAACAGATTTCATAAATTAAAAAATTTTAATTTAATGATTGTTCAGTTAGCAATTGTCTGCTTAAGAAAATATGAGACCATACCCTGTAGTCGCTCTTTTGAATATAGTATGACTTTCATTTCTTCCAGTACAGTCCTTGCTCTATAATCCTGAGACTGTATAAATAAGATTTATCTAGTCTTTGATTCTTTCTTGCAGGCGGTACACAGCAGTGGCCTAATACGTCCTGTTACAACGCGCGATAGTCAGGTGAAATGTGGTTCGGTAATGTGCCAACATGTCTCTGTCCTGTTCAACAAAACAAATCCAACTAAGGGATACAATTACATTACTAAACTGCCAGTTGGCGCAATGAATCTATCGATTAGGCAAAATATACAAAGCAATAATTCATTAGGCAAGTACATATATATTTATAGAAATATGATAAAATTATAATTTATGCTATATTTGTATTTTGCAGCTTTGAAAACTGCCGAGGAAGTCTTGCTCATACCCAGAGATCAATTAAAGATATTCAACTTTAATGATAATGCCTACGAATACAATAAGCTAAATGCTTTGCTTACATCAAGAGGTCCGCTTGCCAAGGCTGCGATGCTTATGGTAAACCTTTATTGAAAACTTTTATTGAGTCTCAGACTAAATATGTAATTATCTTTGACAGCATTTTGTGGTCGACATTCAGAGTGAAGTGAATGATATTCAATACAATTATACCATACCTATAGCCTCTTCCACTGTCAACGAAGAGGAGGAACTGGTGGCTATCTGGGATGAGTCGGGTAAGCTCATTAATGATAGCGATGCCAGCTATGCGCAGCGCATTAAAGAGCGAAAACGTCGGCGATTTAGTTGGAAGTTGTTGGGTTTCGGTGAATGTAATCGCAGCTGTGGTCCGGGCACCCAAACACCCATATTCCGCTGTGTGCTAATGCGGGAATCCTTAATCCGATATTATTCGCCACGTCGCTGCGCCTACATAGAGAAGCCGACTTTCAATGACGACATCTACAATTGCAATCGTGGTCTCTGTCCGGCCTTCTGGCGTCCTAGCAACTTTAGCAATTGCGAATGTCCGGATGGCAGTTCCTTTGGACTCCGCAAAAGACAATTTGAGTGCATGCAGGAGCAAATAAAGGGCAATGTTGTGCTAGTACCCGACAAAAAGTGTCCTCCCAGAGCCAATCAATCTGAATCCTGCCGTTGCCAAAGTAAAAACTAATCTCAATCTGTGTGCTCTGGTAGAGGCAATATTTTGTGAGCTGACTATCCCTAGCGTGAAATTGTCTTTAATGTATTACGTAGAAGTCAAAGAAGCGGGTCAATAAAGACGATTATCCATTTAAAATCTATGACTTCGTAGCCCAATTAATGACCCACAATGCAGAAGCTCAACGGCTCAGCAGCACACTTCAGTTTTGTTCTTTTTTCTTTTCATTTTCAATTGCTCGCAATAAAGAATATATCAAATCAATTAAAACAGAAAAAAAAACTATAAATTAATGCTGAAATCTAATGAAAATATTCAATTTACGTTACGCGCTTAGGCGAATTTCTGTTCTGTTAAAATATCGAGTTACGTTCCTCAAGATTTCTTTCTCAATTCTTTTTTAATTCTTTGGTTGCGCTCAAAACACAAAAATAAGCCGTTAAACAAAATTTATGAACTCGCTCGGAATTTAACGATTTTATAAATAATGGAATGCAGCTCGCAATTCAATTGCTCCAAAAAAAAAAAAAAAAATTTTAATTGATCTTAATGGTAATTTTTGGTGGCAACTTTTAATTTCATTTCCCACAATGAGAAAATATATATTATATTAATTTTTAACGACTTGCTTGCCTATCATGTCAAATTTATGCTTGTTCCCAATTAATTCTCCATTCTATGATATATTCTCAAAAATTTATTAACTCCACAAAACAACTTGAATGTTTTATTTATTATTTTTTTTTATATTTGTTGCATTTTTGCTGTTTGCTTTTAGATTGAAATCGTTAGATATTCTGATAAAAATTAAATTAAGTTCCTCCTGCTCGGTAGGGCTTGAAGGCTCTTCTATAAAAGCTTTTAAACAAATTTTGTTGTTCTTTTTTTAAGTCTTTTTTTATTTTATATTTCATCATTTTATAGATGAATCATAAAATATGGTATTTTGAACTGTAACCCCTCCAACATTCTTACGAAATATATATGTATGCGTTAAAATTTTGCTCAATTAATATTTATGACATAACTTGAAGCTAAAAATAAATAAATAATGTGTAGAGGTTTATGATTTGTTTTGTGGTATTGTTTAGTCTAGTATTTAAGGCAAGGTCTTTGTGGCTTATGTTGATACCCTTAACTATTGTGACAGACCCAGCGAGAGCGATTAGCATAACAAATATTTGATCTCGACTACTTACATTTATATATGTATGTATGTATATATACATACATGTATGTATATGCCAGTAATGCCAGTGTAAACTGAAGGGAAACTGAATGTGAATGCACCTGTTTTGTAGCCGAGCTGCGAGCAATTATGCTGAGCCAACATTTCCGCTTGTGATAAAAACAATGTGTATTTGATTACCATATGTATGTACATCCATATGTATGTATGTATGTCTATGCATATGTATGTATACGGTATGTTTTGAGTATTTTTTAGTAGTAGCTATATGCGACTTGTGCTCTGATTTAAAGTGCGTAACAACAGCCTCTACATAGATTCCTTATATTCAAACACGCACTTACACACTCTCAATCACACTCGCACTTACACTCACACATTCAGTATCGCTAGTTCTCGCCCCGTCTCCCTCTTATTCTGCTGCTCTCACTCTCATTGAGTGTGTCGCTTTCGAAGTGTTGTAAGGCACGCATCATCCAGACTTTTTGGGCGCGCGCGCCTCCGCCAACAATTCAACTCGTTCACCCCACCCACCCCCACCCGACGCCCGCGCTTTTACAGTTCTGTGTCGCAGGCAGGCAGGCAGTAGCTAGCTGGCGTCAGCGCTGGCCGCGACTGCGGCTGCGGCTGCGACTGAGGCCACGCTGAGGCTGTCTTCATCGCGCTTCAATTCCCAAAACGATTTCCCAGCGATTTTAGTTTGGATTTGCGTACCACGCGATGTTGACGGCGGCTTTAATTGAAACCAAAATCTATCGGGAAACTGTTCGAACTTGTTAGTGATAGTTAATATATATATTTGGGAGGCGGGTTTTTCCTCAAACGTTATCGCGCCCCTAAATTCCCCGTTGGTGAAAACATTGCAATATTATATTATGATTTATATATGTGCGTGCCATACAAATGATCATTGGCAAATGCAGAAACATTTGTGAGTTATGAAATTTCCACAAAGTGACTTTTTACACTCCTTTGCTATAGGCATGTTTAGGCACCTAAATAATTTGAGATTTTAAAACTTTGAGAAATTTTTAAACATGTTTGATGGTAAGAAATTTGTTGTAGATTAGACAGAAACTAGGAAAGAATGTTAATCGGCTAATATATTGTCATATAAATGATGTTTCAAACAAATTGTTTGGCACACTATATATTTAGATATAGCTCAGTTGTCTGCTTAGAATTGGCTTATAAGTTACGCGCTTGCAGGCCATACTCCAATCATAAAAATATTCATTCAGTATTGTTTAATATTGACATAAATGTTAATGAGTACTCAATACATACATATATTATATACAGACAAGAACTCCTATGGATGATATGCTGAATTTAATATAGTTAAATTATTCTATCTGCATTATGGTCTAGATCACTATATCATATAACCAATATAGGAAGAATTTGTGGAAATGATACGGGGCACGTTTTCCTGTTCCATCTTTTAACTGTATGTCATATAATTGCTCGCGCTTATCTTATCAACATATCATATCTAAACTATATAGTCTCAATAGCTCTACTTAAGTCTATATTAGACAGCTTCAAAAGCGAATCATAAATTTATATATATCTATGATTGTTTTATGAATCCTGTCATATAATCATATCTTTATCTATATGACATGACTTGTTTGCTTCGCCTTCAAATCAAAGTCATGGCTCTATGTCAAGAAAGATATTACAATTATAGTTCCAGCATAAATCGGCTAGGGTATACAATTTTCAGCATTCCTGACTGCAACTACAATTTCTCTAATAAACCCATCATAAAGCCGAGTTGATAGCGTGTGACCAACATCTTAAACAATGCCACGCGTCGTGCCCCCCTTTTAAAGCTATCAAAACTGGATGAAGGAAGGGGCCAACTCGCATTGAAAGCAAAGGAGAAAGAAAAGAGAAAAAGAAAAAACCAAATAAATTGAAATATATTTGATGGCTATAAGCTTTTCATCGCAACGTCACAATTACAAAATGCACTTATGGCCCAATGACATTTCGGCCTCCCACTCCTTCTCCTCCCGGCTTCATTCTCAAGTGCATCAATCAATCTTACAAGACAATAGACCACATATACATAAATGTAAAATAATAATAAAAATTGAAAATTATGCCATTAGGTACTGTCGATAGGTAGCTGAAATATTGACTAAGAGTCTTTTGTATCTGAAAAACAGCTCTTAAAAAAGATTTGAACAATATTTTAGTGTTAAGTGTTAAAAATGGGAAATATGAGAGACGGCCGCTTGAATGAATATGAAAAATAATATTTTAAGGAAAATATAACAATAGGAAAAGCATTAAAGGTGATAGTAAAGGGTTCGTATCAGATATTGCTATAATTATCTTAGAATATACTACTTTTATATTTTACATTGCGAGTATCAAATAATGGATGGAGATCCAATAAAATTATTAAATTAAAAAAAATAATAATAAATAGCTGTTGAATAAAAACTTTATAGACAATAAAGAAACCATTTTTTAGAAATAAAATATTTGTTTAAATATTTATAAAACGTTAAAATAGGAAAAAATATGATAGTTCTGATTACAATATTTTCACAATATAAATTAATTTTTTATTAATAAATTTTTATTTGAAAATTTCAAAATATCTCACAAATTGCTGCATCCTAGGAAATACATTAATAAATTATATTGTTTCATAATATTACTACATTCATATATATTCATAGTATTTGTTTTCTCATATATTGACTGAGTTTCAAAAATATTTTGAGCAATGTTGCTATTTACAACAATAAATTATATTGTTTCAAAATAATTTAAAGTTTCATTCGTTTTGAGAAACGCACTTGTTGACGTACACTCAGCAACTGTTTTTGTTTCGCTTGGATCGGATTCTATCCATAGACACATGATAAAATGAGATGTGGAAAAAGTTAACAAACATATCCATAAATAAACATAAACACTTCTTGAATGACCGAATACTTCAAATGCAAACCCATTTGTTGTTCAGCTCGAATGCAAATATTGCAGACACTTGACTCGATTTCCGTTTGAATACACTTCTTGTCCGACATATATGTGTATATATTCATATATGCATATATATTTGTCGCTTTTATTGAAGTATGTAGAAATTGTGTGGGGCATAAATATGCAATTAGTTTGGCACTTTTCACAGTCTTTCATTTGGTAAAGGGCTTGTTCACAGCTTCTTCAAGTACAGTTTGTAAACACAAGTTGCATCTATATATGAATATATATGTGTATTCAAACAAATATCTGTCTATATGTATATAGAAATATGCTTGGCTTGGGAATAGCTCGATTGACACATATTCGAGAAGTGCGCGAGCTCATTAAAGTTACTTAATGCTTAATGCACTCTCTGCATCTTGTTTGCTACAGTCCGAGCTATCAGTTTGTTAGGCGTTAATTGCATTGGCTGATCCAAATTTTTCAAATCAATTGCATTTAAATTTTAGCAAGTTCTTAGTGGAGTTATTAAATATTAAAAAGATATTCAATAAATAATTTCGATACACAATTTTATATTAATTAACACAAGTATTTTGGAGATTTGTGACCTAGTTTCAAAATTATCACATATTAAAAATTTACCTTAATACCTTCTAGCTATAACATTGAAACGAATATGGGGTTATTGGCATTTAGTTAAAACCATATAGGGTATTTTTGTTCTATTTTTTTTACTTTTGAATAATCTTTAGACCGCAAAGGTTATTGGTTATGCTCTACATATCAATCAAGCAATGCAAGAAGAGTGATCTTTACTTCCAAAAAAAAAAGCCGTTGTATGCAAAAAATTGGGCAATATCCATTATGGATAATGTGGGTTAGTGTTGGGCAGTGCCCAAGTATTCGAAACATTCACTTTGAAAACTATTCACCATGAAGGTCAATAGTGTATGACAATTTCAATCGTATCCATTCGTCTAGCATTGTCTGTCAAGCAGCTGGGAATGAAGTTCTATGGGAGCTTACTAGGCGAACACACCCCTCTATATATGTAGATATGCGTATACATGTATGTATATATGTGTATGTCTTCATTGTATTGCTCAAAAATGTCCAAATTATTTAAACGATGCCAGCAACTGCTTCAGTTCGTATTTTTTCAGTCATTTTTGTAGCATGGTCACGGGCGATTTGCTGAATTTGCACAATGTGTATTATACGACACATAAGTATCAGATATAGTATATATATACATATATAATGTATAATGAGTGTGTGGAGCTAGTATAAAGCACACAGTATACATATATAATGACAAATCTAGAGGCAAGATGTTTTATTATTTAATTAACAGCTTTAAAAACATTTTTATTTGAAATGTTTAACAAAATTCAATGTTTTTATTATGATTTAATCAGCGCCCAAGTGGGGTTTAGAGGGGCCCGTGGAGATTTATAATTGAGATATATTTTTGCGCTCAAGCTTAAAGAAACTGAAATACTCTGCTATATGTAAATTATTTTGATATTAGTTTGTCTTGATATATACGGTAGATATATGTTTCGGCTTCGATTAAATTTAACTGATTCACGTTTTATAAGCTTTTAAATTTTCAGATTTACTTAGCCTAAATTTGAATTCTGTTATAACGACTTTACTAAGGATATTTTTCGGCAAATTTAGAAATTTATAAATATTATATAAATATATATAAAAAAAACCTTTTCTAAAATTATTAGTATTGTTAGTTATATTAAAGTCTTAAAATCTTTTTCTTTTTTCTTTTTAATAATTATTAATATATTTATGTATTCACAATACATATATGGTAAAAATTAAAATTGAATTAGGTTTTCTGGAAATTTACCAATTTTTAACTAAGCTTTTAATGAATTTCCGGTGTATCTATATATCAGTATATGTTTATATATCTTTATGCCTGTTAAGATCTCAAAACATATTTGTCTCCACATAATGCATATTGGATAGTATAAGAAAATGTTTTGATATTTATCACTCATTTTTCAACTAAATTGAAATTAACTTGTTTTTAAATATCAAGACCTTTACTTTTTATGATTTATTACAATTGTAACACAAATGGTTGCCTCTGTTATAAGGCATTCTGTGCCTCGACTATCTTAAAATCTGAAGTAATATTATTTTGTGTATAATCCATTTTCTGATCTTAAAATACTAGGGTATACAAAAATTTGCTTAATATATATTCAATTTCCTATGTGCCTCATCAATATATGTACATACATGTATGTACATACACATATGCTAGTCTATTCGATCTAACGACTTCCGATGAGCTGGCTGATAATATTCTCTTTTCATCCCGAAAATTTTTGACGCTATCGCTAAAAGCGAATCTACGCAGTTAATTTGGTCGCACCCGCCCATGGGTAGCACAGTATGTATGTTTGTATGTGCACATACATACACACTTGAACAATTTGCCATTCGCCGATGTAATGTTTCATTTCGGAACCGATCTGAGCTAACTCGAGCCGATCTGAACAGCGGCTCATTATAAATGAGGGATGGGCGTGTCGAACTCTGTCGCAGTGAGCGCAAATTACGACCAGATTAATGATCACATGTTTCAATGCGTTCTTTCTTCGTATATTTTGGTTTTTGTTTTTTTTTCGTTTTTTTTTTTTCGTTTAAGCTCAGCTATGCGTAAAAGCATCCGCAAGAGAAATAAGCTTCGGATGATGTGTACATAGAAATGTGTTGAAACCCATTCAAATATTCGCAACGAATGCTATGTACGCATGGCTAACAGAATACGTACACTCAGCGAAATGCATTTTGAATTAGTTGTTTAGAAAAAAAGAAAAATAGTGCCAAAGAATTCTCCAAAAGAGATTTTTCGTTTTTTATTCTCAAAAGTAAATTAAATATATAATTTAAATTAATATTCTAATTCTTATAATATTTTTTGTTTCAATTGATGAATTCAAGAATAAACAAATAATTCAAATGCACTTAGCTATAGCAAACAACAATTACATACACTCAGAGAAATACATCATGATTTAGTAATCGAGAAAAGGCCTTAAAGAGTTTTGAATCAAAAAAAAATTTTAATTTGTATTCGAAATAGTAAAAATATTTTTTACTTTTATTATTTTTTTTAAATGTTGATTTAAATTTATGAATTAAATATAGATAAAGTTAACAGAACGAAAACACTCCGAGAAGTGCATTATAAATAAATTAGATATTAAGAGAAAAAGAAATTGTTTCCAAAAAATCTGATTGAATACAAGTTTTTAATTGTTAATTCGGAAATGAGAAAAGCTATTTTAATTTAATTTTTTTTAAATTGTATATTTTTATGAACTTTTAAAATATAATACAAATGTTTTTAGTTATGGTAAACATAATGCAATCGCAAAGAAAAAATATAAGAAATTAATGGGAAATAATTATATTTGTTACTTTTTTTAATAAATAATTTTATGTATGAATAATTCAAATATTACAATGTACAATGAATATTTTAATTGTGATAAAATTACTGGAAACGTTATTTTTAACTTTTACTTAAGAATGACGTATGTATATACAATTCAAAAAAACTTTTTCAACTAAACGAGGGTAGTTGGAAAAACTTTCGACCATCGAAAGGTACTAATTTAATTAAATTATTTTTTTTTTCATTTACACTCTTTCTATCTTCTTATAGTCTGCGTCTTTCTCTGAGTGTATGTGCAAATTGAAATAGATATATGTATATATTTATATACATACATTTATATATACATTCATTTATATATATATATATATATATATATATATATATATATATATATATATATATATATATATATATTATTTTAGCATTCCAATGTGTCTGTACGCTGTGACAGCTATGTGTCTTCTATGACAAAACTAAATAAATCATTAATTTAGTTTCCTTTGAAACTTGATTTATTAGCTAAGTTCTTAAAAAGATATTTAATACCTTGAACATGTTCCGCAATTACGGAAAATAATTGAAAAATCGATTTTTTTCAAGCAGAATTAATCTAGAGAGAAAAGTTATAATCAGGTTTTTAAATGTTTGGTAAATAACCGCCTTTCGGACAATAATTAAAAGACGCATTTTACAAAAACCTAATGTACTCTTTTCATTATGCAATCAAATGAAATCACAAAAAGCAGTAAGCAGTAAGCATATACATGCTCAACATTTTGAGTTCCTAGTTACATGGCCCTTTAAGTATGCGTTTATGTTTGAGGAGTTTGACGAATTGCCACGCCTCTAGTGAGCGTATCCAAAAAATCTTGGGACTCTTTGCTGATGGCACCAACAACTATAGGTTCCAAATTTCAAGTCTCCAACTTTAATACGGCGAAATATGTACATACTTGGCGTTCATAAAAACGGACGGATAGCAAGACGGGCATTGACAATGCCAATACACTCTTTTCATTTCATGAGCGGGTATGCAAATGTTAAGTTGTAGATACATAATATGTATAAACGTACAATAAACCGACAAATTTAAAATTGAAAGGTTATATTTGTCTATGACATACCTCATATAAATATATCAAGGTTTTCAACAGATCGGCCTATAAATTTTATAGTAAATCGGAAAAACAAATGTTTTCTTAAAGGACTACAAATCAGACACCCTCTGATAGAGCAGTCCCATTTGATGAGTGTGAACTTAATTGTCAGGCGTATATGATGAGGTAACTGAATATGTGTATTGCTTACTCTCTATAGTCGTATTTAATTGCTCTTCGCATTTGAAATTAATTGACTTAATTGATTTTATTTTAGCGCTAGCATTTCACAAGGGATGCCATCGCCAGGGAATAGATTGTTAAAGCGTTGATATATGTATATATAGATAACATATATAATATCTATCAAACGAACCCAATCGAATTCCCTAGCTACTTTTTAGATAATTGCAAAACAGGCAAACAAAAGGTCAGGAACCCCTTTAAAAATCAACATAAAGCAGTGACTGATTCGTCATAGGGGAGCGAAGCTCTGCTTTCCATTGTCATTACTAATTATCACTATGATGAAAGATAATTGTAATAATAATAAATCACTCTAATATTATTAATATAAGCAATATATATTTGTGCTTCCTTCTTTCAGATTAGTCGCATTCCTATGTAGTCCGAGAGTTCGTTAATTGCGATACAATGGCAAATTATATATATGTATTGTTGTAAGTCACATCTAGAATATAATTCATGAATCGGTGTGTTTATTAACTATAATTAATCTACTTTTTAGCATTTGCCTAGTTGTTGCAGCTTTAACGCAATTGATTGTTGCGGACACATCAACATTAGAACGAATTAAGGTAAGTATTACTTTTTTAGTTTTTTACTCTTAAAAGCAGATTGGGAAGGGTATGATGATTATGTGTAAAAGTTTGTCACAGGCAGAAGGAGGGGTGACCAATCCATAAAGTACAATCAGAACAACGAGCTGATACGCTCTAAACATGTCCGTCCGTCAAATTGCCGATTATCTAGGCTTTAGCCTAAACAATCACTTCTGCTTAGGGTTGAGGTATCTATTAGTCGGGCATGCTTGAGTACTGCAGTCTTTATTCTACTATAAACTATTCTAGTAATAATCCCATTCACATATACATATTACAGAAACATCAAGAATGGCTAAATCAACATAAACTCAGAACGGAAAAAGTTAAATATACCAAATGGAAATCATCATTTGAGCCAGCTAAACTATGGCTCGTAAACAAAGAACCTTCAACAAAGCAAAACTCAAGCATCAATGAGGTATACACGGAAAACGAAACCAGCTCTATCAATAGCAATGTGATTGGCGATGCCAACATCAACTTGTTGCCCACCATCTTAACCCAAACGCCTCGCCTACGAAGCCTCGACACTCAAGAAGTATTAAATAATACCGACTCAACTGAAATATCGCAAATATGGACGACTGTGGCGCCAACTTTGGCAACTAAATCCCTAATAGCTGAAGAGCCCGATGTTTTGACAACGGCATTGACTTTGCCGAAATTGAATGATGTTCCTTCAACTGCCACAACGACTACGACTACGACTTCCAGAAAACCCAAGCCCAAGCCCAAGCCCAAGCTTAGACCTTTTCCTCGATGGGCCAATTGGAATCCCTGGAGCGAATGTTCGCGCAGTTGTGGAGGTGGCGTAATGCATCAGACTCGCAAGTGCATTGATCGGTAAGTGTTTCAGATATATATGTATGTATGGGTATATATAAGTCAACCAGATAAAAATATCGGACTAAATTTGAGAAAACTTAAACCTGTCCCACCTATATCTTAATCTGGTTCTGACATACCTTTATATTATTTGAATTTAAAGAAAAGACCTTGAAAGAAATGATAGACAAAACTTATATGATTATGATTTTATAAAATTAAGTTATTATGAATTTAAATATACCTTAGGAAAACAGGGTTTCCCTTAAGATAAGTAAATGAACAAAAAACTTAATTAAATATAAAATTAAATATCTAAAAAGCAATTAATATCCACATTTTCTATAAGATGACATAATATAAAGCGTTGAATTGAGTGTAAAAAAATGGGAAGTAATTCTGGATAAGCTCTCTCTTTGATTTGGTTATATAAATGAAATATTTGGGTCATAATAATAAGTTGAGCTCAGTGTATGTTTATTCATAGAGTCATTATTATTGCGGTTTTGCTTCAAAAAAGTTCATGGATTAAATTAATTTGTATTCAAGTGAAAATTAATATTTTCACAGTGTTTGTTCAAGCATGAAATGATACTTTATTTCTCTGACTGTATATATTTAATAACACCATTAGAGCTATACTTTTTTTGGTGTCTAAATCAATGAATATAAGGCCCACTTTTTTATTAGGTGATTTTTTTTAGTATTTGTTGAGATTTGATATTCATAACTTTTAGTTTCGATTTTAATTAAGAATTTTTTAGATATATGAATTTGGTATTCAGACTAAACTATTTTTTTTTTGTCTATTTATCTTGTATTGTAAAATTTTTGTTGATAATTTCTAGGAAATTTCTCTAAGTGTATATTTTTGATAAAGTCATTCGAGCAACTTGTTTTAATGTTGTTGAGTGTATATTATCTTCGGTGTAGCATGAAGAGATTCGTTCTTTTAATTAGCCATTCAAATTTAACGACGTCTTTATTAATGCTCGAACAAAATGACCTCTAATAGCTGAACATAAGGTAAATCGGATAATTAAAAAATATTTCGGAGGCCTGTCACGTGCCAGAGATTGTGCTATCCAGATCTGCGTGCGATTCGGAACGTTCTCCAAAGACAATGAAGTTATTATGTAACTAATTACAATATTGCACTTGTCTTTATACCTATATATATATATATATATATATATATATATATATATATATATATATATATATATATATATATATATATATATATATATATATATATATATATATATATATATATATATATATATATATATATATATATATATATATATATATATATATATATATATATATATATATATATATATATATATATATATATATATATAATATATATATATATATATATATATATATATATATATATATATATATATATATATATATATATATATATATATATATATATATATATATATATATATATATATATATATATATATATAGACTTCTACGTGTAAATGAAAGTACTTGAAGTTACTTTTAGGTTGCGAAGTATGACTTCGGAGAATAGTCGTCTGTTGATTCTTAGTCATCCCTTCGAACCAAAAACTGGTTTCTACCTCAAGCTTTGGGGCTTTTTGTGGTTCAGTTTTGTATGCGTCTAGCGTCATTTTGGCTGAAAAGTAATTCATGCTAATTGTTTTGTCAACATTTAAGAGAGATATATATGTGCCGCATATGGTATGAAAGCAAAGTTGTCTTGGTGCATAGACGTTGGAGGTATTACTCTACCGTCGAATATTTTTGCATATATTGCAAATATCTGAAAGCAATTTATATTCTATTTTATTATATACTCTTTTTATTCATTATTTAATATTCTGTTTGGATTTGCAGGCTCTTTAAGTGCCGTACAGGGTATCTTGTGGTTGAGCAAAGATGCTTTTCGTTTCAGTCTCGCATGTATTTTTCCATCTCATGTACATAAATAATCAATTTTAAGTTTTTTTTCCCATTTTTATTTATCCAAGTCTTAAATAGTTAATTATTGACTTAACTAATCCACTTTGTGGGCAAACATTAATTCGGTTCGACGTGGCTCGTAAATTCAAGAAATTCAAAAAAAAGAAAAATATAAAAAAAAACAAGAGAATCGTATCACGGAAACCTGTATACCATTTAGTTATATAGAAATTGTATATATTTGCCGTTATTTAACATATGTCTTCGCTCTTCCCTTAATCGGGGGGAATAACTGAATATTTAACCAAAGCCCAAATACATATTGTTGATTATTATATTTAGAATCTATGCCAGATATCAGCGGGTATTTCAACTTAGCTGAATAACTACTATAATATTCAAAATATTTAAATAGTTGTTATGCATATTACTACAGGGTATCTGTCAGTCATGTAATCTTGAGCATAACTCGGCTATTTGTCTCTCTCGACATTTTGGACTTGTTTTCAGCTAAAGAGAAATCCCAACAAGTCGAGAAAAGCAATAACAACTACAAAAACAAGGCTCGATCTGAACAATGCCAGACTTTGTACGCTTGTTTTGATGACCGACTAAAAAAAAATAAATAATAAAAACCCCAAGCTGAGAACAGATTTTTGCTATAAATACGAGATCGGAGTTTTGAAAAGCTGAGTTTCCGGCAATCAACGCATTGGAGCTGTTGTGCATTTAACATTTTTATATCAGAATGTCCAGATTATTGACCATTTGCCTTCTGTCTCTGGCACTTGCTGTGCAGGTATGTCTACCGGAATGAAATATTGGCTGACTATAGAGGTGTAATGCTGAAGCATATTTGTAGTGCGTGTTGTCGGAGAATCCTGCTGAGGGCTTGAATATCCATATTCGCGGACAGCTGCAGCAATATGAGAAATACCTCGCCAACGACGATGGCTCCCACAAGGAGGAACTGAAGAAGCTGATCGGCATCTATGAAACCGCTCTGAAGACCGAGGACTTCAACGCGAAGCAGACTCTGGTGAACGAAGTGCCCACTCAATTCTCTCCAGAATTCGGCAAATTCGTGCAATCCAAATTGCAAGAGGATCAAATCAATGAGGATATTTTGGGTGCTATCAGCTTCTACAAGTCGCTCTTGGCCAAGGGTGAGTTCAAGGCTGATATTGAGAAGGCTGTGGCCGATCTTGAGAGCCTGCAGAAGCAAGCCGATTTCGAGGCGAAGAAGGAAGGTTTCTTGAACCTGGAGAAGGGCTTCAGTCCCGAGTTCGTGAACTTCCTTAAGAAGGATTCGCTGCCACAGATCAACAGCGATCTGAAGAGCGGCGTTGAGTTCTTCGAGAAAGTTTTGGCCGAGGCTGATGTTAAATACGCCACCGAGATTAAAGACCTGAAGGCTCAGGCTCAAGCAGCTCTTGCCGATTCCGTTTCCATCGACGATAAACAGAAGACACTCTACGAAATCAGAAATCCTGCTAACGCAGAACTGATCGAATTCCTCAAAGCGAAATTCGCTGAACTGAACTAAGAATTAACTTTATCTATCATCTTTAAAAAGCATTGAAGTAATTTAAGCTGAAGTCTAATTTTCATTTGTCTACACACTTAAATTAAATAAATCTAAAAAAACAAATTTAAAAATCGAAAAAAATTTAAGCCTTTAAATAGTTGATTTAAATTAAGTAGTTCTCTGTTGGGCATAGCTGAGCGTTGGTAAGAAATCAAATAAAGTTTTTTATAACTGGTTTGTAAATAATTTTTATTGCTTATAATTGAGTCAAGGGTATTCAAATATCTAGACTTTGAGATAATGATAAAATATTATTATAATATTATAATTTTTTATCTTTACGGACTTTGTATCTATTTTTATCTGTTTATCTTGCAGAGAGTTCAAAATAAATCTTCAAATTTTATTTGTCGCTGGAATATAGGATAATAATATAATATAATATAACGAAATTACTACTACTCTAGACAAATGAATTGACTGCTCCTTCTTATTTTAGTAATTATAGTAGTATATACTAAATACTATATATAAAATATATTCTATATATTATGCTACATATGTACTATATATAGTAGTATAGTATATACTACTCGTAATTCTTCACCCTGTTACATAGCTTTGAACAAAATAGTGACCTTTGAAGTGCTTTAGAGTATAAACTAAAGACGTCAAGCTATTCTAGACTGAGAATGTAATAATTTATTAAATGTCTGTTCTGGGGACTTTGCAAGCAGCGCTATTATAATAATTATTGTTTTTATCTTACACTTAACTTAATATTTTGCAGAAATTCTACGACGAGTAGAGTATATATGAGTGATACTTGTGTGGGCCTCTCGAAACGGTATCAGATATGCAATGACCTTGCCTGTCCAACGGAATCAATGGATGTTCGTGCATATCAATGTGCTGCATACAATAAAGTTGATTTTCAGGGCCGTCAATACAACTGGGAGCCGTACATCAAAGGTAGGGAGTACAGATTCATATATATGTATATATAGTACACGTGTGTGTGTGTGAAGAATCAATCTGTAATTGACTTTTACTTTCTTTATCAGACGATGCCGAGTGCGAGCTGAACTGCAAGCCTTTGGGCATGAAATACTTTGCCACACTCAATGATACGGTTATTGATGGCACCCCCTGCCAGAGGCCCGCTGAATATTATCGCTCCAATCGGTCCACTCTAGTGGGTCGGGCAATATGTGTCGACGGCATTTGCAAGGTGAATGTTAATACCACTCGCTAGCATAATAAAACTAACAATAACAATTATAACTGATTGCAGATAAAACACGCTATCAGCTCGCACAGTAGTTCCATTAATTAACAACTAGTCACAATTTATGCTCGTTCCATTAATCTCTTAGCTTTTTTTCAATTTATTAAGGCCATGTTAATGCAAATGAGTACACGACTCTGATTAGATATTCGTAACAGTCTCAATTACAATAAATACCTGCTCTTCTTCAAAACATATATTACTCACGAATAGCTCAGCTTCTTGCTGGATAGTACAAAGAAAACAGCGAGAGCTTATTTTTCTGTGTATGTCTCTGTGTGTATCACTCATATACCAAGAGCTATCCATAAAAAGCAGGCAGTCGGGTGGATTCGACTACGTCACGCTCGTTCTCTTTCAATAGAAATATCATCATTTATATGTCCACCTGTAGATGTGGCTTATCAACTTTGGTATGCCCAGCTCGTAAGCTATGGAAGATTTACTTTTTTCGATTTGCAAAATATATTTTTATCTGATGTGCCACGCCTACTGTGGGTATATATAGTTTTAAGAAGAGACAACTATATTTAGTAATCCACTTACAAAATGTTGATGCTTTAGCTGTAAAATTATAGAAGATTTGTCATACGTGCTAGGTATACCTGATAGAGGATACATTCTTTAAAAGCTCTCAATAACTCTTTAAATAATCAAATTTAGTCTATAATTATATTCTACTAAAGTTAAGAAAGTCTTTAAGTCATTTATTGAACAAAATAAATAATAATTTCCGATTTGCCCCGCCCCATTGGAAGTAACCACAAATCTTGAATCTGATCTTCTGATAAGAAGAGGTTATTCAAAAGTGCCTAGTTAGACAGACGGCTTGGCGATTATTGCAAAACCAATAAACTCGTCTCAGTGCGTGAACGAGCATGAAAACGTTTGTCGATTGTGTCTGTGCTGCACACACACTTCGAGTTATGAAAAACTCTTTAGAAATAAATGAATCGCCTTGCCGAATATTTTAGTTAGCGGCGCGAATCGAAGCACGCAACACATGCGTATTTGTATCTTTAAGAATCGCGCATCGTTTAATCGTTTAAGAACAATCAAAGAAAATCAAAAACCAGTTAAAAACTTTTAAAAAATAACAAACAAACAAAATTTATATAAAAACAATCGGAAATTAGATTAATATCTAAATAAATTTGTAAATAATAATCAATCAAAAAAAAAAACAAAAACCAGTAAAATAATTTTAAAAAATAACTCAAAATATTTAAAAAAATCAATCGGAAATCAGATTAAAATTCAAACAAATTTATACAAAATAATGTTATTCTATGTTATTCTAATTGAATAATGGTCAGCGAATTAATCGGAATGCTTCCTAAATATGCACAAAAAAGACGATAAATAAATTATTAGCTTTATCAGTTGACCTTATGTTCTTTAAGGATATTTCTCAAATATATTTGTATTTATTATAAATTAAATTATTATTTTTGAATTTTAAACAAGCTAGTTAGCTTAGAGTATTTCCGGAGTGTTCTTAAAATTTAAAGCTGGGAATACTTTTTAAAAAATTTTAAATATAAATTTAAAAAAAAACTGATATATTATTAATATTTGAGTTGAATTTTCATATTGATATTTTTCACACAGTTTTTAAATACAATATATGCTGATATATTATGTCTCAAATTTTTAAATACTAATCGTTTTCTTTCTTTTCATATTTTTGTTAAAACTTAAATTTTTTTAAGTTCATTAAGAAGCTTGTATCTGTAAATAAATAGCGAATTTATTACATTTTTTATCTTACAAACGTGCAGAATTTTTAAAATACTTTCAACCTTATTTTTTGCTTTTGGCAATTTGTGCAAAAACGCTTGAGACTTACACTTGAATACATTGGATTCCCATAACTATATGTACAATATGCATTTACGCAATGTACTAATATACTTAAATTGTTTTCGAATTCTTTAATTAGATCCATTTGCCGCTTTCTCGAAAATTCAGCCTATTTTTTAATTGAAATTCAAATCTACGTCAGTATTAGTTTTTTTTTTCTAAATTGTGAGCAGATTGAATAATATATTTATATAATTTTTTTTCCAAACTTTCTCTTGTCTATACGGGGACTTTTAGTTTTATAGCTATTGTAATGTCCTCTCTTTGTTTTTGTTGTTCTTAGCTAAAGCTATTTTAAAACACTTGTGTATATCTAATATCTAAAAGAAGCCATAAAAATTTGAATTTGATAGCCACTAAATATACAAATTTTGCTAATATATATACTTAAGTTGATGTGGTATATATATTAATTTAGATGTGCGTGAAAAGTAAGCTGGTGATGAATAGAAATTGAAGCGTGCTTAAGAATTACGAACTATAGATATTATGTGCCTAATGATACCCATTACTTTGAATCATTTCTTCTTTCTTTACCAGATATCCGGTTTTATAATAAATATTTAATATATTGAAACTATACTCCATATTTAGTAAGTAAACTAAAGAATATATGAGGTTTGATTCTCTAAAGTTGGATAGATTGTTTGCTCTAAAGTGCTGAGTGTGAGATTACTTCGTAAAGTAATTTGAAAAAGGAAAGGTTAAACCAAATTCTATTGTGAATATATGTAAAATAGATATAGTAAAAAGCCTGCAAAGTTTTTTAAAGCTACTATTGATCTAGTAGTTAGTATTATAGTCGAATTTATGCTTTTTAGTTTATTGTCCCACATGGAACTTAATCTATTAAGCACTTTTATACTATGATTAGTTTTAAATGTGTAGAGTATCCATATTAAAAACTTTTGAGATATTTTTTGTTATTAATTTTTTTTAGTTATTACCAAAGTAATTAATATATTTTCAGTATAATCAAATCTTTCATTAGGAATAGCAGTCGCTATGGAGACTCGAACCTCAACTTTTGTTTTAATCAGCTCCAGTTATAAGCTTTATATATACTTTTAACATTTTTGTTATAAGGAATCAACAAGAGAATAATTGCAGGCAGTTATTTTAGAAGCTTTGCTAGCACTATGCAGAAGTTGATCTTCGAATATTTACCAAACTTTTTTGTAGGTAAAGATTTGCTGTCTCTAATCAGCCTTAGTCTCCGATTTGAACCCGCGATTGTTTTAGTATTTGACAAGCTTTTATATGCCCTATTTCTGTTTGTGGTGTAGGGTATCTAAAAGCACTTTAATCTTGCGCTGGTCAGGTCGTAAACAACCAAGTGAGTCTGTGGCCAAGTGAAATGTGGCCATCGTAAACTTGCAAAAGTGCGTCAAATGCGGCTGCTGTTGCTGCTGCTTTTGCTGCTGTTGCTGCTGCTGCCTGTTGGCCATTAAAACAGAATTATCTTTTGCTTCGAAATGGTGTTGTACTACACACTCGATAATAGTCGCCCGCGTGGCACTCAGAGCGATCAGCAAATAGCCATCAGACATTTACGAGTTTATCACAACTTCAATATAAATGTTGGCATATATATTCAGATATGTACATACACATATATTTATATATATGTATACGCAGACACTTAAGAATTCGATATTGGCAATTCGCACTTGGAGCGGAAGTGAATATAAATTCCATTTGCACCTTCGCCCACAACAGAGCTATTTGCATATATTTATTTTCTACTCAATATTGTATTTTAATTGAATTGTTTTTCGGTGCTAAGAGGGTATATACGTTTACACAGTCAAGTGGTAACATAAGAGGGTATACATGCTGAGACAGTCAATTGTAGCACAAGAGAGTTTAGACGGTTAATTTGTTACTAATTAATTATATAATAGTGAGGGTTAAATATCTATCAATCTCTCAATATATATATATATATATATATATATATATATATATATATATATATATATATATATATATTGAGAATCCTTCTAGTGGAGTATATTCGTTATCATCTTGTAGAAGTATAGCTACAATATGGCTGTCATTGAATTGATATGTTTTTGGTGCTCTTGCTCATCGGTAATAAAATTTTTGGACAGTCAATTCGTAATATTTTTAGAGCAGAGAAATTGGTATATAGAGATCTTCGTATAAGAGTTTGTTTCTCTTTAACGTTATCATTTTGTGTTTCAATTGATATATTTACGTTGCTCTTCTTCATCTCGTATATACATTACGGCAGTAAGTTTGTAGGAACAGCGTTGATTGCGAAACAGCGGAGTCTATATATACAGATCTTCATATAAGAATCTGTATTCCATTCATTAATATCATATTGTAATTGAATTGATATGTTGTGATTCAGTATATACACTTGGGCAGTTAGTCTGTAACAATTATAGAGCAACGCAGTCTATATAGCCATCTATAGAGCAAAGTCGCTATAGTTTGTTATTTGTTTCATGTAACATATGTTGAATACTCATTTGTTTTGGTAACATAAGGTATATTTGTTATACTAATCATTATGAATAGTCAAGTCTATAACTCAGAGTATGCCATATTATATAAAGCTGTCATTAGCAATTAGCTATCTAAATTTTATCTTTAACAATGTTATATACCCTAACATCTGATATATATGCTCATAAGTCTGCAGCACTTCAAAGTTAGCTTATTCGTAATTTATAATTTAATTTATTTTACGCTCCTATAGTAAAGACGTTTGTTTATGTAGTGCACTGACATCAAGTATAAATCAAACAATTAAATTGTACGCATAAACAAAGAAAATATAGCACAGATCACCTTGCATATATATATAAGTATATATATATTATTTAGTGTGCGATATGCCTTGGCTGTGGCACTTGGCGTTAACCTGGCTGGTGAGTCAATTTGGACATCTGTCGAGAGTTCCATTTTCCCCACCTTCTCCTTTGCCCCATTTACGATCTTTGTAAACAAAGCAAAATGCTTTGATTTGTTTCAATTGAAATCAATTATACCATTTACATATCTCTATATATATATATACATCACATATATATACAAACATATATTCTGTTTTTTTTTTTTTTTCTATGTAATTACAGGCCGTTCTTGGCAATGGCTCCATAAAGGGTATGTACGCTAATAGCGGTTCCGTTAGCTGTGGAGGCCTACTCTGCCGCCCCGTCACTGGAATCTTTACACGCGATCCATTGCCAGAGGACGCGTACGTTCATGTGGCCACAATACCAGCGGGTGCTTCCAATATATCCATAACCGAACTTAAGAATAGTGAAAATTTACTTGGTGAGCTAAATACTATACTTATCTATTGATTGCTATACCCTGCACATACTGCGAAAAAGATTACGATATGTATTGTATATTGTGCTCTCGCTGCTCCGAACAGCTAAAAAATTAATGTTATATAATATTTTTTATCTGTAATAATTAAGTGCCCACTCTACAACCAAAAGGCACAGTTCTACTTTGTGAACATACTCTGTTTATAATCTGAAAAGAGTATTATTGGAAATAGAAGTAAATTTTTGTGCAAATGTGTGCAACAAGCAGTTAGATTCGTGACTGCCGATCTGACGACGCTCTGAGTCGATCTAGTTATACCTTTATAATCTCGTCAACTACTAAAATTAGATACTTAAAATTAAAAAGTTTTCGACTTTTTTCGATAACAGCTAGTTCTTAACGTATAAATTTGAATTTAAGCTAGGACGCAAAATTGAGTAAATACACAAAAATTTATTATTTTGTGATTGAATATTTGCAAAATTGAAGTACTTCCTCCATTTTCCCTCCAAATTAAAAATTATACCGATAAGTTGTACGTAGAACAAGTGCAGGCGCTGAAAATCGCAGAGAACGGCACTTGTTCTTGCGTCCTTATGTGCATATACATATATGTATGTGTCTGTGCGTACGTCTTTCTATGTATCTGGGCTTACTGCCCAGAATGATTGAAATAATGGCTTTGAGCTAGAGCTTTCATAATTGTTATATTCTGAACCCAATGAGAGTTAGTTTTCAAGGTCGAGTTTCAATAATGGAAAGCGTTGCATAAATGATATAAATAATATACGTATATTGATGACAAAGATCAACGCCGACTCGATCGAGCTCTGTCCGTCTGTCTTTTTGATGCACGCACAGATCAATATGCTCCCAAATAATGGATAACAATTCCAGTTCTCGAAAGTTTCTAAATTTGGCACTTAGTTTTACGATTAATTATAGATTTTTAATTTTTATAAGTTAATTTTTGTTTAGTTTAAAAACGTAAATTCGATCTTATTATAAGCCTAAATTTAATTTTATTTATTTATTTTAAGCCTAAATATTACAAATTATTTTATCTATATATTCTTCGATTTAATTTGAGTTAATTTTGATACAAGAGAAACGAAATCAAAAATAGTGAATAAAATATATTTTTTAAGCTCGTGCTATATTTATCACATTTAAAGACATTTTAATTTTGTAGAACAAAAATTAAAACTAATTTTCATTATTCGAATTAAAAAATATATCTGGTATCGATTGGAAACGATCTTTTATAATTTTTTTCAGTTAAATAATAATAATTATAATAATGTAATATAATAATATCTTAAAATAGTCATATCTCGTGTAGATTAGATAAATTAGATACCAAACAAAAGTAGCATAAGAATCTTTAAAGATTTATGCAAATATATTTTATTTATATTATTACTTATATTTCTCTCAGTGTTGCGTACAAGCGAACAGAAGAACATTTTCAATGGCGAGAACGAAATTTCGGAGAGTGGATCGTATGAGGCAGCGGGTGCCACTTTCGATTATCATCGCATCGATGGAGTGCAGCAGGGCGAGGGCGTAACCGAATGGATCACATGCACGGGTCCCATCAAGGATCCTGTGGAGCTTCTAGTATGCACTTCAAGAAGTCCTAGACACATTAATATGCTATTGACTTACTTCCACTCTGTTTTCCCCAATCAGGTTTACAGCAATATACTGAATCCTGGCATTAAGTACGAGTATCTACTGCCCATTGTCTCGGACTCGGAGGAAAATGAATTGTCTCTGGAGAGCAGCGATGGCTTCTTAAAAGCTGGTGCCGGCAGCGAGGATGGCAGCTCTGGCAGTAGCATCCGCTCGGGACGCAGGCGTAAATTCAACTGGAAGGTGGTCGGATTTAGTGCCTGTACCAAGTCCTGCGGCGGCGGCACTCAGGCGCCGGTCGTGCGCTGTGCCCGTGAGCATCCTGTGCGTTATTATTCACAGCGCCGTTGCAGTCATTCGGAAAAGCCGGTACTCAACGAGAACCTGCTTCACTGCAACACTCAACCTTGTCCGGCCTATTGGCGGCACGACGACTGGGGCGAATGTCGTTGCCAGCATGGGGAGTCTGTGCGCCGACGTGAGCTGAGTTGCGTCCAGGAGCTGGCCTCGGGTATTGTGATACACGTAGATAAGGCTGCCTGCATGGAAGAGCAACCGCCCAGCGAAAAGCAATGTGAATGCCCCAAAGCTCGACGTCGCAACTCTGCCCGCTATCGCATGCACCTCCATCCCGACGCAGCCAATGGAACACATCTCGTGCGCCATCGTGCTCCTAAAGTTGTCAGCGATGCGGTTTGGATAATGTCTGAATGGAATCAGTACTGTTCATCGTCGTGTGGACCAGGCGTCCAGTATCGCACCATATTCTGCGATCGCCCCAAAACTAAAATCGAGCGTTGTGAGCCTCGGGACATACCAGAGAACCGCAGGCCCTGCGAGCAAACGGCCTGCGAGCTGGGCGATTGGTACACTGGACCCTGGTCGCCATGCAGTGGCGATTGCTTTAATCTAACCCGTAGTCGAACGGTGCTGTGCATTAAGAATCAGCTTATCACGGACGACGAGGAGTGCAAGACGGAGCTACGGCCACAGCCGCTCGAGAACTGCTCTCACGAAGAGATTGAATACTGTGCGCCTCGCTGGCACTACTCCGAATGGTCTGAGGTATGTCCAAAGCGTTTTGCACTAAATTCCAATATTATTAACCACTACGTTTTCATGACAGTGCACCAAAAGCTGCGATGGCGGCACCCAGCGACGCAGCGTCAAGTGCCTGGAGTACGACGATAAGCAGAATGCTCTGCGAGAATCTGCAAAGTGCCGATATGCATTGAGGGAACCCATCTATCGCAACTGCAATACACAGAAATGTGAAGGTAAATATTTAAAAATGAGATTATTGTGTTTGAGATATATTTAAACTGCTCTATATATATTCAAGATCTAAATAACGAACTGCTCCAAAATGATGAGGCGCCGCCCTGCTTGGATAACTTTCCGAATTGCAAGTGGGCCGTGCAGGCCAAGCTGTGCAGCTATGAATATTATCGGAACAACTGCTGTATCTCCTGCACTCGTCAATATTAAATCGAACAAAATGTAGCTTTAATTGTTGCGAATGAAAGGAAAATGAATAAGAAAATAACGAAAACCGTGATCTTAAAGCAATTTCTTACACATATATATTCATAACTGATCATTAGTAGATACATTCATATATGCATAACTATCAAAACTAGCCGCAAATTCTCAGTGTGAATTCCAATTTGACATACGAGTGCATTTACATCCATTAACACATACCACCTAAGTGCATAAATACGTAAACGAAACATAACAAAAGAAAAACATTTTACTAAACACAACTCACATATGTATGATTAGTGTTGACCTGAAGTTAAATCAAGTGCCACACTTAAAGATATTATACGAAAATCCTCTAACTCCCATAAAGTGTTCTGAGTACTATGAATATTCTGCGAGGGTCGTACCCACGAATATATATTAATTTCAATAAATTAATTTTAGTTCTTTTATCTTTCTATTATTTAACCGAGATGGTCAATCGTTTTTTAGTTTTACATCTTATATATTTTACAGGATTTTAGAGTTTATTAAAAACTTTTTATACTTGCCAATGATATGAATAGCGAATATTGATTAATGCAATGCCCATCTGGTATGTCTCTCGTATGAACGCAAACTATATCGCCTCTCTTAAAGCGAAAGAATTGAGATTCGAAATATATTGTATATGGTACTCGCGTTTTATGTGTTAAGATTTCGACGACTTCGACGATACGCCCAATTTCGAATATATGTTAACTGCCTAAGATAAAAATATATGTTAACTGTATCTACGTCCATTGAGGGCATGGGAAATATTCAAAAGCCTTACTGTTGCGATTATCTACGGATATTCCGAAATTTATCGAAAATGTTACATTGGGGGAGTGGCAAATTGGGACTGACTAGATACGGATTTGTACAAATTCTTTTATATATTTCTAATGATTACAAATTTGAAGTATATACTATATATACTCGCGGTGGCAACCCCCATATAGAAATATATAGCATTACTATCTAAGAATTTTGAGTTATTGAAAATTTAAAAAAATTATATTTTAGATAAAATATATATATTTTGAGATAAAATCATCAAGTTTTACAATTAAACCAGCTCCAGCACACATTGGGAACAAGGAATACCGTACTTAGAATACCGGAATACCGTTTACAATGACATGGTAGTCCCCAACTTGCCGTGCTCCAGTGAGCATATCATAAGAATACATTTCAAATTTAAAGTGTCGAGATGTACGATGTACGAACATTGCTTAAACCCGATATACTGTTTTCACATCTGTAACGAGTATAACAAAATCCTTATTCGACTGAGGAATAACTTATATAAATTTTCACCGACTTTTACTTCAAGTAATTTCTAAATTTAAGCTAAACATGCAGAATTTATGCAAATATAACGAAAAAAGTAAACGTTGTGCTACTTGGTTCAATAAGGTTTGCGCCGGCTGTCGGTCGCAATTTCAAAAAAACATTATTGGCAAACGCTTTCAGAGTCCAAACGAAAATTCGAATGCTGAGCTAATAAGTGCTGATGAGTGCTACAAGTCGATAAAAAGAAGTACCCAGAATATGACTAGGGATGGCTTCAATAAAGAAGAGATCTGGTGGAAGGTGCCGATGATATTATTAATATTTGGCTGTATTCTAGTCTTATCCATAGGCTTCTGCCTGCTTTCCCAGAAGGTTGTAAGTATATTACAAGAACGCAGGGATCAAACTGATATTGATATTTGTGAAGACAAAAGGAAATATGAAGCAGAAAGAAGAAATTCCAAGTCGCGATGCAATTTACCATCTGATAATCAAATCAATAATTCCAAATCTTCATTTTCCCTAAAGGGACCAGAAACAAGCCGGAGTTATTATCAATGCTCAAATTAAAAAGCTGTTTTTCTTCTTTTTTTATTACACTATCCTGTTATACGTTTTATTCTCGTGTTCAAGAACTCAATTAGATATAAAATGGATTTCTGGTGTTTCTATTAAAGGCGTCCGTTGTCACGCAATCAAATCAAACAAAAATTTTACTGTGCCGACGGTTAAATACCTCTTGGACAAACAATAGAATCTTCATGATGGATTACTATCAAGATATGGTAATTTAAATATTTTTTTAATGATGAAAATAATATTCTACGAAGCCTATGAGAACAGTCTGAAATATAAATTAAATATATAAATAATTAAACTTTGTTATTTATAAATATATTTGTTTCTTTCATTATATGTTTACGTTAAAATCGTCAATATGTCAGACTACTCCCGCATTCCAATAGTTTTTCTTTAAATATAATATCAATATGAATACTAGAACTATATCAAAAAGCTATATACCCTGTTTGAAGAGTTTTGAGTATTCGCCAAAAGCAAAAAAAATTTATGAAAAAAAATTCAATCAAAGGTTGACGTGCATCGAGCACAGTTCGCTTAAGATATTCCCTTTGCTTTTAAGTTTTTGTAAAATTCAAAAGTTATTCCATCATGATGTTAAGTTTTATACGACTTTACTTTGATACGTGCTGTATCCATGGATTTCGGTACTTGGTGAAAAGCGCGTTAATCCTGCTGGAGAGGTAGAAGCTGCTGTAAACATAATTTTATATTTAAAACTAATTTAAAATCTTTTTAGATTATTTTGGTTTATACTATTGGTTGTCTCAGTATATTTTTGCATTATCTCTTGCATATCCTCTGTAGAACGATTTCATACAAAGAGCACACACATAGGTCTGGAACGGAACTCCTATTACTGGAATACCTCGATGCCGGGTGTCACAATGTAATTGTTCTATACTTAATAATACTAACTTTAGATGTAACTATATATTTTCTAGATGTCCGATGCAGCGCTTAAATGAATCACTTTTTGACAACTATTGTCGGTAAGGTTTCATTAACTTTTAATTAGATAACTAAGAACTAATTTAATAATAATATTAAAGCACCAATAAGTTAAAAGGAACAGACAAGCAGGAATTCTGGCACTTCCTAGAGAATTTGGCCAATTCCACATACACGAATTTCCAGAATATACCCGAATACGATAGCATTGATCGCACACTCGATTATCTGGGCATAAAGCCTAAGCATTATATGGAATTGATTTACAATTTGACATTTGATGGCACCTATGAGCCCATAGAGAAACTACGCATCCGTTGTATCGATGGCCAGGTACACCTAAAGACCAGACAGATCCTTACAGAGTTTGGACTCTGTTACCTGTGCAGCTCATATCTTGGGGAAGAGTATAGCTCGCGCTACTTAATCTTCGGCGAGTTTCCGGAATTCAATAAATATCTAAATTTGCATCGATTTGTTCATGTCAAGAAGGCAACTTTTTTTGACAAGGATGTCGGCTTTACCCTAATGGGCTTTGATGCCGAAGCTATAGATGTAAGTATCCAAGAAAAATTATTATTAATTAAACTGTATATGTGGTTTAAGCGTTTTTTCAGAGCTATATACATTCAGCTTTTGAGGTCATGAAGGTGGATAATAATTTTGGCTATTCACCCGAAGGAGCTGCCTATGAACCAGAAGTTGAGGAGATAGTGGCTGAACCTAATTTCGAGACGTTCGTAAATAACAATTGAGAATTTATGAGTTTCGATATTAATAAAAGCATCTTTCTTCCAAAGCGAAACGTCCATCAACCAAAGGAAATGCCGTTTCTATCACGAGTCCAATCTTACGCATTATCCGTTTTATACCAAGAATATTTGCCAGCAAGAGTGTCGCATTAACTTGGCCTTTAAGATATGCAAATGTATTCCCCATTTTTATCCCAATCGCAGTAAGTGCAACGAACTTAATAGATTTTAATTATTTTGAAATTAAAAAAATCTGTTATCTTTTAAAACTTTTAATAGTTGCCAATCCGAAACCAGTTTGCACCTATCAAAAACTAAAATCCTGTTTTCCCAAGCATGCCGGTCAGTAAAGTACTTTTATATATATATCAGGTACAGCTCTTATATATAACTGTAAATTTGTATATAGGTTACTTTCTGAAATTTTACGAAGAGAATGGCCATCATGAGAAACCAACTGGCTGCTATTGCGAGCAAAACTGCATAGACGCTGTGATCAAGCTTAAAAGTGCGCTCGTACGTAATATAACTAATTATCTATTGTAATTTCTTATATAATAATCCATAATTTGATTTAGTTTTTTAGTTTTTTTAGCGTAGCTTGACTACCACAAAAGCTACATATTTGACTTCAGAATTTTTTGTGTAGGCGCTCTGTTTTTTGTGGGTGTCGAAGGTCCATCGGGTGATTTCTTCATAGACGGTCTGTGACAGGTGCAGTTATCAAGTAGCTAGGTTTCACTAAAGAATATTTTGAATATTTTGGAATTTGGATACCTCATTTAAAGTAATATAGACTTTCGCTCTGGCAAATACATATATCTAGATCCCATTATTATGGTCTGAAAATTGCACTAATAAAGTCCAGGACTAAAATTATTCAAAAATTCAGTTCCCATTGCGTTGCGTGAAGGGCGTAGTAACCACAGCAGAGGTTAAAGGTATCTCCTAGTCGGGCACAATTTTTTCTTATATTTTATTTTAAATAATATTAAATAATATACATATACATATTATATATTTATATATTATATATTTTTTTAAATCTGCTATTTATGAAATTATCTTAGGCCATGCGAGGTTCTAGACAGTTGCTTGGAAGTATGGGCAGTTCCGTCTCCATGAGCACTTGGCCGAGGAATCAATTCAAGAGACAAGTCATATTTTCATTTACTGATCTCTTAGGTATGTCGCACACTTGATTCTATCAAAATATAATCTATAAGATATTCCGAAATAATTTCTTTCAGTTTCAGTAGGCGGTACTGCCGGTCTTTATCTTGGATTTAGTGTCCTGGGCTTAGTTGAATTTGTGTACTTTTTTACATTGCGCTTACTGTGGCAATTACTCGGATATAAGCTTTAAGTTTTGTTTACTGTTATTTAACTCTTAAAGAATTTTTCGCTTTAAAATCAACTTGAAAAATAATAATCAGCAAAAAATATTTGAGCTAAATTATTTTAAACTAACTACAAACTACACTGAAATCTATATAAACACATATACTGTATATAACTCAATACATACATATATGCATACATATTTGTTTATCAAGCACTGTAAATATCAAGTGGCGTCGCTGTTCCTATCAGCTGAACTACCGTATTATTTAAATAGCGTCGGACCATAAAATTTAGTTCATATACAACGAACTTCTTAACATTCCACTGAAGATTGGTTGTGCTCTGAATCCAAGTCCAAGTGCAAGTTAAGAAAATGATTAAAAATTATTCCGCATTTTTTCAGTTCGTGAAATTTATCGTGTTGCTCAAAAGAGAAATCGCAAGAAAAATAATAGAATTGATACCAGTAAGACCGGCACAAGTTTACATCTGCGCACATGAGACTAACTTACATATGCACAAAAAAAAAATGGCGAGAAAATTAAGCAAGAGAAATATACATACTTACATGCAAATGTACATATAAGCTTACATCTGCAAATAAGTGTACAGTACGAAAGGTTTCCCATTTCAAATAAGTATAAGTCTGGTCACGTCACAAAAGTCGCTTTGAGGTGAAATTGTCAGCAAACATACAGAGTACTTACAAGAGCTCACTCAATATTATGAGTTGTGAACGTTCTGTGACGTCACTTCTTCTCGCTTTTCTGTAATAAGCTACCTGCGCAAGACACAATATAAGAAATACTCTTCCAGGTTCACATGCGTCACAAATGTTGCTCTCACATTCAAATTGCGTATGTGTGTACTTTCTCCGGTGCAGAACGTAAGCCCGTCATCGCAGGCGGCTCAGTGTTCTTTGCGTATGTGAGCGCACTCTCTTAGACTCTGAGCGTAGGCTTGCAATTACAAGCAGCTCAGTGCGTTTCGTATCGCCGTCGGGGTCGGTTGGTGCTAAGTGCTCGCTAAGCGGAAATAAGGCATTTAAGTACATTATAATTATATTGTTCTTATCGGCTTACACATACACACACATACACACACACACACACACACTATTCGCATTTAGCTGTATTATAAAAGCAAGAGCGTCTCATTGGAAAGAAATTAGTTAGCAATAGCTAATTTAATTGCAATGTTGCACAAATTCGGCGGTTGGCTTGCCATAATTTATTTAAGCAGCTTTATTGTGCATCATGTGGAGCCCAGGAACATTAGAAGTGAGCCAAAATCGGATGCGGGCGCACAGTGCGGTTATACGGTAAATCATCGCAACAAATTTTGTTTATTTATATTTATGCAGGCAAAGTTGTGTATATGTATGTATGTATGTATGTATGTATGTGAATAGGTGTTCAAGTGTATTTGCCTATTGTGTATTCTTTATTGATCAACACTGCGCATTTCTCCTTATCATTAGTGTTGAAAGTCGAGTGATTACCAATGCATATGTATGTATGTACATATATGTGTATCCAAAAAAAATAGAAACGGTTCTTTTATCTATTCTTCTATTCTGATCAAGAATAAAATATATATGTATAGAAACAATCGCCAATTTATGTATATTATTCCATATATGTATACATACATATGTACATATATTGTATTTAAATTTTTTTAATTATAATAAGAAAATATGTTTTTTCCTTATCAGTGCTGAAAGTCGAGTCTTACATACACACACACACATACAAAGTAAATCGTTTATTTTTCTATTGTGATCAAGACTTATATACACACACATACATTCATATATGTAACTTTTATATGGAACTTTTTACTGATTTTTTCAGAGCTGCCATCCAACGAAACCAAATATGCTGAATGTGCATCTTATCGCACACACCCACGATGACGTTGGATGGCTTAAAACTGTTGATCAATACTATTATGGCAGTGAAACACTGATTCAAAAGGCCGGAGTGCAGTATATTATTGATTCTGTTGTGGAATCTCTATTGAGAGATCCAGAGAAACGATTTATATACGTTGAATCGGCTTTTTTCTTTAAATGGTGGAAGGAGCAGACGAAAGAGCAGCAGGACAATGTGAAAATGCTAGTAAACGAGGGTAGGCTGGAGTTCATAGGCGGAGCTTGGAGCATGAATGATGAGGCAACCACTCACTATCAAAGTGTAATCGATCAGTTCGCTTGGGGATTAAGGTGTGTAGGTCCATCTGTACTATTGGTATGGTTAGTTTGGTCAATATAAAATTTGGTTCACAGGCAACTAAATGATACGTTTGGTGAATGCGGCCGACCACGTATTGGATGGCAAATTGATCCATTTGGACATTCCCGTGAAATGGCTTCGATGTTTGCACAAATGGGTTTTGATGGCATGTTCTTTGGCCGACTGGACTATCAGGATAAGGACGAGCGATTAATGACACAAAAGGCCGAAATGATTTGGCATGGCTCCGCAAACCTGGGCAAGCTTTCAAAATGAATAATTCTGTTAAAATTTAACTTAATTTTCATGATTATCCCATGATATTTGTAGATGACAAAGCGGATCTCTTCACTGGAGCCTTGTACAACAATTATCAAGCACCGGATGGCTTCTGCTTCGACGTACTTTGCGCTGATCAACCCATCATTGATGGCAAGCACAGTCCAGACAATAATGTGAAGGAACGCGTAAGTTTGAGTCTCTTAACTTCGATCATGGTACTTATTGTCTGCCTGTATCGTTTCAAATGAAACTTGTCCTTGTGTTTCGTCCTCCCACTAATTTACCCAATACTGCATCAGGTTGATACGTTTTTGGACTATGTCAAAACTCAAAGCAAATATTATCGCACCAATAATGTCATCATAACTATGGGTGGCGATTTTACCTATCAAGCAGCCCAAGTTTATTACAAGAATCTCGACAAACTAATACGGTAAAATTATGTGTTCTATATTTTTGGCATACTTGTTTTTGTTAACGAAAGCCCCTCATTTTGCTTGCCCATTGGTTGTTGCTTGCAGCAGAATATAATTGAAGTTAATGCTTTTTGTGTATAGATCGATGCGTTCTTTGAGTTTGTTACTAAGATGGCAAAAGGCTATCGCACGCCCAACTTGCTTATAACAATGGGTGAGGATTTCCATTACCAGAATGCTGATATGTGGTATAAAAATCTGGATAAACTTATTAAGTGAGTAGTGAGGGGCTTTTCGTAACCTAGAAGATTAATTGTACCAATAAAAATGTAGATAAAAGTAACAAAAAAATTTTAAAATATATATTTTTAAATCCCCTGCAGGTATGCCAATGAGCGTCAGGCAAATGGATCGAATATAAACTTGCTGTACTCCACGCCTTCTTGTTATCTAAAATCTCTGCATGATGCTGGCATCTCATGGCCGACCAAGAGCGATGATTTCTTTCCTTATGCATCCGATCCACATGCCTACTGGACGGGCTACTTTACCTCGCGACCCACACTAAAGCGTTTCGAGCGTGATGGCAATCACTTCTTGCAGACTTGCAAGCAGCTAAGCGCATTGGCTCCAAAGCGTTCGGCAGAGTTTAATCCACATCTGAATTTCATGAGAGAGACCATGGGCATAATGCAACACCATGATGCAGTCACAGGAACTGAGAAGCAAAAGGTTGCCTTCGACTATGCGAAGCGTATGAGTGTCGCTCTGCGTGCCTGCTCGACAAACATAAGATCAGTGTTAAATCAATTGTCTATTGCATCCGATCCAATCAGCCCACAACCAACTAAATTTGAATTCAAAACTTGCACTCTACTCAACATAAGCAGCTGTGCAATATCCGAGCTGAACAATCGCTTTGCACTGACACTGTACAATCCACTGGCTCATTCGACCAATGAGTATGTGAGAGTACCTGTTAAGGACTACAATTATGTTGTAATTGATCCGACAGGTAAGATTCAATAGTGAGCTTCACAAACAAACATTCTTTATTTAATAGATAAATTTTTGTAGGTAAAAGCCTGGCAACTCAATTAGTGCCTGTGCCAAAAGCCGTGTCCAAAATGAAGCATAGAAACTCTAGTGCCCAGTATGAGCTCGTGTTCTTGGCGTCCAACCTGCCAGCCGTGGGATATAAGACGTATTATATTGAAAAGTCCAATACAATTCCTGCCCGTAGCAAACCCTTACCTTTGCTGAAGAAAAAATCTAGTTATACTGTTATTGGAAACAATGTAATTAAATTTCTAAAATCACTTGATGCGCTAATGATAATAATTAATTTGCCTATAGAATATTCAACTAACATTCGATACCAATGGATTCCTCGCTGATGTCACAGCCGATGGAATGACGCGCATGATTTCGCAAGAGTTTTTATACTACCAAGCAGCAACTGGAAACAATGCCGAGTTCTTGAATCGTTCCTCGGGTGCCTATATATTCCGGCCTGACAACAACAAAATACGCTTTGCCACAGATGAAGTCTCTATAGAGGTGTACAAGGGTCAACTAGTGCAAGAGGTGCATCAGAAATTCAACGATTGGATAAGCCAAGTGGTTCGTGTCTATAAGCAGAGCAATCATGCAGAGTTCGAGTGGTTGGTGGGTCCCATTCCCATAAATGATAAAATTGGAAAGGAAGTAATAACGCGCTTTAAGTCTGACATCAAGTCTGATGGCATATTCTTTACCGATTCAAATGGTAAGATATGGATATTATATTCAATTCTCTTATTCAAATTGTTTGTCATCAGGTCGCGAAATGTTAAAACGTCAGCGCAATCATCGTGAAACATGGAACGTAAAAATACACGAATCTGTTGCCGGCAACTACTATCCGGTGACAACGAAAATCGCCTTAGAGGATCAAATGGCTCGTATGGCTATTTTGACAGACAGAGCTCAAGGTGGTAGCTCATTGGAAGATGGTGTTTTGGAACTGATGGTACATCGTCGCTTGTTACACGATGATGCGTTTGGTGTGGGCGAGGCTCTCAACGAAACCGAGTACGGCGAGGGATTGATTGCTCGAGGCAAACATTATTTGTTTGTGGGTGAATCCTTATTACGTCCCGATGTCTCCTTAAAGGCAATCGAACGTCTAGTGCAGTTGGAGACATTGTTGCCCACGTGGAAGTTTTTCAGTAATGTGTCTTATAGCTCAGATCAATGGTTGACTTCATTTACAAACACAGTGAGTACCTTAGCCTAATCTAACTTAACTACTTTAATTATGATTATGATTATGATTATGATTATCAGTATAATTATTACTGACCTTATCATTATTAATATTATCATTATCATATTTTATAAAATCCGCAGTTCAATGGCATTTCAGTGGCCCTACCGAAATATGTGCACTTGCTTACCTTGGAGCCTTGGCACGAGAACGAGTTACTCGTCCGTTTTGAGCATATACTGGAGAAAAAAGATGATACGCGCTATTCGCAATATGTTCAATTTAATATCAAAGATGTACTAAGTGCATTTAATATTGAAAATATTCGGGAAACAACGCTAGATGGAAATGCGTGGTTAGACGAACATCGACGCATGGAGTTTGTGCCCGATCCCGAGAATGAACCATACAACAATTATGGCACATTTACGAAATCGTCAAAGGCTGTTCACCTTCTATCAGCTGCGAAACCAATGTTAGAAGTTCAATATTCAAAGGAGATGCTCGAAGCCGGGCAGCTAGGTGCTGAAAGCAACCGAATAAGGCGCAGTGCCAACTCACGTCATTTTACATTACATCGAAAACGTCAGCAAGAATCCAGCTCAGATACCATGAAAATATCTATGCAATCATCTGAGCATGAAAAGTATCTCATAGAGCTTAGCCCAATGGAGATACGCACTTTTGTCGTGTATTTGGCAAAATAAAAAGAGAAAATTATCTAAAGATCAAACAATTTTCTGAAAAATTAAAAATTTTATAAGAAAGCAACAATTACATATCTTTAATTCAAGCAATCCTACTAGGCCCGTAGTAACAACAATTTAACAACGCTTGTTTCTTAAACTAAGCGCGATATTATCCTGGTCGGCAGAGGCCCAGCTTGGCAGTTGTGTTTCATACTCCCAGCCGATTCCCTAAAAATGAACAGATCCAATTAAATTTGAATTACTTTAAGGTTTAGTATATTATAACCTACTTTATATTTCCACGCATGCAGATACATAACGAGGTCCTCTGGGTTTGGATCTCGATAGTTCATTTTACATTCGCTGCAATGGGGATCTACAGATACTTTACTGGCATCGAAATGTGAGTCGGCAGGTTCATGACTAGTTTGAGTCGAAATTGTAACCTAAAAAATAAAATAAAAATATATTTTAATAAGCCGCAACTAATAACAGAATTATTATTTAGCAATACCTTCGAGTCAGGTGGTGATTTAATTGAAGTTTGGCAATCAGTTTGATTAGATTCATTTATGCTAGCGACAGTAATATCTTGATCTTTCGTAGTACCATCCACTACAATTTCTTTATCAATGCCCAACCAATTTTCGGCATTGTGTATGGAAATTAAATCACTAATTAATTGCTCATCGGATTTTCCTCCAGTGTCTCCGCCGCGACCCTTCAAGGGACCGAACACCTCATGATTATACAATGGATCATTGACAATCGGGTAGCCTGAAGAAATAATAATTATTGATCATTACTTGAGAATAAGAAATGCAAAAATGTCAGCTTACCCAAATATTGTAAATGCACTCTGATTTGATGCATTCGTCCAGTCAGTGGTTTGCACTGCACGATGCTGTAGTCTCCAATTTGGGCGATTCTCTTGAATGTTGTTTTGCAATCCTTGCCCTTCTTTGAGACTTTGCAGACTCCAATTTTATAGCTAACTACTTCAATGGGTTCATTGCATTCGATAAGACCACTAAAATTACAAATGTTATATATATTTTTATAAAAAACTTTTTTTTTTGTTTACTTATCTTCAAATTAATTTTGTTCTGATTTAAAAATTTCAATTTGGAAATTATTCACCTAATTATTTATATGACTTAGAAACACCAACATAAAAGCGTATAGATTTATAGGAAATGTGAAATATGAAAAAAGCAATTTACTTGTAATTAAATATTAGGATAACTATTTAAAGCTGCTCTCCTGCTCGATTCTTACACTTTGAACTTTCCCTTATTTTGACATTTATTTTTCTGGTCAATGCCAATAATGTTAAATGAATTAAAAACAAGTAGAGTGCTCTAGTCGGGACTGTCTGACTAGGAGATAACCTGAACCCGTCGCGGAGTTTATAATCCTCTGCTTACTATGCAGTTTATGCAGCGGCTGCGCTTATGACACTCTATTTATTACACAGACCTACGCAGTACATCTGAAATCTTTATCTCTTACGGTATACTAGCCACACTTGAAAATCGAAATTAAATTATCGATAATAAGCAATGATAAGCTTGTACTGCGTCTATACATACTTAATTTGAAGTCTCTAGCTTTTGTGGCTTTTTTTCTAGGGGTCTGACACGCCTGCTTCTGCCTGTTACATACATTTTTCACATAATCATTATACCGTGAATAGATTCGGGTACAACAGCTGGCGCTTAGCCGATTCTCAAGAGACTCATCAAGCTGCTTACTCTGGAAAGTGACCTTCCACGCAGCAAACATATTCCTTTTGAACTTGTCGATTTCGTATCTGTTGCTCCATTTGACGTGCTTTGTCCGAATTGCGTCCAAATAAAAGCAAACCGGAAGTTAGACGATCTAGCCGATGTATGGTTCGCAGATTCTTCAGATTGTACTCTTTGGCAAGTATAAATATCACCGTATTATGTCTGTAGCGGCCACATGGGTGTACCTAAATATATGTGTAACAGGTAAACTCATATTTTTAAACAAAATATTTTCAAAAAGATTTACTTACTGGTATAGACGCTGGTTTGTTTACAACTAAAATGTCTTCGTCCATATGAACTATGGAAATGGGCTGCGAAGTAACCGGAACTTCATGTCTGTGGAATATGCAGATTTGTTTGAGATTATATCATTTAAAAAATAAATATATATTGAGTAAGTCACCTGTGCACTGTGTTAGCTAGCAAATCATTGTGCTTTAGCTTGTAGTCAACGGGCACCTTCTCATAGTTGACTGTTAAGTTGCCAGCCTCGATGCTGCGTTTGTATTCCTCAGGAGGATGGGCACGGAATTCACGCGAGAATACATCCAAAATTCCCTCGCCCACCCAACGGCCCTTTGTGAACGTTGTGAATGTAAAAGAGTAGGGGTAAACCTTTCGCAAGCCTTCAAATTGCGACTATGACAGGGCTAATCGATAAACAGGTGTAGTGTCTAAAAGCTTACCATTTTCAACGTAATAGGAAGTCTCATCATATCGTTCTTCACTGAAACCGGGACGTGTCAGTTTCAGATCCTTTGTTTCTAATTTAGGTTTCTTTGATTCGGCGGCGCCTGCTTCATCGGAAGCCTTTCGCTTTTCGGGCTGCTGCACAAGTGAGGCCTCAGCAATAGTAGCGAGCTTAAACGGAAATGAATAATGAGTTTATATTTAAATAACGATTTTCTATTTAAGAGCGTATCAAAAGAAGAAAAGCAGGATCAAGGCGCTTGCATGACACACTAAGACGCAAAGCATGTGAGAGAGAAACAAGAAATGGGAATAAAACTCTCTTAACTGCAGGAAAAGTAATAGAGGGTTGTAACAAACCCAAATTGTCATCATAAAACAGTGGTCTGCATTCGTATCTTAGAGGAAGGCGAACACAATCACGTTTGCCGTACCCAGGGGGGACTTTCGGCGGGCGCGGAGGGCTCTCAGGGGGAACCGAGTAAAAACTGCATTCAAAACAAAGAAGAAGCTAGAATAATAAAACTCTTCGCTGTTGAGAACACCAATACTTGCGCACATTTGACATTCTCTATTTTAATGTCGAGACACATTCCTTATTTCAATAGCACTAACACAGAGACAAAGACAAGCGCACGTAGACGTGCATACATCAGACACAAACCTACATACATCACGTAGATTACATACATTACATAGTACCTACATACCTACATACATACGTATATGCATAGGTATTGTGGAAACTTTAAATGCAAGTGACACAATAGGCGCGCATAATGGAAGACAAAAACATTTAGAGCAATTTACTTTTAAGGAGCATAGCGATACCTACTTAAAAACAAGTCATAATAGAAGAACGTGAGGGCACGACTGAAGGATACCCTATAGTTATCTTTACGCTTATCTTAACCCTAGTAAGTGTCGATTCCCTCTTAAAAATAAGTCGAACGGCAGAAGTGCACAACTAGCAAATGCCCTTTAGTTAGCATAAATCTTATTTAACTTATTTAACTAAAGGAAACCTACTAGCGATACCTTCCTAAAAAATAATGAGTGCCCTGAGACGTGACTGCAGAACTAGCAAAAACCGTTTATGGAGTATCACGTATGTATGTTGCTCTAAATAAGCATAGCCTTGATTCGCAGGTGTGCAGGGTATAAACAGGAGGCAACACTGATAATTGCGGAAGCGTCAGGTTGGCCAACTTGACAAGGAGGCGCTGCTCGTCAGAGCAAACAAGTAGGAAAAACGACACGAAGCGTCGAAAGCACCCTTCAACAAAATAGCAAAAGGAAAAGCAAAATGAGAAATAATTATACCAAATCCGCGGTTAAAATATGAAGGTAAAGCGAGAGACAGCTTAGACAACCAACTAGCAAGCCAGTCGAAGCACGGACAAACGAAGGTAAGCCAACTAAAATGTTTGTTGCGGTTAACACAAAGCTAAGTGTACGGGGATTATTTAGTAAAGGTTAGCATAAGCTACATAATAAGTGGTCCTTGGCAAGGATAATGCTGTCCTGCCACTGAGAAGCTACACGTGATTACTATTGATAGAAAGCGGTCTGAAATATGCCAACAATTTCAAAAGCCCCTATGGCCATAAGTTATTCAAAACGGATTGATGGGTTTTGCGACCATTTTACAAATTTAAATCCTCGCCAGAATGTACATAAATATGCCAGTAGGAATACGGAATGTGAATGAACAATGTGTGCAGAGATGAATAGGCTGCAATGCTTGAGCTATAGAGCACATCATATAAATAGAGAGATGCATTGAAATACTATAATAGAAACCATTACAAAAGAGAGCTGTTGTAATTAGTATTTCCTTCTCTCCACATTGACAATGACCCTCGAGGTGGCTCTGATGTTACTTCGATTGTCTCTGAAGTTGGTTGCATTTAACTATGTTTAACCGCACACCCGTTGCACTTTAAATAAAGTGAAGTATACTATGATTTAGCAACCCAATTATGGGGCTTCTTAAATATGTTGAGATAACTTTAAGGCTGAATGGCACGTGTGATTATCGACCTGCTATAGCTTTTCCAGTTTTCTTCTGCATTTTAATAACATACTCGGAAGTGTCCGACTGTTATATACCCTGGATACTGTATTTTACGATTTTGAAAGGAAAAAATGATTTCTTCTTTGAATGTACATGTACATTATCCAATAGGAAATCATTTTTTTGAAAACCCACACACTTCTAGCAAAATACTTTACTCAGGATAAACAGAAACTAATTGAAAAAAGGTTAATAATATGTTTATTATCAATCAATTTCATGAATATGGTAACATTTATCAATGATCATCTCCTTCCTTTTCTTATTAAATAAAAATAGCCGCATTTTAATTTTTAATGACTGCGTTTATAATATAGTAAGTTAACTAATTTGCGCTTACCTGGCTGCCGCAATCTTCACTCGCCTCGTAAGTCCATACACCATCTATAGATTTCTTCTCCTCTGGCTTGGCAACAACAGTGGCAGCAACAGATTCAGCGCTTAATTTAGCGTCTAATTCAGCTTCGTTTGTGGAGCCACCACCGGCGGGGGCTGAAACGCTGTGCAGGTTGGCGCTAAATAGAAATATGTTTTCCACATCAACAGAGGCATCGCCGTGCTGGGTTTGCACATGGCGCAGAGTCTTGGGCAATGTCATTGTTTGCCAACACAAAAATATGTTTTTTGATTTCTTAACTTTGAGTTGTGCGTTCAACAAGCGCCTCGTAATCAACAAATTCAAGCACTGAAAACAAAAACAAAAACTATCAACACGTGTGCAGCAGCAAAACGAATGAATGAACTAAAGCAAAGTAACAGTATGTATGAAACACTATATTAGACACTATGAGTTTAAGACTTGCCAAGCGAAATGTATTATTAACGCAACGCAAATAATTCATTAAATCCGTATAAAATAATGTTAGATCTTATAAAATACACAAGCGACCGCGAACTAGTTGGACTAGTTCGATTAATTTGTTGCACGCGCCATTTCACAAATGGAACCAGCGAAATTTAGTTCATTTGTTCATTCAGTTCAATTTTAACACTTTGTAAACAAACTTTTTATATGGGGTATACCAATTCTCTCTGTCATTTAATTAATATAAATTAATAAAATACATATCATTAAATAACTTGTTGAATGTTTAAATTGAAATTGAAAATGTCAAATATTTTTAGAAATATTAAAAATTTATTATCATCAGTATTAATGTAGTTAATTAGGCGCTAAGAGTATGTGTGCAAAATTTGCGAAACACACCTTATTGTAGGCATATAACCATATGTAAACATATATCATTTTTATTTAAACATACATAGTTCTATATGTATATTTATATATACATTTGTATATAAGACTCCGTACACAATATTGTTTGTAAACACGCAGTAGAATAGCTGGGTAGGTTTTACAGTTTATATAGTTTTTTCCGTTTGATGAGGAAGCGTGATGTCGTCATTTCTAGCTTTTTGTCCAGGCGAAAAGTCAATTTCCAGTACATACATACATAAATCTAACGCACACACCCACACATACATACACTTAGAATAAAAAAATGTAATCGGTGAGTGCGCACACCTACAAAATATCGTGCTGATTTAATCACTTTCTTCGTCGGCAGCAGCAAATGCCAACTTTTACTCTCATATACACGCACACCCACACACACACACACACACGCATACCCCCACTCTGTTGGTTAGCCAAGACCAAGAGCCTTATGGCCAGTGGCCATTAAATGTTGCCCTAAATAAGGGGCAAGCCTTTTTTTTGGTCGCCTTAGCCTGAGTTGTGGGTTTACAGAAGGATGTTGTATGTAGTTTGTTTCGTGACCGAGTGCTTTTCAAGGAGAACGTTCTTTTAACACTACGACAGAGAGAAAAAGCGACAGAGAAAGAGAGAGAGAGAGAGGGAGCTGTTTTTTTGGAGAGTGCAGGTGTGTTAAACTAGTCACGCAGTCGGACATGCAATGGTCGCGCTCCTAGTTGGGCTTTTTAACTCCATATATACACGATATTTTTATATTTTCGGCTACAATCTAGGTGGACATATTACCCGTCTCTATACTCGATTACATCAGAGCATCGCGAAAATTAATATTCCAGAGTTATGAGCAAGAAACGTGAAACGTAAAACATAAAAGGCAAAGCGTAAATCGTTTTCTTATAGTTCAAAACTGGAAAACTTGCTAAACCACAACAATTAATTGAGGTAAACAAGAAACGAGCTTTATGCGCACCTTCAACCTGTTTAATCAAAAGGAATTTTAACAAAGATTTCAATGTCAACCTTAACGAAGGTCAGCCCACTCTGACCCTCTGACCAGTTCCGAAACAACAATAAAAATAATTGCAATATAATTACTATGCATGAATGTAGGGCAACATTTTACCCCAACTTGTATGCAGAGTTGAGCTGCGCTGTATAAACAAAAATTAAATAAAACACAAACATTTAAGAACCAAACATGCACAGCTAAGCTATTTGCTCGACAAACATCGATTTAATAAAATTAAAAAATATTATAATTGAATTAAAGCAATATTATATTAAACTTAAGTACAACCTTTTATATCATAAATAAAAAAAAAGGAAACAAGTTGGATTTTATGAAATGTATGTAGTATTCTAGAGCAAGTTTTTTTCATAATAAAATAATAATTTAATATATAAAAGATAATATAAATGTATATATACAAAAAAAATCTTTGTTTTTAAAATAAATATTTTATATAAGATTCATTTTATTAAGTTATAAAATAAAAAAAAAATGACCTTTAAAAATATAATTTTTATATACAAGGGGTTCAATAATTTGTGCTCATTGTGAGTCTCAACAAGTTAAATATAATGCATAAATACATATGGTTATACCAAAATTATTTAAATAGTCGATTGTTAATGATATTAAGCAAAAATGGGATATTTAATAAATATGATTAGTTCGAATTGCGCTCATACAAGTGGACGGACTGAGTAGATATGTACTTATGTGCTTTATGGGGTCTGCACCTTTTCGCTTTTAATCCATTTCCAATGGGTGCTAGGTATAAAAAGATTTTAATCAACTTTAGTATATATATTATATAACATTTTATAATTTGATAAAAGAAGAAAATATTTGTTCTACTATATTAAACATTTTCTATATAACATTCTTACAAAAATCTTCCGTCACGGTAGAGCGACATTAAATGAGCATAGAAAAATCCTAATTTATAGAAATCTCTGTCTACCGCAAAGTATATTTATATAATATATCTACCATATACATAGTACATATTTATTTGTTTATGTAGTAAGAATGTTTAAACATATCGTAGAAGATCCCGCACGTAAATGACTGTGCCCTGTGCAACTAAATCAAGAGGAATTTAATTTTTGTTGGGCCTAAGCCAAAAAAATTCTTTTGTTTCACGTAACAATATGAAAGTTTCATCAAAATTCAACATTGATATGTATGTGTCTCTCAACCATGTGCAGATATTATATATAATTATATATACATATATCTGTATATGCTATGAGTAAATAGGTATTCACGTAACAGCACGTGTATCTGTTTTTATGTTTTATACATATATTAATGTTAGAATGTGTCATGAAAATTCTTATTTATGAGATAAGGCTGGGAATTTATTATAATGCATATAACAAACAAAAAGACAACAAATTGTTTTATACATATATAGAGTAAGACAAATTCCAATCAAAAGGAATCTCGAAAACATTCACATTTTCTTTTTTTTTTAATTATTGTAATTGCTTCACATTGGATTATACGAAATTTATACTTTGGCTTACACCTTTTTTCTTATGATAATTCTAAAAGTTTATTCTCAAAATGATTAAACATAGTTTAAATGTTGTTATAATAAATAATAAATAATAAATCATAGATAATAGATGATAGCACATAGATAATAGATACTATATAGTAGATAATAGATAACAGATTATAGATAATATATAATAGATAAGAGATACAGATACTAGATAATATATAATGGATAACTAGGTAATATATAATAAATTATAAATAAGAGAAAATAGATAATCGATAATATAAAATAGATAATATGGAATAGAAAATAGATAATACATAATAATAATAATATAAACAATATATAAACAATATAACATATTAATTAAAAATAAGCAATGTTCTCCTTAAACTCAGATATTGTTTCTGCAGTTGATCATTTTTTCTTCCTAATCTCTTTTGCTCTTTAAAAATTCTTTTAATTACTATAAACTAAAGAGCAAACGGCGAATATCTTTTTATCAATATATGGTTTATTGTTGCGTAAATAACAACTTAATTAATTAGCTTTTACATTAAATTTCTAAGAGAGCCAGAACATCCTCTCACTCTCTCGCTCTTTCTCACTGTGACTTATACGCGAAAATAACATAATGTTAAGTTTAACAGAGCGCGCGCAATTTAAATTTGAAAGCAGTGCAGCCCACAGACCCAAAACGACAGGCGGCCGCTCTTTTTACAGTTCACGATTGGGGCTGCTCCAATCAGTCGGCCGCTAGCTTTCAGCCAGTGCAGAGGTTGTCGCGTGTTTGCCATCCCTTTTAAGATATTAAAACGTGTGTGCGACGAAATTATTGAAAAACGCCGACGCTCGTACACCTCAACAACGACATTGATGGCTTACAATCTGGGTACCTATTAAACGGGGGCTCAGTGTGCGGGCGTGTCGCGCAACTTGAATATATATCTTTATATTGTACGTATATACATATATATATCAATATATATATTTATATATACAAAACCCGTTCCGTTTTAGTTTTTTTGCGTGGTAATAACTAAAACTCCGGCGCCAGGTCACATTCGTTATCAGATAATCAAAGTAAAGCAACTCAATATTAAGTGACGTGATTTCAAAAGCCTTATGATAATAATGCAATAAAGGCGTTTATGAATGTGCATACAAATACTATCCACATAATGAGTGTTGATCATTGTAAACGTGCTGCAAGGCTTACGAACATTAATTGATCTAATAAGACTTTTAAATATTTTTGAATATCCTTCATATTTGTTAGCAACTCAAGCTTTGAGCTGACTAGTCAGTAGTTAACAGCAGTATTTAATTAGGATTAGTAATAGTTTTTTATTTTTTTTGAGTAACTGTTACTGTCCCATAAGAATTATACATTCAATCTGACATTTGATCTTGTATGCCATTGCAACGATCTACATGCATACATAGTTCTCATTATAATTATAATAAGCATGTTTAGACATTTGACAAGCGACTAAATAGAAGGAGTGTGTATGAGTAAAGCTATTTGAGGACAACGTTTTTAGAATATTTTCCTTTGCTAGTGTGCGAGTGTGTGTGTGTGTGTGTGTGTGTGTATGTGCCCGTGCATGGCTCTGTACCAAAAATATGCGCCATTGCCGTAGTCTCTAACATCGTCCATTTTTACGTACGCAAATAGTTTTTGTTTCTGAAAAATTGTATATTTTCTATACAAAATATTTTTGTTGGTTGGCATGTCTTCTTAGTTAGAGAGGTGACGTTTGAAATATATATATACATATGTATATAGTATATTAGTATATTAGAGTATATATATCATAAGTAATTTCAGTAGCTAGGCCCTACGCATCGCATGGCCTTTAATCATCGTCAAACGTCTAGAGAAGAGCCGCACATGCAGTTACCTAATCTTCATTTGGCGTGTTTCGTTATTCAGGACAAAATATATATATATTGTTATATATATAGAGTAAATACTGTCAAAAGACAATGGAAATATATTTATATTCCGAATTTTGTATACAGTCCGTACAGTTCGTATGGTTTCTTTCGAAGAATTCTGAATGCGCGCGATATATTTGAATTTCATTCGACTTTTAATTCGAAGCAGTTTTATATGAGCAGGTTATGCGATCTTTCTGACATTTATATTGGGTAATCCTTTGTTTATTATATAAGAAATTGGTCCCTGAATATCTATTCAAAATACTCGTAAAACAGACATCATCTTGTCATTGTATGATCAAACAACACTAAAATACTAAGATCACAAGAAAAAAACACAAGAAATTAACAAAAATTAGCACACATAAACATGCTCGTACATAGTACATACTGTAGAGCCGAAAAATGAAACAAATTTTAAATAATTTGCGGCCATTTCTTTGTGTGTGCCAGTATGTATATATATGTGTGTGTGAGTGTGCGGCAAACCTAGTAATACATCAGACTTATTTTAGCACAAAGCCCCCGAAAAAAAATATAAAATACATTAGTAAATAAATTCGTAGCCGTCGCACACTTCAAGAACAGATAGCAGCAGCTGCTCGCCCGGACCGAGCGAATGGGTGGCAGGGGGTGGTTCTAAAGGAGTGCGTAACATAGAGTGGGCCGCTAGGGAGCTCTACACATCATATTAACTAACGATTGAACGATAAGCAACACCGCATTTTATGTGTCATGAACGATATAATTTTAATTGTGAATTCAAGTTTGACTGAACTATAAATAATATGCATAGGAAAACAAATATTTTTCTTTGTTCAGTTGTAAATTGAAGTTGAATATCTTAATGTTAATATATTAAAGAAAAACTATAATAAAACTAAGCTTAAGAAAATATTCGAAAAATTTTTATTATATTATATTATTAAAATATAATATTAAAAAAAAAATATATATATATATATATATATATATATATATATATATATATATATATATATATATATATATATATATATATATATATATATATATATATATATATAAATATATGAACTAAAATTGAGAAACTATAATTTTATAATAAAAAAAAATTAATAATAGGAGTGTTACTATTATTTTTCCAAAATTTTGAAATATATGTAATTTTGTATATTTTCTTCTTACAACTTTGAAAAAATAATAATTTATTGTTATTACTATTATATATTCAAAGTTGTAAAAATCTGTAAGTATTGGTGCTACAGTTCATTTAGTTCGAGCCATGTTCCATTTACTTGGCGTGTAGCACCTTGCATACGCTAATTCGATTCTATTGATATACCCAACATCAATGATATTCATATTTCCTAAACGTCTCTTTGTACTGTGTACTGTGCACGTGGGAGTGGGTGCGCGCAAGCATAAAATTTCTATTTACACTAGTTGGCAGGCAGGCAGGCAGAAAGGCAAAAGACGGGCAACCCAGTCGTCCATCAGCCAAAAAAAACCATCAGCTATCAGCTAGCCGTCAGATGTCGAATGTGCATTTAAAATCCATTACGCTATATTTAGTGGCTTTTCTAGCCATTGTTCCATTCCATTTTCATTTATTGCACGATAAACAAGTGCACAACTTTTGCCTTGCCGTCAAGACAGGTAGTTTGTGTGGCTGTGTGCATGCATGGATGTGGGACCCGGTCATATTCGTGGTTGAGCTTGTAGGTCTGTGTGTGTCTATGTGAATGTCTTTGGGGTACATTTTGACAGTGCGTCGCTAACAATAACAACAAATTTACAAATCAACACTGTCTTCTGATTCCGCTCACACTTGTATTTGTATGTATGTTTTTTTTTTGTATGTGTGTGATATAAGAAAAGTTTCTTTGATTCGGTTCGTAGTTCGCAGCGAATGTCTGATCGGGAGGTTTAGCTTTTGAGCCTAGTTCCAGGTTGTGATTATTTAGCTGACTCTCGACTGTATCGTGAATTGTGAATCCAGTTCTTCTACACATTGCACATTTTCTTAATGAAACTAGTTTCGATTAATTCTAGTTACTTGACTCGCAAAAATGCTTGAAATCAGAATTCGGTTCGTGAACTTAGTTCCTTACAACGGGAAAAGGCAGCTTGAAATTTAATGTGATTGAAATAAATAAATATTTGTGCAGTTTTTTTTTTTAGCCGTATTAATAATATTTATCCCATTGTGCAAGGCACGAAATCGCAGCGACTTGTGAACAGATAAACCAAACAAAAGCAAACGCAAAGTAAATTCAGCTTCCAAATTTCAAATAAACGCGTCGAAAGTGGCAGACTGAGCTGAATTGATCTTCTGTGTATATGTATATGGATAGATAGATATATAGATAGGTAAACAAGTATATATATAGCGAGATACACACAGGAAAACACAGCTTTATAGCAACTACACATATGCACCTGTAAGCAGCAGAACGTAAACAATGAGCACGTATTTTGAAAATAAACTCAATTTTGATAAAACAGCAAGAGAAGCAAAACAGTAAGAAAAAAGTGATTTCTATTGAAATTATGTAATTGATTATGCAAAACAAAAAACAATAAGCAATAGCAATCAAAACAAAGCTTGTGCGTGATATAGAAAAAAGCAAATAAAAGAAAATATTTAAATAATTTAAATTAAAAAAAGAAAAAAAAACAAAAACAGCCGCAATATGCAGAATTCATCTTCGTCTTGTGCCTGGTACTTGCCCTGGAGCTTGGCTGCTCAGCAGCATCATCACAAACTGTTGGCCATGCAGACGCCCTTTGCGGATAAGGTGCCGCCAGGTGCACTATACGCTGCACAGCCGCAACTGCATCAGCAGCAGCAGCAACAGCAGCAACAACAGCAACAACAGCAGCAACAGCATCTGCTTCAGCAACAACCACAGCAGCATTCACCAAATACTGCAGCGGCACCGCCTACAAACTATCAGCAACCTGCGCTGCATCCAAGCGCTGGCACCCATTTTCCCTTGGCGCCTGGATACAATTTCAATCAGCCGCTTCTTAATACTGGGCAAACGAGCAGCTATGCAGGACAGGCTCATCCGTCGCACAGTCACTCGCAGACGCATTTGCTGCAGTCGTCGATGTTTTCGCCACTTTCGCTGAGCGCTTACTATTCGGCCGCAGCAGCAGCGGCGGCTGCTGCAGGAGCAAATCATGCGAATGCTGTTGCCGCCTTTGGTGGCGTTCCATTGTCGGCACAGCAGGCTCTGTTGGCTGCTGCCTCTGTAGCCGGCTCAACGGGCATGCCGCAATCGCCGCCGGTTCAAGTGCCGGTGCAAATGCCCGTACAGGTGCCCGTATCCGTATCGGTGCCACGTCCAGCACCGCCGCCCACGTGTGCTTTAGTGCAGCCATTGAATTGCATGCCTCAGGAACTGCAGCATCTCTCTTCCATTAATCTCAACCTGGGCAACGTGATGGCCCTGCGAAACCATGGAGCTGCCGCCACCGGCGGCCTCACAACCATCAAAGCGCTACCAAATCCAGCTTCACTAACTATTAACAGAAAGGTGAGTAAAAGAAAATGTAAGCGCCCCTCAGTCGAATGTGATCGACAGCTTAATACTCTGTAGAGTTTCATTATAAATATGCCAGCTGTAGGCAATGAGATTAAACTTTGCCTTAATCCTTTTGGGGTTAGATGGGCAACAAGATTCGTAATTTACTTCAAGCAATTCACATTCAGATTTAAGCATTTGATTAGAATTGACAGTAAATTAAGTATTTTATCTTGCGGCTCTTGTTTCTTCTCTCTACCTTAATAGCCAGATATACTTATGAAATCAAAATGAACAGAGTATAAAAGTGAATTTCCCTATTCATATAAGCTTAATGATTGCCAAAGTTAAGGTTGAATTATGTACAGCGTGATCAAATGCTACTTTAAAACTCAACTGAACATTTTGATCAAACTGGTCTCCTAAACGGCGTGTCATGATTTCTGATTGCCAATGAGAGAGATAGAGAGGCAGGCAGACGGACACAGAGACAGACGGGCGGACGGACGAACGGAAAGCCACCTGCAATCAAGTACTTACGCGAAGGTCATCGAGAGACAATTGATGTCAGTGCCTGAGAGCCGGCTGAGCAGCTGCTGTTTACGTTGAAATGAGCCGTGCTCTTGAACCATAAGTAAGCCATTACATAGTCATGTACATACATATGTACGTACACATACACACACGTTCATATACATATGCATATACATATATCTATATATAGATAAGCATGTACAATGCATGCATTACATAAATATGTAGATTTACTGTGAGCTCATCTTTAGCCACCTTTCATAAATGATTTATCGTTAGTTTGTAAAGCTATCTAAGCATTGTTCAATAGATGAGTACATGATATTTTTTTTATTTAAACATGGATATATACATATATGCATTTATTTATATAGATTTATCTATTCAATTTCTATCTTCACTTAATTTATTCAGACAAGCTACTATAGATACTTGTCTGTGCACGTTGTCGCAGTAAAATAATTATTTAAAAAAACTGGAAGCTGTTTTGTTTACAAAGATTTTTGTACATCTATGTCAGACTATTATGAATAAATTGTTATTAGCTGTTCATTTTTAAGAAGAATAAATTATATAAAAAATTATTATTTTTTAAATTATTATTTTTTTTTATCAATAAAATTATTTTCGAAAGGACAAAGGAATATTTTTCCTTAAAAGTAATTTTTCCTTAATAATAATATTTAATTAATTAATTAAAAAAAAAGCGGCATCTGCTTTCTATCTTCTTCTCTATAATATATTGTTGATATCTAAATCTTAATAATAACCGTGATATTATTTGTGTGTAAAGATCTTCTATACATCTATGGACGTATTTAATTATTATTATTTTTTAATAATAAATCTGATAAAAAATATTTAGCAAACTACAGAAATCTGTGATTTTTCCATAGATATTTAAACAATTTTTTTACTAATATAGATAATAAAACTATTATTTTGATTGAGAATAACATCAAAGACATATTTGAAATCTGTTTTCTGTTCAAATTTTTTTTGTATATTTGTAGATATATAAAATGACTTTAATTTAAGTAATCGGAAACATTTTTGTTTTCTAAATATTTAGTTTATAAACTAAAACACATCCCTAAGCAATATCTTATTTACAACTTAATTATATTACATACAATTTGTATTGTTTAGCTGAGATTGATTTAGCTGTTGGTGCTTAGTTAACTATTTAGATAGACAGAGCACAGAGCACATGAAAATAGAAATTAATTGAAATTAATTTGGAAAAAAAGAAAAGTACATTTAAGTTTCAACAGCGAACGTCCGAAAGGAAAACAAATGTCTAGCGGATGTATAAACGAAAACAAGCAAATATCTCGCAGACAGATACGTGTCGAACTGTGTATTATCCAGCAGATCGAGTGTTGGGCATGTGTATATATGTATATACAGAGATCTTAAGTGATCTCAAATTGACTTTGGTTAATTATTATGACAAAACTGCATCATGAAAGCCTCTCAGACGCCAGACAGTCAGACAGACAGTCAACAATCCGACGAGCTATAATGTTTGGACATTCACTTTAACAACTATGTAACGTCAGCGCGATTGTAATCAGAAATTGCTTATTACGATTTTTATAGTATATATAAGTATACGTATATGTATGCAATATCTGTGTGTGAGGGGCTTCTACTTGTTCGTTGTTTGCTGTTTTCTATAATTGCTAAATACCTGTGTCTAATCGCCAACGGTGTGTGGGGCAACAAATTAGTAAGATGATATCATAAAAACCAAAAGTAATTATGCGTTTTGTGTTTAATAAATAAATAAATATACTAATACTATTTTTGAAAACCGACAATCTGCAATCTCCTTGTGCGATTGCTTTGCTTGGCTATTGCCATAAAGACCTTTCAGATTTTCCGCATCGGTACGCATGCTGCCGCTGCTGCTGCTGCTGCTGCTACTGCTTGTGTTTTTCATGTTCCACAACGATTTCCACAGTCTTTTGAAATGCATAGGTTTCTACGAGTTGGTCAAGGTTTCCCAAATAGCCCATAAAGTAGACAGCCCGCCTTCCTCTCTGCTCTCTCCTCTCTCCACTTCAGTAGCTTGTGTTTGTCTTCTTTACAAAAAAAATTCATAATACGCATGTTCAACTTAGCCGAGAGATATATTTGCTTACGACTGGCCCTTGAAAACAAGTTGAGACACAGAGCGCTATAAGCAGCTAAACAACAAGCTATCTTTCATACTCTCCAGGCAACCGGCTACTACGTTTTCATTGCCGAATATGTTAGCTATTGAAACTGAAGAGAAAAGAAAATATTGTTATTGCCATATGCAGTTGGGATACAGTTTCAAACTGACCTTCAAATGCCTTCAGATACTCCTACATATCTCCATACACTTTCCCGAGAAGCAAAAACACTATGTCTGAGCATGTGCTTTAATCTGTGTGCATAAATAAAGGTGTAGAGTATAAACAGTACATGCGTGAAGAACTAGTAAGAGATCTCTAGTTTAAAGTGACCACCAGGTGTTAGTGTGAGCCTCATTTCAAGCTACTTCCTATATACAAGTCTATATCTATTCTACTCACTTCATACTTGCGAAAACTCTAACTGTTTTTGTGATTACCGCCTGTTTTCCATAATTTGACAGATTTCAAAATTTTGTTTTGATTCTTTTGAAATATTTGTTGGATTTGTATGTTTTGCAGCTTTTTAGTACATTAAAAATAAAAATATTTATTTTTATATGTAGTTTTTGTATTCTGTTTTAAATTATTTCTGCGTGTCAAAATTATTTTAAGAAAGTGAAATTTACCGTTGTGAGGAAAAAATATTTTCAATCATATTAATTTAAATAACTCTGTAAAAACTTCGCTAAAGTTTAGATATACCCATTTCAAATTGAACCCTCTAGATTAATAATACATACATAGTTTTACTCAGAATAGGAAATAAACCTGTTTATTTTTTTATATTTTCATTGGACTGAGGTTATAAAAATCTGCTCATATTTTGATAGATTTATATCATGTTGAATATCTCTATACAATCTAAAATGGAATGATGGATGTATGTAGGTCTAGCAATTTATGAGAAATTTTTGTATGCAGCAGGTAAACATTAGATGTTTAGTAAACATTGCTTGCTATTTCTCCTCACGCTAAGCAAAATAAATAAAAATAATTTTTAGCTATCAATTGAAAAAATATTTTAGAAATATCAAATTTTTTTTGGCTGTGTTGCTAACTGATCCATTTCCAACAACCTGAACTCATTAGAAATGGGTAAACAGGTCATAATAATTTTCATGCAATGTGTATAACGAACAGATATACATATGTATATATTCTTAATCAGGAGCAACAGGCGAGTCAACCCTCTAAATATATGTGTGTCAGTCCGTCTATCTCGAGATGTGTGTCAGTCCGTCTATCTCGAGACGTATTTAAGCTGAAAATAGGTGACAGTTAGGGGCTACTATAGCACGGGCAGATGAAGCTTGTTTTGTTATCGATAACCTTCTCCATTACATTTAATTTCATTTAAAAACCATTTAGTCATCGGATTAAGGTTTTCCATTCTCCTCAAAAGGGTTCACAAATATCGGATAAGTGCCCCATTCCTACACAATTCTTATTGATAGAAAATTTAAATTCTTACTCATATTGTTGGCCTGTTCATCGTCTAAAGAAATCTTAAATAAATATCAAGGCAAACCTAATACATTTAGTAATACATAGAATTAGAGAATATCTCAGATATAAGTTAGAATTTATACAATAGCAGTTAGTCAAGATATCTATAAGTCAGGTACTGCCAACACGCTGACGATAATTGTTAAGCTTTTCCGTTGTCATAAAAACAATGAAGTTTTCAGATTAACTATAAAATTAATTATGAAATGAATATTCATATGATGCAGCTTCATTGCTATGTAGATTTGGAAAATATTACTAAATTCTTATAAAATTTATTAATATACAATTCAGAACGATGAGTAGACACAAATAAGTACAATTAGAAGGCATTTCCATTGTTATAAATTAAAGACAATTCTCAAGCTGAACCATTAAAGAAATTACTAAATGAGTTTTCATGCAATGCAGCTTGATTGTTAGTCAGGTTTTTTTTGCAGTGCAGAACTAGAATTTACAGTATAATCGCAACTTTGCTTTTTATAGCAACTGGTAGTTGTCAATCAGATATGGTTAGCTAAGCAGCTGGATATTCAATGGCCAGACGAGTATAAGTCTATGTGGACATAATAAGTGCTCTAATTAATAGCAGGATTCCACATAATCAGGTTCTGGGACACGTTCTGCGGCAGCAGCTGATGTTTAGCTAAAGATGTTTATCCATCCACAATGCTAGAGACCACGCAATGCTCTTGAAAAATTGATAATAAAAATCAGAACGTGGTCACGTGTTTCCATATATTTTGTTTTCTTTCTCCTCTTTTTTTTTTTTTGCTTCCAGCTGCCGCACACGCATTTCGCGTTAGCCACACGCCCGTTTTTAGCGCCTTGCGCAATCAACTGTAGAAAGATTGTGTCGCCTGTATATACTATATATATAGTGTTATATATATGTATATGCGTATATGTTTCTCTATCTTTGTTTCACTGTGGGTGTATTCATAAATATTAGCTGCGGCTTCTGGCTGCGTCGCGGCGTCCAATATACGAATTGTCTACCAAACCAAGGAGCATCCAACGTACATGCAAACAATCGTATTCATATGCACACATACATATGCAAATATATATATATATATATATATATATATATATATATATATATATATATATATATATATATATATATATATATATATATATATATATATATATATAAACATATATGAATGGTCGCTTGCCAAGATCTCTGGCAACAGGTCTCTGCCGTTGAATGATTCAATTAATTTATAAAGTCTTTCTATATGAACATCATCGCATGGATGAGTAGAGAGCTACAATATACGCAGCCTCCTCAGATATATGTGTGTGTGCATCTGCGTCTGTGTGTGTGCGTGTGGGCAGAGTTCAAACATTTCATTCATATTCCACTCATTATATTCTATATAAACATAAATGATTATTGATTATTAGGAAACATAATAAAAGCGTGTTCTATTAATTAGAATAGTTTCAAATTGTAGCCTAAATAGAGGGGTTTTTTAGTTTAATACAGTATGAAATCACGTCTAAATTTAAACTAAGCTACCAAAAATCCAAGAGATTTTCGAGTGTGTCTTTTGTCTATGGGGCTGCTGGGATGGATATTGTGCATTTGTTACGCTGCGCACATGTGGAGACGGCATCTGCAACTCGCGTAAAGATGCTGCTTAAGGGAAATTGACCGACAGGCCATCGGTGTCAGAGTCTAGTCAACTCTGCCTACTGCGGCCGCAGTCCGATGCCCTCCCGCATAGCTTTATTTTGATTTTTCATACACGTTCACCTTGTAAAAAAAGAGTCTTTTGGGTTTGTAGAATGTTTGTATGGCTCTCCCTATGGGAGAAAAACATTTCGTTTCTGTTAAAACTAGAGACTTGAAATATATATTATATATATATTATATTATATATCTATTCTACATGTCGTGGGAAACTTTGTATGAGAATATTTGAGTTTCTTAGGGATTAGTTTAATTTTGGCAACATGAAGACTATACATATAACTCTACTGAATCTAGAAACTTGGAATTTATCATAGTACTATAATACTATCATAATACTATGGTAGCGTATAATACTATATATCAGATAACAACTATATAGCTTCGCCGTTTTGGATCTTAACAGATGGCAAAACATATCATTTCCAGAGTTTTACAGCTAGAAATGACAGCAGAACTATGAATTTGGGTTCACGGATTACTTTGGTTTACTTTTTGTTACAGTCAACTTGTGACCAGGGGCATAACTATAAACCTCCTCTACCTAACATTTCGCACACATCCCATATCAATTTTTATAAAAATTAATTTGTTTTTGGTCCATGAACGTGTATTGTGCAGTCGCTTTAGATCGACTGAATCAGCCTTACTTCGCTTTACTTTTTTGGACATGCAGCTAGTTTGTATCATTTGTTGGGCGCACTGCCAATGAAAGCAAAGACAAAAGACAAAAGACAGAGAGCTAGCCAGCCAACCAGCCAACCAGTCAGTCATCGGAGTCGACGACGACAGAGACACCAGAACTAACTGAAATGCAAGTATCTATTCCAAATTGCATATAGTACACTTGCACTCTCTATATGTACATATGCATTGTACACTGCTCTAGAATATCTTTATGCCTGTACATTTCGTAGTAAATAATTCATGTCGTAGCAAAGGGGAATTAGTGCTCGGCAGACCACTTGAGAATCCACATTTCAGTCATACGCTACGATCAAATTATGGCAAGATAAAAACACAAAATGCCAGACACCAAAAATGTAGATGTGTATATAAATACGATTCGTGATGGGTTGTGATGGGCTGAGGAAAGTCGAGTTGCTGAGTTGCAATACCTACGTCAAATGAATCTTCAAACAAAATATGGTCAAGCTCTTGATCTCGTCCGAATTAGAAGTAATATTTCTTTTAAAGCTAAAACCATATGTAATTTAAGGGCGTACGTAAATTCTCCTAATTCCAGTGAATCTATTGAACCTATTTATAGTTGATTAACGAATTTAATATTACAAATGAATCAAAGAGGCTCTTTCTCATCTACTTTTAGCTGACAAACATTAGCGAGCTGGAAAAGCAAAAGGTGAAAATACCTGAGAAGCGAAAAACTGAGGACACGGAACAAATTAAAGATTTGAAAAAGGTAAGCAGGCTAGCTAATTGATAAGGAATCACAAATTACCTGTCTATGTATATATAATTAAAGGCAAAGCTGGAGACAAAGGCTTTGAAGGCTAAAAGACCTGGATTTACTGATGAAAGATATCAGGAAACCTCCTACTATATAGAAAATGGTAGATGAACAAAAAAGCAAATGTTAAAATAAAATCAAGATTTGTGATAAATCTCATTCGTTTATAGGTCTACGAAAAGTGTATCCATATTACTTCACTTTCACGACCTTTACGAAGGGCCGTTGGGTGGGCGAAAAGATATTGGATATATTCTCCAAGGAGTTTCGCGCACATCCAGCTGAAGAATATGAGCGCTGCATACAGACGGGCACCTTGACCGTTAACTTCGAGAAGGTGCCCATTGACTATCGGCTGAAACACAATGATCTATTGGCTAACATTGTGCACAGGTAAATTCAATGATACACATACCCATTAATCGTTATTCGCCTCTGTACAGTGTTGTCTAAATATGGGCATATGAAATGCCCAATAATCAAATAACTTCATTGTCATCAATCTTATGAAGTTTTCTTTACTCTACTCGACTTGCTTCTAAAAACAACAACAATAGCAACAAAGCATATTTGATGTTGATCATCGTATAAACTACTTACTCTATCGACTGCAGCATTCTCAATTTGTATTATGTATATATATATATTTAATCAACCATTTGCCCAACTATGTAGTGCACATAAAATGGTAGCAAAAATGCAACACAAATACAAAAGTTGTTCTGGCCATGTCTGTTTGCCGATTTCTTAACGTTTTCTGACAACTATGTTTATTTTGTAAAAAAAAAAACAAAAAGAATGTGTGATGAACATGTTGAAAAATATACCCTGTAATTGTGTTGTGTATGGAAATAGACGCATTCAGGCATTTGGGAATATATATAAAACTTAGCTCATTTAATATTTAATGCAGGCCAAACAATTTTTGATGACATTTAGTAACAAAACAATTGAATGTCAATCTAAAACAATTACGTTAGGTATTTATATTGAAGATATCTATCAATGCAGCACTAGACATCTAATCAGATTAAAAAACCATACAAATTACTTGGCTGTCTACCGAATAGACACCAGTAGACCCTCTAGACTTTCCTTGCAATACGATCTAAACTTAAATTACTCTTTACCTATCACCCAAAATGTATCCCTTAGATAACTAAATTCGCTTGATGTATTCATATTAATTAAAGAAAGAGAAATAGAAATAGAAATAGATCAGCAAAGCTACCTCGAACGAGAGGCGAAAGTGAGAGAATGAAAGAGAGCTTGTAGTCCAGCTGATGATCTCTTTTAAAATATTACTTTATATTCCATCATGTACCATATATATTTTTAAAACCTGACTTGCAGGCGCTGTACTGACTTTAGATTGCGGTTTACCTCGTCAGAAAACTTGGGAAAACTTTACTCCGATTCTTAGACCAATTTGGAGCCCAAAGCAACTATGGCTATTCCCCTTTCAAATTCGGATTCAGTACTTTAAAGATCTTTAGATAAGGATTAATTAGATTAATGTTTAATGAGTTTCATCGCTCTTCAATTAACAATTAATAATAATATAAAACTTGTAATTAATTTGTGACTTATTTTCATCTATAACTATGGAATACCAACTTGTTGAGTTCTCCCTCTATGGTAGATCTAGCCTTATTTGTTTTTCATTTGTAAGACCTAAGCAATGCGTAATTTAAGAAGACGTGAATGGTAGTTGCATTGAAAGCACTGAATGGTTACATACATCTAACTAAATGTGCGCACTCATGAATATATCTTTGCAGACACGAAGTACCCGTCACTTGCCAACCAATCACAATAGTGCATATGGATGAGGACATTGTGGTTGTTAATAAGCCAGCCTCTATACCAGTAAGTGGCTTAAACGACTGCCATATTACAATTGATTATGCATTTCTTCTATGAATCTAGAGACATAACTAATAACAATTAAATAAGCTAGATCCGCCATCAATTCTGCAACTAACACAACAATTTAAGAAAACAGAAAGTTTATACAAAATTCTAACTTCAGATAACTTCTAATAGGTACATCCATGTGGGCGATACAGACATAATACTGTAGTCTTTATACTAGCCAAGGAATTCAATTTGAAGAATCTACGCACAATTCATCGTCTGGATCGGCTTACATCAGGTCTGTTGCTGTTTGGCCGTAGTCCGAAGAAGGCGCGCCAAATGGAGCAACAAATACGCAATAGACAAGTGGAGAAGGAATACATCTGTCGAGTAGAGGGTATTTTTCCAGAGTGAGTAAACATCAATGTCAAGCACATCACGGCTAGATTTTGAGATATAAATTCCATTTTTAGTGGTGTCGTGGAGTGCAAGGAGCCCATTGAAGTGGTCAGCTATAAGATAGGCGTATGTAAGGTTTCGCAGAAGGGCAAAGATTGCACCACGACTTTCCAGAAGCTATCCCAGAATGGAAAAACCAGTGTGGTACTCTGTAAGCCACTCACAGGACGCATGCATCAAATACGTGTTCACTTGCAATATTTAGGTAGAGTTACGAATTGTAATTGTAACTAAAGATACTAAATTGCTTTATTCCTAAAGGCTTTCCTATACTTAACGATCCCTTGTATAACCATGAGGTGTTCGGGCCTCTCAAAGGTCGCGGGGGAGATATTGGCGGCAAGACGGACGACGAACTTATACGGGATCTCATTAATATACATAACGCGGAAAATTGGTTGGGCATCGATTGTGACTCGGACATATCATTGTTTAAGAATACTAAAGATGAAACGGATCTGGAAAGCCTAAGCAGCGATCAAACGTTTGGTAAGATAATAGCAAATATATAATAGAGTTGAAGGTTTCAATTAGAGTATTTCGTACCTCAGCCGTACATCACAGCGACGATGACGTGGGCGCAAATTCCAGGGAGACAACGCCACCATGTTTGGAGAACCAGCAAAGCGCGGAAGCCATCAAGCAGCTGCACTCTACGAATAGCAGTCCAGTGTTCGCGGCTAAGGCAGATGTAGCCACCGAGCTTCCAATCCCGATTGAAGCATCCACGGATTTGGCCTTGGCATCCGATAAAGTGGTCATTGATAAGCATTGTTATGAGTGTAAGGTACACTATCGAGACCCCAAACCTAAGGATCTGGTCATGTATTTGCATGCCTGGAAGTATAAGGTATGAGTGAATAGAATTTATTAACCCGATCTCGGAACTGCAGCATATTTTTGATTTAGGGTCCTGGTTGGGAGTATGAAACTGAGCTGCCGAGCTGGGCGCTGGCCGAGTGGGATGACTGCGACTTAAGCTCTGATAAAGCTGTAAATTAAATGGATCCTTTAAATCGATCGTATTCGTAGTTCTACTTATAATATGCCTTAGTTCTCAAGTATCACAAAACAGAACAAATCAAATGAAATGATGAACCAAAACAACAACAGTGCAATAAACAATGACCAATCTTTAATGAACCAAACTGACCAAATATATATACATATACATATATACATATATGTAAGCTGTTCACAGATATACTTAATATCATATTTAAGAAAAATGTGCCTTTCGAATTGGTATACACAAACATATATACACATATACATAGATGCATATGTAGATGCTAATGGCACACAATCCCTTAATTGCTTTAGATGTTTTCCTCATAGTCAATTTTATTGGTATTAGATAATTAGATGTACTATATATCAACCAAAATCAAAAGTCAAGAACAAATTCAAACTAATCAAACTATGTATACACATAAGAGCTGAAAAGACATGCAATACTATTTCAAGTTTTCTTAACACACACTTAGCTATATCGAGACATAAGAGGATCACAGAATAAGAGTGGAGATTCGATAACAACAGGTTCCAATAACCTTATTAAGAGCCTAAGAACCCATAAAGTTAAGAAGAAGAAAAGAAGATGAATAATAGCAAATACAAATCAAACTCGTGCCGTACTTCAGTATACGGAAGTGAACGAAAAAAATATGAAACAAATATATAAAGAAATTGAAATAGATAATTTTATATAAAGTACATTACACTTATAAGTGCAATACTTATACATACGATTATTATTATCAATAAATTTTACAAATGTTTCTTAGAAAAATGCTTAAATATTGTGTTTACTTTATTAATACAACAATTGCATTCAAACTATTAATATTTTACATATACATATGTATATAATATAAACATATGTAAATATAAATGTTTTCTTTGAGCTGTTTCCTATAAAGTTGTAAAGAAGTTCTAATTCCATAGTTGAATAGACTACAGAATAATCAGGTAAATATTATGGACTATTATTTTTGTTTATTAATATATAATACTTGGTAAAAACACTTTAAGCCAAATAGATAGACTATAAAGTATTTAACTCTCTTCTGAAAGTTTTTTCATAAAATGCAAAGGGTTAACTCGTTTGCGAACTTAATCAACTCGAGAAATGATGCACATACGAAATATAACTTTCTACACTCGCATTTAACGTGGGGCCAAGTCCAAAGTTGCGCATTTTCATTTTGCATTTTGCATTTTAGAAAACTCTGCGAGCAGTGAAAACTTTATTGGCATAAGAACTTGCATTGGGGTCTCGTCCATGGCTGCTGCAGTAACAAAATTAAAGTTAATTAACGTGGCAGTAAAATTAAAAATGCATGTTACTAAATAAAATGCAATAAATTCGAAATTCAGCTGGTCTGCAGCAAAACTCCCATCCTAATTGCAAATAAGCCAAAGGGTCCGAATAGGTACGAGCAGAAATGCGGAGAGAGAGTCTAATGCACTTACAGGTTCGCTCAAGTTCCTGAATTATTTAACAATAGTGTAATTAAAATAAAATAAAAAGTACGTATTGTTTGGCTGTGCTCGAAATTAAATAAGTTTCTTTGTGGTTGAATCTATGAATATATATACATATATGTATCGAGTTGGTTGCGGTCAAAACTCACTTTAAATTCGAAATTTGTTCAATTTATTTAATAAATTTGATTTTGATATATATGTTTTATGTACTCTTCATATCTTCAAGGAAGAATTTAATTAAGTTCATATAGAGCCAACAAGAATATTTACACATATTCCATAGAGGCAGCCTCTTGTTCTCTTTTTATCACAATTTTCCTATGTCAGCGATTTTGCTAACAGGCAACAGACTTGGCGCAAAGAAAACGTACGTGAGGTGTTTGGTTTGGTCCTTTTGCATAGCTTGGGCTTCAACGTGGACAACAAAGGTGCAAAATAAAAGCACTCCATAAAAGACATATTTGTTAACATTTTTGGCCAGCTTATCTAGCTACTGGACGACACTTGAACATTATTTATTGCGCCTCTATGGCCAGGGTGTCGCACCGAAAGACAATAAAATTTGACAACTATGAGAGCAGAAAGGATAATTTATATGCACACGTATTCATACATATATAGATAAGACGAGGTGTACCAATTTTATTTATGAATACGATTTCCTTACCCCAATATGTAATCAAATAAACATACTCAGACACAATTAACTTAACTTAAGGAGTTCAAATGAACAATCATCTTATAATTAAAACCCACAACTAACTAAGTCATGTACATATTTGGTATGTGAAACTTAATAAAAATGTATATGTACTACAAGCCAGAATAAGGGCTCTACATTGCGTACGTATAAAGTAAAAATACATAAACACAGAAATATATCATGTACCCATAATATCAAATATGAAGGTCAACAAATTTTAAAAGTAACAGCTGACTGCATTCTGACTTTATTTAATCGATAGCATTTCTCGATTAGTCGTGACCTCTTGTGAGCTCTCGATATTTAATATCGATGGCCCGCATACATTGCCTACATAATTGCCATTCACACAAAAGACAATAATAGACCAAGCCAACAAACACCGGGAGTTTCAATAATAATAAAAACAAATTGTTGTGCGCTTATATGCAACCGTTTTAACATGATCCATGATATTTTACTATCGTGCCTGAGCTTGAGCCGCAAGGGTATAAGCATTAAAAGTTTTCTCGTAAGTAAAAAAAGCTACCATTTTCCCATATGTGCTGTTATTTTCTTTATTTTGTAGACAACCAATGCTGTTGAAGAATTCATGCATCCTTGTGAGAGAAGCGTTTTTGTAGAAATTGTTAGCATCTTAAGCAGCCTAAGTGAAATTGTACGTTTTGCTAAGTTCTTTGGAGGCGTCAATCAGCATAATATTTCGGACTTCGCCGACGCGCAGGGTAAACAGATGCGTTCATTTTATTTGCCGTTTAGTTTCATTTGTTTCTTTTATTCAGAGTACTCATCAGGTTACTACCTTAAGAATTTTGCCAAGGGCATTGAAAGTGCTCTCGATGATTATTATAAAGAAACCGCACAATTGGAATCTCTAACCGAAAAAGATTCAACTAATTCTTTATCATTTATTTACAATTCTCTGGAGCTGCAACTGCCTATTATATATTTTTTGCGCAAACTAATTAGCGATGCTAAAATACAGGTAATTAAAAAAAACAAAACTTATTGAAAATAGAATATACTTAATATTTTTAATTCAGAAACTTAATGGCTGCAAGCTGCTGGGCCATCTGCATGTATCTTATAATCACGGGGATTTTCGTCTAGAAAGAATAATCAACAAGTAAGTTTTAATAAATTGATCAATTATATACATATGTAGATATGTACTATTATTATTCTTTTTCTTTAGAGTTGCAAAACCCGTAAAATTAGCATTCTTCTCGCACCTGACACACTGGCTCTTGTTTGGCGTTATTGATGATGAATACTCCGAGTTCTTTATAAACTATAGACGAAACGAAAAGAATACCTGTGATAAATCTTGTACGAGCAACAATAGTCAGACGGTAGGAAGATAACCATTTAAAATAAGACTAGTAATAATATTTGGTTTATTTGCTTTTCGCAGAGTTCATTGAGTGAGGAAGAGATATGGCAATATGAAATCAGATTTAGCCAATTGCCAAACTTTGTATCAGCCGTTTTAGCTGAAAAGATATTATTCGTCGGACAAACGGTGCTCGTTTTCAAATTGGATCGAAATAAACATAAAACTGATTCGTGGATTATGAAAATGAATGGATCATTCTGTGATGATATCAGTGAGCTCTGGGATGGCAAGGAGGGCATGTTTTTTAAATTGATTGATGAGTTAAATCAAGATCATAGGATCGATGTATTTAAAATGGAAAATGTTATTAACCAAATCAAAAAATTCGTTAGCCAACGTTTATCGGAAATAGCAGTTATTGAAGATGACTTGGATCGTCAATTGGGTCTGATTAAAGACTTCTACCTATTGGGGCGAGGTGAATTTTATTTGGAATTCTTTCGCCAGCTATATGAAAGTTCAGAAAACCTTACGGAACTAAATAACAAAAACTATACCAAAGCCTTTGAGGTACGAATATCTACAATTTAATTTATTGTAATTAAATTAGAAAAACATAAAACAATTATTATTTTTTGTAGATTGCAGCAAACGTAATGGGAACTGTTGATGATTTGGAGAACTTCTCATTAAGTGCTCAGAAAACAACCATCGATTTAGAAGAGAGTTGCGAGTTTGCTATGTTTCAAAACCTTCATCTCAAATACATATATAAATGGCCATTGAACCTGTTGTTTTCACCAACGACCGAGGAACGTTATAATACTGTCTTTCGTTTTCTATTGACTGTTCGAAAACTACAGTACGATCTTCAGCTTGTTTGGGCCCGCCACAAATGGGCTGCCAAAACGAAGAATCCAGTCGATCTAAAGGTTATGAGTTTTCGGAATCATTTAATGTTTTTTTTGGACAACTTACAATATTACATTCAGGTTGATGTACTTGAATGTAAGTTTGACAAAAATCCATATACGCTTAGGTTTATTACAATATTTTAAAATTTTAGGTCAGTTCCTTGTGCTCATGAATGTTATTGCCAGTAAAGCCGATTTTGAGGAAATTCAAAGAGCTCATTCAGTATTTCTAGCCAATGTACTTTCACAATGTTTTCTGCTGACAGATGAAACGGATAAAAAGATAAATATTTCACAGCCAGCGCGTCAATCTCAATATCCGGTTTATGGAACAATCCTCGAAATATTTAGTATATGTGAGAAATTTTGTGTAGTGAATTTAAATGATGTCGACAGGCTCGAAGAAAGGTAAGTAGTGCAATATGCATTCGTATACATATTTATTTATATTTATATTATTACAGATTTAACATTGCTATATCAGGATTAATAAAATTGTTGGTTAACATTAAGAATGCATCCAGTTTTGGTGCGCTATCGCAGCTGTTATTAAGATTGGATTTCAATCGTTGGTTTAGTTTAAAGAGAAATGAAGTCGCAGCATCATAAATAAAACAAGAAACGCTTTTAACTTAAAGTTGCAAACGTTTTATGTCCTCCATGCGGAAATCGCTTCTACAAAATAAACAAGAATAAATAATCTGTAATGTTCAATTATCGAAATATCTCAATTTACCTCAATGCTAGAATAGTGCGCACTTCGTTGGGAGTCAGTCGCCAAGATGGCATTTCACTATTATTTTCGGGATTCCAATATTCGGTCAATTCTGAAACCTTATCTAAATTCAAAAGGGTTGCAATTTGTGATAGACGTGTCATTTTATCACGCACTGACCAGGAAGTGGCGCCTGTAAGATATGTGCCAAGAGCACGTACTTCCTGGTCAAGAACAAGTCCACCGAGCTGAAAATTAAAACGATTAATTTTATGATAATACTATAAAATATAAATATTACCCGATTAAATGTGCTTTTTTTTATCGCGCGTTCCAAGCGGATGGTCACTTCGGTAGCCAAAATACTGACCAGCGCGTCATAATTACGTGGACTTAATGCATTTTTAAATGAATTTAATAGTCCATCTAATTGCACAATGAAATACTGAACAAATGTTTCGCCAGCCTCGTAAGTGGACAGCTCCTCCTATATGGACATTTCCTCAAATAATTAGTACGAGTATAAGGGCATAGGTATTATTATAGAGTTACCTCTGTAAGATGATGACTATAATTAAGGAATTCATCCACCCAGGGACTTAATCGTGGTCTAATGGCACTCGATCTAAGTTGCTGTATGCCAAAGTCAACGGTTGTCTTCAATGCATCGCGAATGGCTTTAAGCTCAGTCAAGCAGCTGTCCATTAACTGCCTTTCCAGTGGGGATGTATTAGGGAATGTACCTGCTATCTCCTGCTCCATAGTCTGCCACAGCGTTTCAATATATTCCGTTGACATATCAGCATTATTCAGCTGTACTATGAAATTTGTTCGAACACGATCGGCGTCACTCGACTGTAGTTTGCCCTGCTGCAAACTCGATTGTATTGCATTGTAAGCTTGTGCCAAATCAATATAGCCCGAAGGATAACCATTTTTTAAAGGTGCTTTTAGGGCAGATATAAAATCACCATCAAGACAAGTTGCAACATTGTTAATTACAGCACAGGTGCCATTGATCGATTGTGTTGTCAATGCACGTCGTATCGATTTACGTAATATAAAGAATACATCATCTACGATCGACGAACATTGCTGTCCAACTTCATAAGTGTCCAAGCCAATGGCTTTTATGACGCTTTCTTCCATAAAATACCTAACATTGTAAACATTATTATAAAGTGAAGGAAAAGTTATGGAGCATCCGTATATATACCTTTCAAATAGTAAGTATGTGCTAAGAATTTCTTGCATGTGGCGACTTAAATCACACTTTTTCACAACCCGTTCATATTCCTTGAGTATCAAGTTTTGTGCTTCCTTGTCTTGTGCACATGTTTCAGCATTGGCCTGTCGTTAGTGTTTAAATTTACTTTGATACTGGTTAGCTTTGTCAAACAAATATTACCTGCAAACGGCGACGCATAAACCGAAAGTATAGTTCAATTCTCGAATGCATCACTGTGATTTCGGCTATGATAGCATCTATATCCTTTGGGTTCAATTTATCTATAGAGCCACCCGAAGGCTTTCTATAGTGTCCCAAAGCCTGCATACTACTGTTAGACATACCGGAGCTGTTTGGACGTTGAGCGCTGTCATTGACCTGTTTAATGCGATATTGAATTTGACGATTTTTGTTGAATTCCAACAGCAAATTCTTAACTTCAAGATCACATTCTCTTTGCAAAATGGTCACCATGTTAATCAATGATTTGGGTCTATATATGATAGTTAAAATTTAAATTTTATAGCTTATATTTTAAAACAATTGTCTACTTACTCTTGGCCATAAAATGCTTCAATAATCGGCTGATTAACTTCAACAACACGTGCAAAGTTCTCTAAAATCGCAGTCATGCGATCGGCATAGGCCAAATGTAGGCGATGCTCAGCTTTTGCAATATCTTGTGTATTGCGTAGCTCCTTTTGAGCCTTTGCTGACAGCTTTTGGCAAATGTAGCCACAGAATTTCTCTATGCCGATCTTGTGGCAACCCACCAATGGAAATATCTTAAAGAATCTCTCCACAGACGCCAAATCATCTTGTTGGACAGCCTCATCAAAACGCTTGGAAATCAATTCTCTTATCTTTTCAGTGGCCTCTTCCAGAGTGTGCACAGCATCGCTCACTGATGTAATCGAACCTTGGACATCATCAGCTGTACGTTGCAAGAGCTGTTGGTCCATTGCCAGAAAGCGAGCGATATGTCCCGCTCCTTTTTCATAATCCTCTTCACTGATGGCCTTCACCACGCCCTGGCTACACAATTGCAAATCAATCAGATCGTGTACCCGTTGCTGGCACTCGGACGCACGACATCTAGCCAGATCCAAACGACGTACCTTAGCGCTGACGGATTCAGCCAGTTTGGCTGTGTCTACGATTTGCACGTTCAGTTTGTTGGAATCGGTTTCGACGGTAAACAGAGTGGTCATAGCTCGACTGATGCCGCTTAATTTTGCCTCGATTTGACATTGTTTGGACAATGCGGCTTCGAGTTTGGCATTTACATCTGCCTAAGAAAATTGATTCGCTTACTAAATGTCAAAATTGAAAAATCCCAAAATAACATACTTCTTTTTCTTCAATACGTTTGAGACTTTCATCCACCTTGTCCGTTGTGCTTATATCCAAGCTGCGGATCATTTCGCTTAGAGTTAATTTATTCATTTCCATTTGTAGTAAATGTTTTTGAATATAGACACATAAGAATTAAAACTTCAAATAATTAGTGCCAAACATTTGTTTACTATGGAATTTACGTGGCCGACTGAGGAAATAAGCTGTTGTTCCTTTAACCAGTTCGTTCATTTCGTTCGTTGTTTTTAAAACATATGATATCTTAGCATTTTATGTTATTAACAGCGAACAATAATTGTTAGTGTAGCGATGGCTAGTGTAGAAATTTAATTGGGTATTTTCAGAAATAGTGATTACATAATTTTTCTCTAATAATGTTTATATTATAATATTTCTATGGTTGAAAAAAAACGCATTTTGGCAGTTACAGTTTAAATTATTGGTCACTGTTAATAACAGCGAAGCCTATCTCAATATGTTAGCTAGTGAGCTATGTTAATTAACAGTTCTGTAGGCATTCGTTTTAACCTATAAAGATCCGTTTATTTATCGGGTTTTTTTTTGTACAAATATATAAGTGCTCTTATAATGAATACGTATTTTTCGGAATATGAAAATTTAGAAGTAATCATCTTGATGCTCTACATATATTAGTAACATTTATTATAGCTTGGTTACATCCTTGCAGGTACACGAGCTCATGTTAAGAGATCGACCACGACAAGAAGCTTATTACAATGCCATTATGAAAAATAAGGAATTGTTTAAGGATAAAGTTGTGATGGATGTAGGCGCTGGCACCGGCATACTTTCTGCATTCTGTGCACAAGCGGGTGCTCGATTAGTTTATGCTGTGGAAGCCTCCAATCTTGCAACGAAGGTAGCTTTGGATCTCATTGAAGAAAATGGTCTCACCAGCATTGTCAAAGTAATACATTCCCAGATCGAGGAATTCGTGCTGCCCACTTCAGCTGAAAAAGTGGATATTATTGTTTCAGAGTGGATGGGATTTTATCTATTGCACGAAGGCATGTTGGACTCTGTGCTCTTTGCCAGGGATAACTTCCTAAAGCCAAATGGACTTTTGTTCCCCAGTGAGTGCACGATTTTTGTGGCTCCGTGCTCGGTTCCATCGCTTTATGATTATTGGCAAAATGTTGATGGAGTCAATATGGAACGATTCGCAAGCAAGTTGCGTTTACAAAAATCAACGAGACCAGAAATTACACAACTGAAGCCAAAAGATTTGCTCCATGAAGGCATTGTGTTTCACTGGATGAGTTTGCTCGATGTTAGTGCCCAGGAGCTGGACGAAATACGCTTCAAGGAAGTCGTCGCCACACAAATGCCGGGTAAGCATCAGGGTTTCTGCATATGGTTTGAAGTTCGATTTCCTGGTGAAGAAACTGTTGTGCTTAGCACATCGCCTCTTGCACCTGAAACCCATTGGAAGCAGTACGTCGTAGTGCTCCCGGAAGACAATTGTGAAACTCTAGAAGAGAAATCTCCTGTGGCCTTTCAAATCCTAATGAAACGCAGCGGAAATGATGCGCGAAAATACAATTTGGAAGTCGAGCTGCTCGATCCGAATGTAGAGGAACATCCAGTTCCCTGTTCATGTCACATGACCAAGTGTATACTTACGGAAGCCCACCTTAAGATGATGGACACCACATAGTTTCGTTGCTCAAATTGTGTGTTAGACATTAAATAAATAACGCGTACAAAGTTTTATACCTCAGTCAAACTTAACAGCTATACCATTATTGTTTTGCTCTAAAAAATATGCCATTTGAAAATAACTACTGTCAGAGACATTAACCTAATAGCCGTTGCAAACGGCATTGAAGCTCCTTGAGAGAGTGCTGCAAGCGATTGGTGTCCGGCTTCTGATAGCAAATGTTCAAACACGCCGCGACTATGTCCTGTGCCTTGCCCAATATCCGTCGCCTGCATTAAGCAATCATTTTAATAATTATTTAACTAAATTATATGAACATTGATTCTTACTTGGATCGGTACCAAATAGCTTGGGCATTATCAGCCAGCAGTGTAACGACGCGTATAGCCGACTGTATCAGGTGCCATTCGTTGCCTTCGTTAGCCCAAATGCGCTCATTCATGGAAATCATTCTAGAAAAACAGAAGTATAAATAAAACGGTGCATTTGAATTAGATCATCCCAATACCTGGAGTAATATTCTAGAAGTAGTTCGATGTCCAGCTTCATAGCAAATAGCTTTTCTGGCACTGTTCCCTCAGGCAAATGGAGCTGGCAGGCTTTAATCTCTAGCTCCCTGATGAGAAACGCAAAGGGAAAACACGGCCCGGATTCACCAAACTCTCGAACCAATAGTTCAATTTTTGTAAAGAGTTGCAGACTGCGTTCCTGTGCCGTGCCAGGACCATCGACGGCGCTATTGATTATATTACCCCACACGGACTCAATCAACAATGGATCGTTGTGATTTGAGCAATTAAGAATGGACAGCTGGCACTCCCAAAGATTGAATGGATCAGCAAAGTTCTGATACAATTGTGTGATATCGTAAAGTGCAATATTTAAATCCTTCACAGCCTGTCTGGCAGCTTCATTTGTAGTTAAAAGCGAGGCCATCGCACCAAGCACAGATTTTTGTACGCGCGCAATTTCCAACTAGAGATACAAATATAGAGTTTAAATATTAATATGCTCAGTTAAATGAAATAGAGCTTGCTGACCTTATCCTCCAGCTCCTTCAAAAATATGCCATTGGTCACAGATGAGCCAACCATTTCGTTGCGCATGCACATGACAGCGCGTACCAAGTAGTCAATGCGCACATCCAAAGATATGTTCTCACTCCTCGTCATGGCCAACTGATCGAGAATCTGTGCTGCTTGATGATGATGTCCATTCTTCTCGTAATACTTCCACAGTAAGTCAGTTAATTTAACATTCTCTGGATTGCGACTAACACTACGCCGTAAGAATTCGCCCAATGAGGGCTCAATCAAATCCAATAGTTCGCTGTTCATTTCGTGGGTGAGCAGCCACTCATAGATCGCAACATGCATTAATGGATCCTTTATTCGAAGTGCTTTGCTTGTAATCTTATTAATAATTTGTTTTGATTTGTTTTCCATATCATGTTGACCCTGAGTTTCTTCGTAATTTTTAAGTAGTCGAGTTTGGTCTTCATCGCATTTGCTGGTGCGAACCGTGTTGTAGGCATAGTCAAGCATATTCTGCACCTCTTTGTAATAGTTCATGCTGCAAGAAAAGTTCAATATATTTCAGTTTGATCAATGTTTACCGAATAAAGCCCATCCCATGCTTACCGTGTCACAAAGCAGGTGTAGCCCTCGTGATCCTCGGCTGGCTCATTGTTATTATAGAAATGAATGCCGATTTGCTCTGGATCTATTTTCGATGCACATGTGGCAGCTAGCTCAACAACTCCCTCAAAGAAACCAACCGAAATGAATTGTTGGCAAATGCTATGCAGTGGCAAAGTTGGCGCCGCATCCAAACACATTCGCAATGTAAGGGACAGTTTTTGTTGCTTTTCCGCTGCTGACTTACTACTTTTGGCGCTCATCAGTATTTCAGTGGCCTTATAGGTCACTTCATCCTCGTGTCTATAGAGATTCGGGCATAGTTGTCGCAATCTATCCGACACTTCTGTAACATCAGCTTTATCTTTAAGGTATAGATTGATGAGCGCAATTATCAGAAAAGCGCACACCTCAGACCGTGCTATCAACAGATCTCTGAATGTGCAACATCTCAACATTTTCTGATGCTCCGGTGACAATTGTTGGCAAAGCAATTGAAATTGATGACCAATAAGGATGCTCCACAGCGACATTACCTCACAGGCATGTTCTACAAACGATTGTCACAAATATTAGAGTTCTTTAATCAAAGGTACTTTATGGGACTTACTGATAAACTGATTAAGAGCGGACAGCGAACGTTTCTCCTCAATTTGCGCTTGCTCTGTAAGGTTGCGATGTTCGTTTAGCGGTATTTGAGTGGTGTTCATCAGAACAGCGCCCGATCTACCCATATGACTGTCATACGGCATTCGCCTTGTTACTATAAATAATAGTAATAATATACTATTATAGACCGAAATTAGTTCAAATCAAAGTTGCTGTCACTTCGTTTACCTGAAAGATCATGGACTGAGTGCTTGTCCAAAAAGAGGCACAATGCTCGCAATTCCGATAATAACATCGTGCAATCGGTAAAAGTTAGCTTCGAGCACAGATTCTCATCAACACAATGTAGTTGCCAAATGGAGCGTAACATTCGCGACACATACAAAAAGAGACCATCATGTTTTGCTGAATATATAATTGGAGAATTCTCACTGCTCGGCATTGAGTGTTGTTGGTTTTGTGTGAATTGCTGTTGATGCTGCTGTGGGGTTTGTGCAGCTGAAACTGAAAATAAAAATGCAGAAGATGTTTTGTTATAATAACAGGTTTAGAATCCTCATAGATATTAACTATTGACTTGGACAACTCATCTACTGAAACTGATTTGATTGTATTTATAATGTTCACTTACTGGGAGTAATTGGCTGATTATATTGACTAGTCATTGCGCCAATATTTGGTGCATTAGGCATGGGCGTAGACATAAACATCGGAGGCATTCGATCCCTGCCAGCCAGGCCAGTGTTTGTGTTGAGTGCCATTGTACTATTGTGCAAATTGCGACTGGTTGAATTTAGATAGTGTTGATAACAAGGCTCTCCGCCGTATAGCATAAATGCTTGAGCAGCCCACAAGGCAATGTCGCTGCCACGCAACAGATCCGAGGTGGCCAACAATAACGCAGTAAAGCAAGCCTCTCGTTCATTGTGCGTTTGAAAGAACATTTTCACCACCTCATTGTGTGGACCCTTGCAGGCTATTAGCAACTGCTGAAGAATATGAGCAGATTTCATCAACTCTATAATATGTGTTCCTTGATTGGTAAGCAAAACGATTTTACGTGGTGTACGTGCGTTATAAAGTACGGAATTCGTGTTCTCCAAAATCGAATCCTTGACTTCTGAGATGCCCCAAACGATGCCTTCGAGACTCTCTAACGCTGTCGATTCAACGAGGTATGTAAAATTGGTAAACGGCGCAGAGCTAATGGACCACAGTAAGTCCTGTTCCTGCTGCTGTGTGGTGATCATTAGCATTGTGTCTTCGCTATGGTATGCAGCGTGAACTTGCTTCGGCTTATTGGTTGTTGCGTTCGGCGTGTAACCAGGCGGCAGTCGAACATGCAATAGATAAATTCCCCTTGGTGTTTCTATATCTCCTTGATGCGTCATTGACAACGGATTATTTGGATTATTAACCATGCCATAGCTATCCGGCACATAGTTCAAATTCTGCTGTTGTACATTTAGGCGTGTTGTCGAGAAATAGAGACGCACGCCACACTGCGTGACAGCGACAAGGTGCAAGAAATTGGAGTTCTCTGTGCTGAGCGGACAAATGGCTTTTACGTTTTTGAAAATGGATGGATCAACAGTTCTGCAGATTAAAAATAATAATTAGTATGCTCTTACACTATATATATATAAATAGTCTACACACATACTTGATCAAGTTGACCGCCTGGCTGGCTATATCATTTTGAGTAATCCTGCCCAGCCTTCGCAAAGTCGAAAAGTTTGTGCCAATGTGCCAGGCTTCAATGGAACTCTTTTCCGTTAATACATAGAGCAAACTGCGATGATTGTCAATAACAATTTTCTCAATAGGATCGACCTCCTGTAAAGACAAATTATCAGTATGAAATCCCTTTTTTTTGTTTTTATTATTTCTTACCGCAAAAACTTTTAGAAAACTTGGCACCATATAGGATACCAGTCCTTGCGAATGGTTTATCTTCTTGCAACGTTTGCCAAACCAACTCGATTCTGAGTGATAATCAATTTCGTATAGACAACCATCGCGACCTCCCAAAAATATGCGTCCATCTTTTGTGCCCTCGATAACATTCATGGTTACATTATCGGTACTGAGAATGAATAGCGGTTTATTCAATAGCTGCATTCCACTGCTATTCGCTGTGCATCCTCTGGAATCCTTTTCGTCTTCAAATGTAACGCCTAATACAATCACCTCAATCGGGGTCGTCAACAATAGCAAATACTTGACGTCGTTGATTAAGACGCCAGCCTTTGGTTTCATCAAACCAACGCTGAGAATTAAATGGCTTAAGCCATCATAATAGGCTACGTCTCGTGTCTGCTCATATGCCCATATATATATATCTGAATCGATAGTCAGCCAGGCGCGTCCAATGTCCGGAAATAAACCCATTATGCAGTGGCATTTGATATCTAGTGGAAAATTTCCATCCTCATTATTGTACTATCAATTGCACGGTAAAAACTACTTACGCTTAAAGTGCTCCAGGACCTCATTGGGTATTCCACATTTCGTGAGCGTCCGCAGCTGTTGTAGGTTATGTGTGTCACTGGAGGTTAGTTGTCCCAGCGCTTGGTAGTCATAATCGTTGAGGCCGCTCATTGTTGCTCTTCCATGCTGGCTGATGCCTGTTAGCTATTAATACAATAAAATTAGTTCGTGCCATTAAACAATGTTCTTTTGTTGCAATTGGCTTGGCTTTCTACCTCTAAAAGTTCCGGCTTATGTCTGTCTCGAAAGTCGTGACATTCGAGCATATTACCCGCCGTCTGTAGGACATCTGGTGGCGATGCTGTGTTGTTCATATTTCTTAAATGTTTTATGCACACCAACGAAAGTATTTAAATGTTATTAAGTGTATATTCCCTCCGCTTAACCGTTCGACCACATAAAATTTGCAAAACTATTGCCGGTTGAAGAAGAGAGAAATCGGCCCACGCCATACAGCTCCCGCCATTAATTTTTTGTCTCGTTCCTCTGTTAAAGTAACATGTCACAAAAATGTTATTAACAGTACGCTAGAACATTTTCATTCTGTTATTATTTCTGTAGCCTCAGTTCATTCGCTAAGAGCTCTTCGACACCTCTCAGCCATTTTGGCTATAATCTCCACTAAATTCTTATACAACAAATTTCCATGCTGGCAAAACTTTAAAAATCAACAGCTGTTACCAAATTGAGGGGCAGCACCAAGACAGAAACTTTACATATCAGCTGTTCATGTTAACACTGCAATTGAATTGGATTGGCAGCATCAAGCAATTTCCCTTAAAATATCCCTCACTGTTTTGCCGGTACGGCAACCCTAAACGAAACGTCAAATATTTCCTTTCTTTTTCCAGCCTCTTTCCGGTCGGTCTGCAGTGTGTAAGTTTCCTTATAAATTGTATACAAAATGAATTTTGAAACATCAACAAAATGGATATGTTTAATCAATCGCTAAGTGTGTTAAACGAGTGACAAATTAATTTGTTTGCGAAATATGTATATATTTGACCACATATGCGGTCATAAATAACCCATATACCAATTTAAAATTTCATTACCATGAAACCTAGCTTATTGAAATGTTTTGTTTACGCGTAGAGAAGCTAGAAGTGTATGATTTATGAAATATATGCAAATTTTCCACACAAATCTGCGATAAATGTATGCATTTATTTATTTGTATAAATATGTTTCTCATTCAAATATTTGTTTACCATTTTGTAGTGTCGTCAAAATGCGAACGATCAACTCGAATCAGTGTGTCAAGATCCCCAAGGATATCAAAGCCTCCGTGAAGGCGCGTGTGGTCACGATCACCGGCACCAGAGGCACTCTGAAGCGTAGCTTCAAACATCTGGCTCTGGACATGTACATGTCGGACAAACGCACCCTCAAAGTGGAGAAATGGTTCGGCACAAAGAAAGAGCTCGCTGCCGTGCGCACCGTGTGCAGTCACATTGAGAACATGATCAAGGGTAAGGCGAAGATTAATGAAAACAAATGGTTGGATATCAATTTGTAACCGTGATATTTCTATTTTTAGGTGTGACATTCGGTTTCCAGTACAAAATGCGTGCTGTGTACGCTCATTTCCCCATCAACTGCGTTACGTCCGAGCAGAACACGGTTATTGAGATCCGTAACTTTTTGGGTGAGAAGTACATTCGTCGCGTCGAGATGGCTCCCGGTGTGACGGTTGTCAACTCCACAGCCCAAAAGGATGAGCTCATCGTCGAAGGCAACGACATCGAGTCTGTCTCCGGCTCCGCAGCACTCATCCAACAGTCGACCACTGTTAAAAACAAGGATATTCGTAAGTTCTTGGACGGTCTGTACGTGTCAGAGAAGACGACCGTTGTGAAGGTGGAATCTTAATGAAATCCGCATTGTGCTTCAATTGGAAGTTTTAAAATAATAAAAGAAAGCGCTGATGTAAACTTTACAACTTACACCTTGTAGTTTAAATAGTTTATTTAAATCAAACTATATGTTGGGCAGTATGTGCGCCGCACAAAAGTAAACTAGAATCATTTCATTACAAGCAAATTAATTAGAATTCGTCTTTATTAAGTCAGCAATATTTATCACCGCCAAAACAATTTGTTCGACGAAATAGTGTAGCTAAGTGAAGTAATAATCCATTCATACTTCCTTTTGTCTGTATAATTTGTATTCGTTGCATTCGTTCGAATAGTCGTGTTATTTCTCATACATATGAATGAATATGAATATTCCATCATATGTACGATTGATAGGTATTATAAAAAAACTATAGTCACATCCTATTGAGTATTCAGTCTAGTCTTCCCCAGGAACGGTTTACAAAAAGTATAGTTGATTCTCCAAGCCAGACGAGGGAGAACGATGAATACTTTCGGCAACGAGAAAAGCCAACTTATGAGCATATTGGCAGACGGAAGGTACACGGCAGGTGCCCGACCAATTGTAGTACATGTGGGTCATCTTGTAGGATAGCATTTGCAGCTTGTCGGCACTCAAGCCCATGTTGTCGTGTATAACATTGTAGCTGGTTGGAGAGACTGTGCCCTGATGCACGGACTGCGATACCAAAAAGAAATCGTAGCGTTCCGGCAATGTAATAATATCGTCCACAACTGTTCCGGGATCCGGATTGCGCATATTGACAAAGTAGCGTGTGTTGATGCGTTTAGTGACCACAACGAAAGCCATGCGACTACCCTCCTCTTTGCCAGCCGACTTATAGATTTTATCCAGCTGATCCTTCAGAAATCTGACCTCAGTATTGACCACTTGGTAGAGCTGGCCGTCGCCAACGCCATCGCGGAAGAATAATATGCGTTCTGGCAATGTACCATGATGTTCGCGATATGTCTTTAGGGCACATGTCATTTTCAAGGACATTTGATCGGACAGTTCCTGGCCCTTCATGTGCTCCGTAACCGAAGAGTAATATCGGGTAGATGACTTCATATCCATTGTAGCCACCAGGGCACCATAGGATTTGTTTTTATTCTTCGACGAGTGGCAAACATCGAAGCCAACAGTCATTAAGCCACGCAGCGGCAGTTCAATCATCCAAGGCGCGCCCATAAGTTTAGCATTCATTTGGATAATAACTTTCGTTGCAATCGACATAAGGCCATTTGCTTTTTCGGGGCGTGGAGCAATCGTGCGAAGTGTAACCACTTGCGATGGCACCGGACGATCCACACAAGTACGCTTCTTGATACAACTATACCTGTCGATACACAAATGGCAAGTGTTTAGCTAGTAATAGTAATTAACTCTATTGTATGGTAAAACGCTTACTTCTCCTCGTTGCTAGTCTTCATGACTAACATAACTATTTGGGGGTCTCTGGAGACTGCGTTATCGATAGCCTGTGAATAGTTTCCATTCCGATCATCTGGCATTTCATCACTATGCAATGGGTGATGCAAGACAAGTTATTACTCAACTTTACTTTACTTAGTTTTGAGTGTGTTACTTACTATCTTGGCTCCGAAATGTTCATTTTCATGCCGCGTGCTGCACGTATGCATAGTTTTACAAATTCCTGAGTTTCCCGGATATTGCGATGTGGTGTTATAACATACCAGCGCTTAACATCCACATGACTAAACATAGAATTATTGCGAAACTCGGTTGTCCAATTAGCTTGTGCATCGCACAAATAACGCTTCTGATTACCAAACACAATTTTTTCGGGGGGCAAAACACGTCCGGCTATCTCTACTAGAGATTTATCTAACTTAATGTTCCAGGATTTCATCACCTCGACGCTCTGCTTGCACTCCTGCAAGCGTTGATTGAAGACGCGCAAGCGATCAATGCGACGATTGGGCATCAGACGAGTTTGCTCGCCCATGGCTTTCATTAATCTAGAATTCAGACGATTTGATGTAATGAGTACAATGATTACAGTGCATATATACATGGTATTACTGGAAGTTTGAACGCATATCGTCGGTCAGTCCAGTAGCGCGTGCCAGCTCCGGTATCAACATAATTAATTGACTCACACCACCACGAATATTCTTCTCCGTGGGACGAGACACCAGCAGCGGTTGCTTATAATCGCGAATTGTGATATTATAGCGCTTGAAAGTTATAAATTTTTGAACAGAGTTCAAAATCAGTTTATTATTTGAAATAAAGTTAAATATAAAGCTATACTTACCTTCTTGTAGTATTCTACATAGCTAACATCCCCATCTTTAGTGTTGAACTTCGACATCGGAGAAGCTGTGAAGTCCACATCATCCACACGATATGTTTTATTATTGTAATCAGTCAACACAATCACACCTGTAGCAAAAATGTAACTGTATTTATATAATATCCTTAGGTAACAATTCGCTCAATATGACTTACCAATTACTTCACGCTTGAAGGCAGCTTGATAGTCGTCGCTTTCGCGAATCACTTTTGATAGAACGTGATACAAACTATCCGTTCTCATCACCTTGTGGGCGATCTCCGTGCATAAGAGAATATCCGATTCGTGTTGGCGAATGGATGTTGTATAGCCCGGCCATAGCTCGACGCGGAATCTATCCAACACAACCTTAAATTTGGAATACAAATTATAGAAAGAGATTATAAGAGATCGCATTAATATGAGTACACTCAATCGCTGTTAATGGACAGATCCCTTGATTTGAGACTTTACCCAGTCCATTTGTTATACATTTTCTACATTTGACTTTTCAATCTGACACTTTCAACTAATCTATAGATGAGCCGACAGGTGCTTCTTTATACATTTCCTGATTTTTTAGTAATAAAATGGCTAACTGTTGTATGTAAATTACCTTCATTCCTAAGCTATATAGCTAACTTTGATTTACCTTTGCTTGTGGATCAAAAAAGTTGCGTGATACAAGCTGAAGCTGTAGCCCCTCCATGGCACGTCTCAGGATCAGATTAAGAACTTGAAACTGTTGATTATCAGCTGATTCAACGGTTCCTACACTCTTGATCTTTATTAGTACAGTTTCACCGGAACGACTTTTAGTCAGCAACTCCAAGACATTCGGTGAGTTGGGTATGTCCCTGAATCTTGTGGTACAGAACATAACAGTTCCGTCGAATATATAGCCGCCAAGAATTTGGCGATGCTCGCTCAACAGACCACGACGCAGTCTAGTATTATCCACATCAGGGACAAAATCGACGCGATACTGATAGATAGTCCAGTTGGGTGGCTTCTCCACTTTGAAGTAATTCGTTTGTACAGTTACTTTGCGGCCTGTAAATCCAGCTTTGGTTATCAGCCCAGAGGGTCGAGAGCGAACCACGTCGGAAATTATACGACGACCACGGACCGAGCCACGAGCATCACCTGTTCCATGGAAATCAATTTAATTGTATATTCGATATCTGAAATAGAAGACTTTACCCTCGGCTCCTTCCGAGCACTGACGTGGGTTTCTTGCTTCATCCAGCTGACCACTCGACTCTGACGTAGTGCGTAATGGCTGTTGGACTGGTTGTCCCTAAAAACAAAAGCGCAATATAATGCATATATAATAAGAAAATTCACGAAATAATGCATTCACATAAGATATTTTATACACAAATAAGACTGTTTTAGCGTGGAAATTGTTAGAAACTTGCGCATGCAAAAGTCGCCCGTTACGTTTTTGCGTCGTCTTACGTTTTTCTTTAAATGCCTTCGAAATTTGACGTTTCATTTGACTTACGTCGCATATCACACATTTCTTTTTGAACTTCCTTCTGTATACATATATCGCGACCACGCATACACACGTACAGATTTATAACAAAGATGGCCTATGCGTGCACGTATATTGAGACTAGTTCACTAACAATCGTCGTAAAAATGGCCTTGAATTGTATGTACAAACATGCACTCAAGCGAAGAAAGCGATTTCACAAAAGTTATGAAATATGTGTGTATAATATAATAATTTTGTATTTACACAAAAATATACAAGAATTACTTCAATATACTATATTATGTTTAGTTTTTCAATTGTATTACGTTTTTCAGACTAAAATGGCCTTGAATTGTATGAACAAACATGCATTCAAGCGAAGAAAGCGATTTCATAAAAGTTATGAAATATGTATGTATAATATAATAATTTTGTATTTACACAAAAATATACAAGAATTACTTCAATATACTATATTATGTTTAGTTTTTCAATTGTATTACGTTTTTCAGACTAAAATGGCCTTGAATTGTATGTACAAACATGCATTCAAGCGAAGAAAGCGATTTCATAAAAGTTATAAAATATATATGTATAATGTAATAATTTTGTATTTACACAAAAATACACAAGAATTACTTCAATATACTATATTATGTTTAGTTTTTCAATTGTATTACGTTTTTCAGACTAAAATGGCCTTGAATTGTATGTACAAACATGCATTCAAGCGAAGAAAGCGATTTCATAAAAGTTATGAAATATGTATGTATAATGTAATAAATTGGTATTTACACAAAAATACACAAGAATTACATCAATATACTGTATTATAAGCTACATTTCTAGTTTCTCAATTTTATTACGTTTTTCAGACTATAAATTTATTTTTTTCACATACCAGCTGGGATCCCTGTCCATGATTCAATTCTTCATTGCGTTTACTACCACGTCCACGTCCACGAGAATGCCCCAAGTTAGCTGGTAAATTATTCATCCTTACTCTTCAAAAGCCTGAATAGAAATGAAGCACAAATGAAACTGAGCGTCAAAATATGACTAGAAAATATCACGAAGAACACTCGACACTTCGGCTAGTCTTTCGGCAGTATATTCGCTCGGTTGTTAACATGACAAATTCGAATGTTATTTCCAGCATAAACGATATTCCTTAATGATTATATACAGTTTTTTAGATTTGTCAGCTTTATTAAGATCTAAATTACTTACAGATATCGCAACGTAAATTCGAAAGAAAAACTATCGATGCTTTGAAGCATCGGGTGGGAGCTGCTTATTTGAAATAAATAAATGCTTGATTGGAAATCTAGATTCTATTATGAAAAGATTTTAAATGTGTTAAAATATGTATGAGAATTAGCGAACTTTTATACACTTCGAATTAGAGATTTTGAATACAAGAAATTATGTGTTAATAGGACCTGATGTCACATTAATAGCTGGATTAAACGGATCAACTAAAAATAATTACTGAAACTGCAGACCATAGTTTTTTCCATCTCTTAGATCGTCATTCATTAAAGCACAGTTTGAATAGGCAATTTTTGCATTTTATGCTGCGTCTGTTCGTTTACTTCTCTCGTAACAGTAAATGTATTGAAATAGCCGATAAACAAACAAACATGTTAAGCATTCACACACACATACATGCACATACATATGTATATTTGAATATGCATGCATTTTGCTTTGTCCGTTGTTCGTTTACATTTACAAATATATCTTATTGTAACTTGCACACACAATAACTGTTTTTTGTGTATACTAAAAATTGAATTCATTTTATAAGGAACTTCATTTATTTGTAGCATTCTATTATAAATTTTTATTGGGCGTACATTGAAATTTGGATCCTAGAATTAAATAATACATAAAATTTTACTTGGTTTTCGAACACATTGAATACGCTTTCAGCTTTAAAATTAGATCTAATGTAGTTTGATTTATAGACCGGCATCGATGTATGATGGATGACAAGTTTCTTCTAAGTGTCTCAAGAAATTTATAATGACCCATCAAGTGTTCAGTCTTTTTGTATAGCAACATGAACAATAAGTGAATCTGAAAGACAAAAATGTGAAATTTCTTTATTTGGGAACTTTGCTTGAGAGGAAGGCGAGCAAAAGAGATGTTTATATGAAATATACCACGTCTTACCTTAACAGTTTGCCTAAATCAGATTTTTTTTTGTTTCTGTGTAGACGTTTGAAATTTTTTTGTGATTGCATTTGTAGTTCTAGGATGTAGTAGGAGTCCAGCTAATATTTCCTATGCATCTGGTATTTCCTCGGGCTCAGTCATCGCGTTTTTAATGATGTTCTCCTCAGGGCTAACGTTCAAGTCCTATGTTTTAGAATTTCGATTAGTATATATTGATACAAAATTGCATGATGAGAACAATGAATGGTAGAGACAGATACAGAGAGAGAGATAGAGAGAGCGAATTAAACAACAAAAACACCAAACTCATTTATGAAAAATATAAATTGAAATTTGTCAAATTTTACCTTACACATATAGTCCGTTTATACGAAGTTCCTTATTACAATTTACAATCAATAAAAGCGTTTCGTTCACATTACAATGTATCGTAAAAAAAAAAACAAAATATTTCTATACTTGTTCACGATCTACAAAGTTGACATCTTTTACTAAATAATTTAAAATGCTTATAATTTTAGGCACCGCCAAAAATTGTCAAAGTTATGACTTACGTCAAATCAAAGTGAGCTGTTGTAAATCCGGAAAATTCCGTTTATCTACGGCAATAACATTCACAAACTGGTTTACTACTGATGCCCTCAACAAAGCTACGCAAAACTTTATATATGAGCCATTTGGGGACGGATCTATCTATCTATGTCTTCCACAGTACTAGGTTTTACAGGTAGATAATTTGTAATCCCCTTAAGAGATCTATAATCTATATGAAAAGCATTAACTTTGTTTATAGATTTAACAGCTTTTGAACCGTGAACGAGTATTAAGCAGTCGGTTGCGCCTGACAGCTATGTTTTTAAGGAACTGTTTCAAATATGTTAATTTTAGCAAGCAATTCATTTGCTCATCAAATTCAGTTTAAATAGATTTTTGAGATTTGTGTGAACTCTCGCTTATACCGATTTCGATGTTATAAACGCAGTATATATGTGCTTTGAAGATAAGCTGGCAAATATGCTAAGTACATGGATGATATCGTACAGAATACATAAGTATAATACTTATCTATCTAAATCAAAAACATCTCACTGAGATTATTAAAGAATGTGTAACAATACAATTTGCACATGATTAATATTTTATTTTTATTTTTACTGTTTTTTTTTAATCATTCTGTTTTCAAAACTCTAATTCTAACAGCCAAGTCAATGATATATATATATATATATATATATATATATATATATATATATATATATATATATATATATATATATATATATATATATATATATATATATATATATATATATATATATATATATATTTAGAAATATATATCTTAATTTACAACGAAAAATAAATCGAGATTTTAGCTATAAAATCAATTTAACTAAATACTCTATGCTTAATTTTGGTTTATAGTAAATATATTTTCAAATCCCTATTTAACATTAAAATTTTCGTTATTAATTCTTCTTCAAACACGAAATCTTAGCTTACAAGGAACTAACTTGAACTAGAGTTTGTCTTGTGTTTATTTTATAATGTTTAACTACATCTATCATAGAACAATGCGCAACTGATATTTTGTTTCACACATTTGTGTCCCTCGTAAAACATGCTTTTTGTATAGCTCTCAAAATAAAATATATTTCAGAGTTAAGACTCAAACTGAAATTTTGTCTTTTTTTTTTTGGATCGTATATTATGAATTATTGTTGTATATGCATATAAATATAAAATATATATAGAATGTACAGAATATTCACATCAAAATTAAACAAATATTAAATTATTGTTAATTTGTTGATAGCTAGAATATCTACAGATAAGATAATATAATATTGGTTGTACTTCAGTTTCACTTCTACTAGGTGACATTAACAAGTTTTTCATATTCATTTATTATCTAAAAAGGAAAAACATCTAAATATTACATTACAATTGTGTTTTTTGCTTTTTTTTTGTGTGTTAAATTCAACTGTGATCTATGGTGGTTGTTT